>MU005571.1:1370700-1631012 GCA_010405425.1 Lentithecium fluviatile CBS 122367
AGCTATCTACTTTATAACATAATGCCTTTTAAGCAGCTAGTATATTATATTCTTTAACACTAGACGCTAGTTATAAGCTTAAAGGACTAGCTAGGCGTACTTAATTTTAGGATACTTCTAAACTACGCGTAAGATAGCTTATTTACTACGTAGAGAGAGCTTCTTTAGCTGGCTAGAATAAGATAGAGAGATAATAGTTATATACTAATTTTGTTACTTAATTATATTATAATAGATACTACGTAAGAGGCAGAACTTATCTATAATATAGAGCGTCTTTAGGATATTATTTTAATTCTAAAATTATATAAATTAGGCGTAGTTTAGGGAATAGATAGTAAGTTAAAGTTAACGCGTTAGTATAAAATTTTAGTAGAGTAATTAGAGTGTATAAAAACTAATACGCTAGTACTATACTTATTAAAGAGCTAGTAATAGCTCTTAGAGTAGAGTAAGCTATATATACTCTAATTACATCTAGCTAGCCTACTTATAGAATTAATACTAAGAATATAGATAGCTAGGTCTTTAAAAGAGTAACTAAAGTCTTATACTCTCTACTAAATAGCTAGATTCTTATAACTTTTAAAAACGTTCTAATTAATATAACTAAAAGCTTAAGGCAATGCTTGCGCTTAAAAGCGTTAAGCTAAAGATATTATAAATATACGTATATTTTAATTATTTAGCCTAAATTATATACGGCATAATATCTCTAGATATTAACGCTATTAAATAAATTATTTATTATAAATTAGGTTGCTTGCTTTAGTATTAGCTACGCGTACGTAACTTAGTAATAGCATAGCTACACGTGGCACATGCGCGCTACGTTATAGGCACTCGCGTAGGCCCTCTACCTACTCTTATATATAGTTTCTTAATATACTAATTAACTTATCTTAACTCTTTAATTCGGTCCTTAATATTATTAGTTAGTACTAGGCCTAAATTTATAAATTTAAATATATAATTATATATGTTTATAGTTTCTCTATCTAGAAGAAGCGTAAAGTTAATATTATAAAAGGTTTATAGCTTAAATTTTTAGAATTCTTATAAAATTATAATACTATATATCGTAGTAAGATAGTGCTTCGCTTAAGTATATATATTATATATTTCTAAGAAGGCTTAAGGTAATTCTTTTACTTATTATACTATACTTAGTAAAGCTTTAATTATATATATAAAGCTATAGACTATATAGAATAAAGAACCTCTAAGAAAGATTTAAAGAATTATTAAAGGGTCTCTACCTACTTCTAGAATTAATAGCTGCGTATAATATAGCGTATTTTATAAAACTTTAGCTTTTTCTCTTTCCTAGCGCTTAATAATAGCGTAGAAGCTTTATTCTTAATAATAATAAGTATTAGATGCTTATTAGCGAGTATTAATTTAGTAGTATTAAGCTTACTCTACTAGTAAGTATTATCTAGCATTTATAGCATCTAGTACAACTCTCTAAAACTATCTACTACGCTATTTAATAAGCTAATAAGAATAGATAAGCCTTTAAAGTATTTAGCTACCTTTAATATAAATTTAAAAAGGTTATAGTATTAAGAGAGCTTAAATAGATTCTTTATAATAAGATTAATAGTATAGAACGTACATTTAAATATTAGAATCTTTAGATATTAAATATTTAGCAGAGTCTGCATAGCCTTTATATTACTAGTATTATTAATTATAATAGTAATAATTATCTTTACTAATAACTTTTTTATTACTTTCTTTATTTTATAGATAATATACTATGCGTTATAGTAGGCAGCATAGATAGGTAAAAACTTAATAAAAATAGTATATTAATAAATAATACCAACGTAGTTAATAATATCCTCTCTACTCTAGTTTATTTAGACATTAGATATAAGAGTAATCTAATTTCTACTTCTTTATAATAATATAGCTATCTTCTTCTTTATATTCTTATATATAGTGTTAAGCTATAAGCTAGTAATTATTTTATAGAATAGAAAGGCGTATATAGAATAAAGATATTAAATAAATTAATAAAAAGCTAGATTTTTAACCTATAAGCGTAAAGTTAATATAACCTTAATTCTACACGTTAGACTAATCTATAAAGATTAAAACAACGCTAGAGCTATATATAGCTTTAGCTAGAAGTTTATTATACTTAATTTAATTCTTTTTTAGAATAAAGCATTATCTATCGCTTTAATAGAGGCTTAATACTAAGATTACGCTTATGTTACCTATATAAGGCCTCTAGAAGAGCCTTACATCTTATTATACAGGCGTTAAGGCGCTTTAAAGAGGCGCTTATCTATCTATAAGAGTAATATTTATAGATAATAGTAGAATTACTTTTAATACAGTTAGTAATAAGAACGTTACTCTATTTAATAAATTTATAGGCTATATTAACACTAGCGCACGAGCTAAAAGGCCTATATAAATTAATTCTAGAGCTTTAGATACGTTACTAATAGCATCTTAGATAGCTGTTACATGCCTAGAAGATAGTTAGATAATTCTAAAGTTCCTAACTTATATAGAGTTCAGTAGCTTTTTAGATAAAAGTCCTACTAAGATATTATTTATAGTAAGCTAAGAAGGGCTCGTAAATATACTGTAAGCCCGAGCGAGCCATCCCTAACAGGACGTCCAAAGCGAGGTCGCTTCTGGTGCACGGACCTCTGCTAAAACTAGCGGCGGGCGGCTTCGGGTGTGCAGCCGCGACAGGAGGAATCGTAATCTTGCCAACATCCTCAACACCACCACAAGCACGCGGCCATCACTTCCATCAATCGTTCTACAATGATTCAAGGTTGTCATATAATTTAGCAGTGCTACTAGTCAGCGCTAGAAGCGCTTATTGCGCCCATTGATCCAACAACGCCCAATGCAACCTCGGACGAGAACTGCTCAGCCATGCGGTAGCATAACGCCCACTGCGCACCGTCTCGCCATCTCGAACACTCCCTGGGTGGTCGGTTAATCCTTTGCATTGAAAACGATGCCGCAACCAGCGTGCTGAGCCCAAAGAACGGTGCGCCGGCGCCACGAAGGATTCGTTGAGCCGCCTGTGCGTCGCCTTTGGTACCTGCCTCCGTATCTACAATCTTACCATGCAAGACACCTCGATCCCATCACATAAGCCCAGAAATTATTTCTGCAGGAACTCCTGTGAATTTACGGCGCGACATGTTGATGCGATGCGGCTCACATCACGCTCGTCACGCTTCCCGCGCAACTAAGGACCAACATCTCCCACGCCACGATCGTCGGCAAAATCCTGCAACGCTTCAAGTGGTCATTCTCTCGGTATTTTTCACAATTCATTCTTCGTGTGGGCTGCACGCCTACACAGCTCAGCAGGTCCACCCTGTCATATGCCGTGCCTACGAATAGCTCCTCGCTCTCTCATCTTTTCTTACATAAAACGTGATAAGTCATGTAGTATAGGTATCTATTACTAGTCTGCTGACGTCTTGTAGGTCGTGATAAGGGGTCGACGGTCTGCATGATGCCGGTGCACCCACGTGTTGCTGAGTGGCTGCTGACGGCTCACCAACCCAGCGACCAGGCTCATCCTCTGCCTTACCCGCGAACATACGTGCGAAATAGCCTTTTCAGTGTGTACAATTTTCTAGAAGGAATTTAGACTAGATGGGATCTCGTATTGCCTTTTCGTCATGCAGCTGAACTCTGCCTCCGTGGTCTTTGCTTTCTGCAAAGGATTGGGGCTACAAGCAAATGTCTTGGTGCCTGTAGGTCTATCAATATAAGTATGTGCTGCCTCTCTAGCGACTCCAAATCTTCATTCTGTCTTGACTAAATCCATTGCACAGTCACTCTTTTCTCTGTCAACTTTTTCTTACTATCACGATGAGAGTTACACATATCGCAGCAGTATCACTGCTTGCCGTCACATCTTATGGTTCACCTCTCTTTACTAGCGATGACAGCCGACTCGTCACGCGTCAAGTCCCGGGCTCGTACTATGCAGTCACTGGGGCCACAGGCGGAGTTTTCCCAAGACTAGAAATCCGCGAGCTGCAGAAAAAAGGTGGAGAGATGTGGAACCTCTTTCTGCTAGCCCTTGCAGAGTTCCAGGCCATGGATCAGACCATCATTGACTCGTACTACCAGATCGCGGGTATGAATTAGCTTTGATACTTGACTTGATCTCTGCTGACTATCACCAGGAATTCACGGAATGCCTTGGTAAGAGTGGCTTTCCGTACCCGTTGAAGACACGGACTAATAATATCAGGGCTTCATGGGATGGTGTGGAGGGAACCACCGAAGGAAAGAACGACTGGAACAGGGGTTACTGCCCGCACGCTCAAGTGCTCTTTGGGACTTGGCACAGGCCCTACCTGGTTTTGTTCGAAGTAAGTGCACTTCTCCAAACAATCAACTGCCGCATCACTAAAATCGTCTAGCAAAAATTGCAGAGCGTAGCCAAAGCCATTGCGAACAGATTCCCGACAGCATCAAAGGCAACGTACCAGGATGCCGCTACCAAGCTTCGCATCCCTTTTTGGGACTGGGCGAAAGCTATTCCTACCACCGAACCGATGATCCCCGAAGTTGTCTCTGCTGAGAAGGTGCAAGTGACCTTCCCGAATGGAACTTCGGCGCAGATTGGCAACCCTCTGTTTCAATACAACTTTCATCCACTGGACAATACTCAGATCAATGGAACGGTAA
This sequence comes from Lentithecium fluviatile CBS 122367, assembly GCA_010405425.1. NCBI lineage: Eukaryota > Fungi > Ascomycota > Dothideomycetes > Pleosporales > Lentitheciaceae > Lentithecium > Lentithecium fluviatile. The sequence goes on from MU005571.1 coordinate 1,375,393, forward strand.
GGGTGGCACCCCTCCTTTCTAAATCGTTATCTGACGGTACTTAGGGCTGCCCGGCCGGCCGTGGTGAAGGCGGTCGCCCAATAATTTGCGACACTTATAACCATACCATTCGCGGTGGCACCTACGAAAGTGGAGGCGACACTGTTGGGGTCAACACGAGGCTTCGCGCCGATCTCCAGTCCAATCGGGCGTCCCTATACGCCATTCTATCCCAGTATCAGACCTTCACCCAAGTCGCAGCCAACTCGTTTTGTGGAGAAGCGGCACGAGTTGGCAACCTCGAGACCCTGCACAACAACATACATGCCGACTTTACTCCCGGACACATGACTCCTCCAGCAGTCGCTGCTTTTGATCCTATATTCTGGCTTCATCACGCGAACGTGGATCGTCACCTTGCTATACATCAAGCTCTCTATCCGAACACATATCTGACCTCGTGCGCGGCAGAGTTCCCCACATACACCATTGAAATCGGTGAGATCCTCGACGCTAATTCAGGTAAGTAATTTATCCACATTATCTGAATCAACCAACTAATATGTTCTGTGCAGCACTCACTCCCTTCCACAAGAATGCTGCAGGCGATTTTTGGACCTCAGCCGCTGCCCGTGAAATCCGCACTCAGGGCTACACCTATCCAGAGCTTGCCAACAACCCGTCTAATGCGACATTGGTCAAGACCATCAAGGATTTGTATTCCGGTCCAGCAGATGTTCCCGTCACAGCCACCAAGACGGTGCGCAATACTAAACGTCAAGGCTCAGAGCCTACAGAGAAGGAGCTGTACTTAGCCGAGATCAAGCTGCCTACTTGCGGCCTAGACGATGGCCAAGGCGGTGGTGCGCCTTACAGCGTCCTCATCTTCCTTGGCGACGTCGGAAACGATGCGAAGGACTGGATCACGTCAGACTCTTTCGTCGGCGCGACATCGACTCTGGGTGCAATGATCCCGAGCGATCAGGTGACGACGGCCACCATTGACTTGTCGTTTGCGCTAGAGAAGGCCATCGCTGGTGGTCTGACGTCGGCCGAAAAGGCCAAGGAATATCTGAAGGCCAACCTACACTACCGACTTGCGATCGTGAGTGCTCGAATTTCCCTTAGCAATGAGTGCGATAGCTGACTAACATGCAATAGGGTGAAGTAGAGATCCCGAAGAAGGAAGTAGCGAATTTAAATGTCGGGTTGATCAGTACGAAGGTGGAGATTGCTCAGTCCGACGATGAGTTTGATCGATGGGTTGGTGGATTCATGGAGCATGGAACTGTTGAGGCGTGATTTGTCTATCCGGTTACGAGTTCTGCTATATTTTTTATTTTCTCTTCCTGTATATGTTTTCCACCTCTGTACTTTTTTCTTTTCTCCTACCTTATCTCAGCATTTGACTGTCGATTTCGTTTGTTCCGCCCGAGCGCTGTACACAACTCATATCAACATAACTTCGAAAGTTGACCAATCGTGCCGGCGAAGATCGTGTCCTGCCAAGCGATGTTAATCCACAACCCGATCGTGAATTGATAAAAGAGACGTCGGCCAACCTTCCGGGTGATACGCGAACGCATCGAATTTAAGCTGTTGCAGCGGACTGGGGTGTATGAATTTTCTACTTGGAGGGCGACGGGATAGCACCTAAGCAAAGAATCCTGTAGGAGTCTTTCGGGGCAAGGGTGGTTAGACGTCGACGTTGTGCCAAAGAGTGGGACACGATGGGGTGACCTGATGCTATAGAGTCGGGAAATACCGGGAGAAATGCATCTGGGTTGGACGCTGTGACACCACGAAAGTATGCAGGAACGAGAGATATGCGAGGTCAAGGGTTTTTTTTTTTAGTGTAGTATAGAAAAAAGAAGCTGCGCTATCATAACTTAAGCCGATGTTGGAACCAGAAAATTGATGCTAACTGTAAGTTGTTCCGAGGAGAAGCAAAAAGCGAATAGAAAAACTTGAGGTGTACCGCTCTATCGCCATCTCCCCCACGAAAGTGCCAAACCTCCTAGTCATTAGTCCGAGTCATCTCCGTCAGAATCGTCTGTATCTTCGGTCTCTGCTTCAATCATACCCTTCCCCTTGGACCGTGAAGTCGATGAGGACGACGCCGCACACTCCCTATCCGAGCCATCATACTTCTTTCTACTTTTCTTCTGCTCCTTCTTACCCCGACCGTTCTTCTCACTCTGGCTCGGCCCTCCAAGCTTCTTCGAAGTTCGAATATTCTCCGTGTCCTATTTGGCCTCGTATGTCGTCCCCAAAGTCTCCACTGTGTACTTGTCAAATTCTTCCACAGTTGAAGCAATCTTCTTGAACTGCTTGTGGCCAAGGACGATTTTCTTGGGCTTGCCTTGCTCCTCTTTCCCGTGGGCATCGAACTCGGCCATGGCTATAGCAGTGTGGAAGGCATTGCGAATTTGTCGACTGTTCCAACGGAACTGTGGATCGCTATCCCAGTGCCTTTTGGCAAATTTCAGGATCTCACTCTTTCTGATCTCGAAGTATTCGAGTTGCTTGTCTTTGATAGAGTCCTCAGTCTGCTGGATGAAGGTCTGCCACACCTCGACAGTGGTTTCGCGGTCAAAGTCGTGATCCACGCACCAATAAGCCCGGAAAGGCGACGACCAATTGAATGACTTACAGTAAAGTGATAGATGAACCCGTGATTTGAAGACTTCGTCAAAGTGCTGACTCGGTTGGTCGTGAGGAACAGTAAGTCCTTGTAATACTCCAGGACACGAAGGAACACGGGAACGATACTATTACGGGCGAGATCCTCGGCTTTTCGCTTGGCCGAAAAGAAGTCTGCCTCATCCAGTAACATGACGCAATCCCATTGGCTTGCAGGGGTGAAGTGGGTTTTGAGATTGCCTTCAAAGTCTTCAGCCGCGCTACCGAGGTCACCACAGGTGATAGGGTACAAAGGCTTGTTGACGCGGTCGGCGATTGTTTCTGCCGTACAAGTCTTGCCCACGCCTGGTGCACTCACAAAAAGGTTAAACAGCATGTCTAGTTAGGGAATGAAAGAAAAGAGTACCATGTCGTAGTATGATGAGACCCTGCCTTTTGCCGCGCACCAGGTCAAGATCGTCTTGAGCGGCTGTGGCACGCATCTCCATCTTGCGGAAGTGTTCTTTGACCTGAGACCTGATGATGTGTTTGTGGGCGGGGGTTAGTACTAGACGCTCGAAGCCACGCTCTTTATCCTCTAGGGTAGCATTGTGAAAAATATCTACGTGAACCTCGGCTGTATTGCATCAGCGAGCATCCCTTCATCTTTTCAACAAAGACTTACCCCACTGCCGAGACCGCAACTTGTAGGCAGACACTCGATAATTACACAAAGCATAGTAGTCGTCGCTGGGTTCTAACTTTGCCTGATTAGACTTGCCTCTTAGTCGGCGGAAAATTTCATGTGAGTTCACGAAGTCTTTCCTCACTGCCATGTCGGCGTGCTGGTTGTATATGTATCTTAATCTCTGAAAGTAGCAATGTATGCCGCCAGTGCATCCTTTCACATGGATGCAATCGCTCGTTTCGGACATATCTAGAGTGTCGGGTGAGGTGAACACAGGCAATCTGTTTGACCTCGCATATTCCTTCATGACTTTCTCATTCAAATCCTCCTTGGAACGCAAGTATTTTCCGCAGCAATCGTAGGACGCGAGAGTTGAGATGGCCCGGCTCACAGACTTCTTCCCACGCTCCACAAGAGCTGACTTTTCTTCTTGGAGCTCGTCGCGCGCAGCATACATTGGTATTACTTCGAAATCGGAAATTAGTTGCTCGCCCGCATATGGTTGTATTACAAACCGCTTTCTAACGGGCACCAACTTAGCGCCTTAGGAGTCTCGACTCGAGGTCCATGGAGTTGCTCTTCCACTTTCGCACATCTTGCTTCGAGCTCTGCAATGCGAACATTCAAGATGGATTCATGTTGGAGATGCCTTGAGAGCAGCTTTTCGGCCAATTTTTTGCGCTCGTGTTTGTCCTCTCTGAAAGATCTTGCCAGGTAGAGCCGTTCCCATTTCGACTACTCGTCGTCAGGTGAAAATTCTTCGTCATCAGCCAAATCTTTGATTTTAACCTTCGCAGTGGCACGCTTCTTGCCCTTCGGACGGGGGACCGATGCGGCGATTGAGAGGGCCCGATTCTGCGTTGCGAGAAACTTCCGCCAACTGATCGGCATTATCGGCTGTTGACTGGCCGTTGGAGTTCGCATCGTCTCTGGGAAGACTCGGTTCCTCCAAAGGGGCCTCGAGAGGAATATCGTTTGCTTGCTGTTTGACTTATGTTCGTTAGACATGCGTCGCTTCTTTTGAAATAACTTACTAAAACCCTTTTTTCATGGTGGATCTCCTGTGTCCTTCACAGTCTCTGAGTCAGGGCCATCGGAAGTGGCCATGTTGGTAAGCCCCAAAACAAAAGGACGGGAAATCCTTCGCTGACAGATACAAACCTATAGCTCTAGGTATGAAGTGGCATCTTTCCAGATTGCGAAAAAGGCGCAAAGGGATAATCGCTGTGCTTCTGGTCAAACACAGACTGTGATGCTGTCTCATCTAACCGAACAGCTGTCTGTCCACGGTTGCTATGGATTCTGTTGCCAATTATTCTGAACACGAGACACCGAAAGAATACTGTGATCACCACTTACACTTCTAAATATCATGGCAGCCAGTAGTTGCACGAGAGCAACCACGGAAAAGGAAGTTGGAATTCAAGACCCGGCCGTTTGTGAATGTGCAGCTCTGTTGAGCGGCGCTTGTCGATGTGATGTGCCTATGCGCCTTGGAATGATACGATGTCGTTGCTTTTCGCTGTTCCCTGCTGTAATACATGTGTCCCCGTTGAGATTCTTTGTACTTGTTGAGGATTTTTGTGCACAACGCTGTAAAACATGAGGTCGGGCACCATGAGCGAGGTAATCACTCACCGGAATCGATATCCTGATATCAAGGTCGTACTGTGTATCTTTCTTCGAATAGTGCAAGTGCCGAAGACTTCAACCGCTCAGCCTAAGCGTACTGCACCACCCACATCAGACAGTGTCTTGAGTTGCGTCCACGATTAGAACTCGAGAATTTTGCCAGCATTCTGAAGCTGTCATAGCAGATTCCAGGATCCTCTAGGACCCCATTCCACTTGTCTCCAAAAAAACGCTCGAGGTCGATTGCCTGCAAAATCGCGGAACAATAATTCGGGATGCGCAATTGACGTACGATTTCAAGAAGAATCAGTTTGTCACTAATAAAGAGTTTCCTGCTGTTGATAATATGACTCTGGACCGCTGCCCACTGACTGGTGATTGGACTTGTTTACCTTGGCTGAGAACTTCAATAAGACTGTAGAAGAACTCAAAAGGAGGAAGGCAAAGAAGAACGCTGTGGCGAATTTCGACCTTGCAGCAGCGTATGACTGGCAGGAAGTAGTTGAGCTCGTGAAATTCGCTGAGGCGGAATACTCGAACGATAAATACCAAGTCGGACAAAATCCGACGCACATTCAGGAAGATTGGTGACAATGGAAAGTCAATCCAAGCCTTCATCAGCCTTCTTCCAGAATGAAGCTACAAAACATTATGTGGAGGACTGACACTAGTATTGGACGTAAGTGCAAGGTTCTTTTGCGATGACATGCTGACGATGAGCTTGCAGGCCATGATCGGTTACTCAGATAGGCGACAGAAGATGGCTGAGCTTCTAGAAGAGATTCCTAGTGATATAGGAGACTGCGAAGACTATGCCGCCATGTATCAGAACAACCGAATGCTGCGGCAGTGTGTAGAGGGTCTCTACATACAGATTTTGGCTGCCCTAGAAGACTTCATCCGTTAGTATATGCAGAGTTCTATGAGAAGGCCACCTCTCTCACAAGTGTCGCCCTGATACTAAAGTCCTGGCAGAGCACGCAATAGACGCTTTGATGAGAAACCAGTCGTATGCCCAGTCAATCGAACATCGCATTGCAGCTATCAGAAGTTCGAGGTAGCGATTCCAGAGCATTCGGGAGAAGTGTCTCCATCAAGGGATTAGGGAAACCCGAGGCGAGATCGTTGAAGTGAAGAGCATAGTGAATAGTCTCAAGGATATGCTATCCGCCAAAAATGCTGAATGCATGTTTCCAAGATGTTTCCGAGGGCGCGCTGATCGAAGTAGGGCAAAATAACAAAACGAGCGTGGTACAAAGTCACGAAGACGAAGGTAAACAATATGATCGCTTACAGACTCGAATGATTATGGCAGACCTTTGGGTAGAAAGTCTTGCTGTGGAGCCGCAATTGGGCCCCGAGAGAGTGCCAGGGTCGCAAACCGAAGTCACCACATCAGCCTCGCCAAAAGGCTCAAGCTCGACCTCTTGCGCGATGGCCATCTGAACGATACCAGGTCGATATACGCAGACGGATTGTCAAAGAGCGCTCGATTTCATGAGCACGCAAAGTGGCTTGCCGGAAACCGAGATTTCTTCCGCTGGCACAAATCTAACCACTCCTCGGCCTTCTTTGTCCAAAGCAACGAAGAATTAGAGTAGATGTCACCAGCGTCGTTCCTCGTGTCAATATTGCATTCGAAACTGGCTGAGAGCGCAAACGTGCTTGTCTTGCCTTTCTTTTGCGGTATTCATACGGGTGCTCAGGTTGAGGATACCAATGAACTAAATGGACCGATCATCAGGGTCCGGACGTTGTGTCAACTCGTTCGGAGGCGGTGCAACACGAGATGCCCTTCGCTGTCACTCGAGTACGAGGATACTAGGGAGCTCAGAAAAGGCATCTTTCGGCATATTTGAGATTGATCACGAGGCTCGTTAACGACCCGCGGCCTGATCATAAGGCAGTTTTCTTCCTGATCGATGGCATAGATTACTATGCCCCAAACCAGAGAAAAGAAGTGAAAAAACGAGAGAGAGCTCTTCGGAATCTCGTTGCGAAGAGACGAGCTGAGAATGACGGGGTTGTCAAGTGTCTCTTTGCCGCTGCGACACGCGTAAAGGGATGGCCGAGGCGTAGCAACGATATCGTTCTGAATATACCCGAAGAGATTGACGACGGAGAATGTGGGACACTTGAAAGGCTGTAGTGGAGCGGAGGAAACAAAACCCACTCAACCTTATCAACCAAAGGTTGCTTTAATGGTGACGTTGATACAGAGTATGTGCCTCACAACACGCCAAGTAGGCTGCGATGAAAATTGGTGTCCACGCCAAGAGGATTCTGTGGCTGTCCCGTTGCCATCCAGTGATCCACCACATCCTGTCCTTTGTACGTAATTAACAGTACCATGCCAAAATCATCGAGCTCTTCGGCTCCGCTCTCTCTCATGACGCGATCGAAGTCCATTTTGGAAACCCAATAAGAGTCGTGATTTTGTCTGGCACGTTCCCACTGGAGCGGACTCTGCGCTTCCCACAGTCGTCGCTGGGCCGTGAACGAGTTGGCAGTGATCTTCCGACCAAGCGTACAGAAGCCTTCCTTGACTAGCGAATAGGCGCCATCTAGGAAGAGGCTCATTGTAATGGTACGACGCACTGATTCGCCAAATATCCAGGATCGCCACGAGGGCGCCGTCTCGGTCGTGTGAGTTTGCTCTTCAGTCGTTCTCGACTTTAGCCGCTCTGTCCAGGTTTGCAAGATTGGCTCAGCTTTCTCAGCAGCTGCACGCTGTCGTATATCACCGTCGAACAGCCTGATGAATTGGAAGATGAGGAGTGCTTGAGTTGCCGCAAGCAGGTCAAGAGGCGACCAACGCAGCTGTTCAGTAGAATGTAACAGCTCGTTTGCCTTTGATTCGATGACCGTAAAAGCCACGAACTCGTTTTGTTTAGTTTTCGTTGAATAGATGGCACATGCTGCGTATGCATCTTGAAGAGGTCTCGGCATCCTAGATGCATATAGCTGAGGATGGATGAATGGCGCTCTTCCTTCCCTGAGCCATTTCTCAGGCCACGTCTTGAAGCGGTGCAAGGCAGCCTCGATCTCTTCATGAGCAGTGTATGTACACGAGGACCCTCCTGCGGCTGTTGACTCGTCCAGTTCGGTAGCGGCGGTGAGTGGCGCGTCAGATTCCGTGCGTCCAGAGTAGGTGCCCGTTGATGCAGCATCGAGTTGTGGCTGCAGCTGGCCGGTCCAGGGGTGCAGACCTGAGTCTCTCATGAGGTCGTCCAGCCATGAGAACTCTAGCTCCGGGAATGCCGTGTCTGCTACTGCGAATCTGTTATTCGGGTACGAACAAGCGATGTTCTTCTTAGAGCAACGCTGGCAGGTCGGGAGCTCCATGCCGCATTTCCGCTTCGCTTTCACGCATTCAGCGCAGGATTTGCGCTTTGAACCTGGTCCTGTTGCCATGCTGTTGATTCAATGATGCGATGCTTTATTGATGGGCTGTTGGATGGGTGTAAGCGGCTCAAAGTTGACAATGCAGGAGCGTGTTAGATGGCTAACCTAATCTAGTTTAGCGTATTATTCTTCTTTCTCTAACCACGTGACCCATGATGACAGCTGAACAGGAGAACGCGGGTTTAGAGTGAGACGAACGGCAAAGGGCATCAACAGGAGATACCCGATTGATTTCGCAATTTACTTCGTAGAGGACATAGATCACTCTCTCTCACTCTTCGCCCCAAGGACGTGCTCTATGACCGCCCGTAGAGCCAATCAGAACAACGGACGTCGCACTAGCGCGTAATAAGCAACAGAGCGCTCCGGCAACGCGCCAAAACACAGGGTCATCAAAACACGCGCTTTCAGCCGCCGCTCACAACACCACGTCTTGCTTTCGCTATTACCAGGGCCAACACTGCGCGGGCCTGGGTTTCTACGCTCTTTCGTCTCTGCCCTGTCCTGCGGGACTGCTAATTGAGCGTTTCTGCCATAGCCACCATGGACGACTCGCTCATGGACTCCTTCGATGAGGGCGCGAGCTCCGACTTCGCCCCTCCTGCGAAGCCTGCCAAAGCTGCGAAGGCAAAGGCAGCGCCCAAGAAGCCTGCGGGCGCCGCGAAATCGCGAGGACGGCCGCCCAAGGACCCGTCAGCACCGCCCAAACCGCGGGCGAAGGCGGCGCCAAAGAAGAAGAAGGTCATTTCCGACGACGAGAACTCAGATATCGACATGGACGAGGACCCGCTCGACGGCGACGACGAGTCACTGCTTGTCGACACACCTCCGAAGCAGAAGAAGGTCGCGGCGCTCAAGAAGACGGGCGGCAAACCTCTGGCGGACATTGCGAACGAGAGTTTCGATATGGACGGCATAGAGGACGCACCGACTGTGAAGGGGAAGAAGGCCGCCGGCGGCCCAGCAAGTAGCAAATATCAGATGGTACGGCTCTGGGCAGAAACCCCGCCAGAGGCAGGCTAACAATTTGCAGCTGACGCACTTGGAACACATCATGAAGCGCCCCGATACCTACATTGGCTCCGTCGAGAAGACCACAGACAAAATGTGGGTCTACAATACCACCGCCGAGGCCATGGAGTACCGCGACGTGACGTACGTGCCGGGTTTATACAAAATCTTCGACGAGATTCTTGTGAACGCGGCAGACAACAAACAAAACGACAAGAACATGAGCGAGATCAGGGTGACCGTAGATCGCGAGTCGGGCGCGATTTCGGTCAGGAACGACGGAAAGGGTATTCCAATCGAGATACACAAGGAGCACGGCATCTACGTACCCGAGATGATTTTCGGCCACCTGCTCACGTCGTCCAACTACAACGACAATGAGGCTAAGGTCACAGGTGGTCGCAATGGTTACGGTGCGAAGCTCTGTAACGTCTTCAGCACCGAGTTCACCCTCGAGACGGTGGACTCGAAGCAAAAGAAGAAGTACAAGCAGACGTGGACGGAGAACATGAGCAAGATGGGCAAGGCCAAGATCACAGACATCAAAACGGACGACTACACCAAAGTCTCGTACAAGGCCGATTTTAGCAAATTCGGCATGGACGGTATCGATGATGACTTCGAGGCCCTCGTCAAGCGACGAACCTACGACATGGCCGGTACACTTCGGGGCATCAAGGTCTACCTCAACGGCGAGCGCGTCAAAGTGAATAGCTTCGCCAAATACATGGAGATGTACACGAAGGCCATCCGGACCGAGCAGGGCAACGATGACAAGGAAAAGGACGTCATCATCACCGATCGTCACGACCGTTGGGAGGTTGGCTTCGCCGTTTCCGATGGCTCATTCAACCAAGTGTCATTCGTCAACTCGATCGCCACCTCATCCGGCGGTACCCACGTAAACTATATCGCCGACCAGATCATCGAGAAACTACTGGCCATTGTCAACAAGAAGAACAAGGGTGGAGTCAAGCTCAAGCCTGCACAGATCAAGAACCACCTCTTCCTCTTCGTCAACTGCCAGATCGTCAACCCGGCCTTCACCTCCCAGACCAAGGAACAGTTGACGACAAAGTCAGGTCAATTCGGCAGCAAGCCTGTTCTGAGCGACAAGTTCATGAAGCAGATCGAGAAGACCGAGGTCATCCAGAACATTATGCATTTCGCCCAGCAAAAGGCCGACCAGCTGCTCAAGAAGACAGATGGAAACAAGCGCAGTCGCATGAGCAACTCGAAGCTCACGGATGCGAACAAGGCCGGCACCAAGGATGGCCACATGTGCACTCTCATTCTCACTGAGGGTGACTCAGCCGCGCTACTCGCTTTAGCTGGTCGTGCCGTGGTCAACCCGGATTATTTTGGTGTCTTTCCCCTGCGCGGTAAGCTCCTCAACGTCCGCGACGCTTCTATCGACCAGATCTCGAAGAACCAGGAGATCCAGAACATCAAAAAATTCATCGGGCTCCAGCACAAGAAGGAGTACACTGACTGCAAGGGTCTGCGTTATGGTCACATCATGATCATGACCGATCAAGATCACGACGGTAGCCATATCAAAGGCTTACTGATCAACTTTCTCCAATGCCAGTTCCCGAGCTTGCTCAAGATTCCCAATTTCCTCATGGAGTTCATCACCCCCATTGTCAAAGTGTGGAAAGGTGACCCGAAGCGTCCCAAGCAGTTGAAGAGCTTTTTCTCTATGCCCGAGTATGAGGAGTGGAAAGAGCAGCACAAAAATGAGAAGGGATGGGACCACAAGTACTACAAGGGATTGGGTACTAGTCAGAGTTCTGATGCCCAGGTCTACTTCAGCGATCTCGACACCCACATGAAAGCCTTTCACACCATGCGAGCTCAGGAGGAAGAGTTGATTGAGCTCGCTTTCTCCAAGAAGAAGGCCGATGCTCGTAAGGAGTGGCTACGGGAATTTGTGCCAGGCAACCATCTCGATCTGACCACTCGGGAGATTAGCTACGACGACTTTGTCAACAAGGAGCTCATCCTCTTCAGCATCGCTGACAACATGCGATCCATCCCGTCGATAGTCGATGGCTTCAAGCCCGGTCAGCGCAAAGTCCTTTACACCTGCTTCAGGCGAAATCTCAAAAAGGATGTCAAGGTCGTGGATCTTGCCGGTTCCGTCTCTGGCACTACGGATTATGCTTATGGTGAGGCCTCTATGCAGGGGACTATCGTCGGCCTTGCACAGGACTTTGTCGGGTCCAACAATATCAACTGCCTGGAGCCCAGCGGAAATTTCGGGTCTCGTCTTCAAGGTGGCGCCGATGCGGCCAGCGCCAGGTACATCTATACTCGCCTTTCACCTTTCGCCCGAAGGATCTTCCATCCGCTAGATGATGCTCTGCTCAAATATGGCGAGTCGGACGGCAACAAGATCGAGCCAGAAATGTACGTGCCTATCTTGCCGATGGTACTCGTAAACGGTGCAGACGGTATCGGCACTGGTTGGAGCACTTCCATTCCCAACTACAACCCCGTCGACGTCGTAGAGAATTTGCGCATTCGCATGCAAGACGGTGCTTCGAAGGAAGACATGAAGCCAATGGTCCCGTGGTTCAAGGGATTTACCGGCACCACTGAGCAGTTAGCCAACGATCGGTTCAAGTTCACTGGTATCATCCGCCAGACCAGCGACACCGAAATCGAGATTACCGAATTGCCCGTCCGTTACTGGTCTCAGGACTTCAAGGACAAGCTTGAGGAGATCATCAAGGCTGAAAAGACACCTTCGTTCATCAAAGACTACACCGACTACAATACTCCTGACAAAGTCCACTTTATCATCAAGATGGAGGACAAGCAGATGACGAATGCACTCGCAAAGGGCCTTGAGGAGGTGTTCAAGCTCTACAAGACCCAGGCCACTTCCAATTTGGTTGCTTTCGATGCCCAAGGTCGTATCCACAAGTATGCGACACCTCTCGACATCATGGAGGAGTTCTACAACATCCGCCTAAGGTACTACGAAAAGCGCAAGGTATGTAAAACACTGTACCATGTTTGAGATTCTCTACTAACTTTGCACAGGCATACCAGCTGAATGAGATGCAGAAAGATCTCGAGAAGTTGAGCAACCAGTCACGCTTCATCAAGATGATCATAGACGGTAAACTTATCGTATCGAAAAAGAAGAAGGCTGTCCTCGTTGAAGAGTTGAAGAAACTCAACTTTACGCCTTTCCCCAAGACTGCCGATGCTAAGACGGCCGGTGAGCTTGAGCAGGTTGTGGAGGAGGAAGATGAGAGCGATCGTGAAGTCGGCGCCAACGATTACGATTACCTCCTCGGCGTAAGTCATTGTGAGACAATGATTCGTATTTCGTATACTGACCTCACATAGATGGCCATCTGGTCCTTGACTCAAGAACGTGTCGAGAAGCTCTTGAAGCAGATTGGCGAGAAAGAGTTAGAGATCGATGTTCTCATCAAGCTGTCGCCCAAGGACATCTGGACAAAGGATCTTGACGACTTTGTTGCAGAGTGGAACACCCAGCTCGATGAATCAGCCAAACGTGCAAAGAAGATTGCCGGCATCGGTCGTCGTGCTTCCCACAAGCTTGGAATTGGCGCTGCGAAGGGCGGTAAGCGGAAGAAGAAGAGGGCTGACGATAGCGACTCCGATTCGCAGTCCGACTATGGCCCTGTTAAGAAGAAGGCCAAGCCGAAGCCAGTAGGCTTGCTTAGCTATCTTCACAAAGACAGCGAGGAACCAAAGAAGCCAAGCGCAACAGCAGCGTTGAAGAGCGGTGCTGCCACATCAAAGAAGCAGTCCAGTCTGCTTGGCTACCCCAAGAAGGAGACGCCGCCTGTGGTTGAGCTTGACGATACAATGGACATCGACGAGCCCGCTGCAGCTCCACCCCCTGCGGCGGCTGCTGCAACAAAACGAGGCCGCCTGGCGGCAGCTAAGAACGTCACCAAGCCGAAGCCCACCCCTATCGACTCTGATTCCGACTCTGACGTCTTCGCTGCTGTTGCCAAAGAAGCAGAGAAAAAGGCGACTGAGACTGTCACGAATTCCCGGACTGCTCGGGGTGCAACCAAGAAAGCCACCAACTATCGTGTCGACAAGGACAGCGACAGTGAGGACCTGGACGATGATGACTTTGACGTCAGCAATATGGTTCAGACGATTGGCGGCGGCAGCAATCATCGCCCACTTTTCTCTACCACTGCTCGCCCTGGAAGCAACGGCAGCGCTCGACCCAATAGCGCAACCGGAGGCCCCGCGAAAGCCAACGGTCGTGCTGCTCCCCAAAAACCCAGTCCCATCGACCTCGACGACCTGGATGAGACAAACTATGAGGGCTTGATGCCGCAGGGCTCCCCTCACAAGCCTGCACCACGCAACGTGAACGACACTATTGTGGGCTCGGACGACTCTGATGATCTCGGTTTCGGTCTGAAAAAGAAGACTGCCGCCAAACCGATAGTCAAGGCTGTTCCAAAGCCCAAAGCAGCCGCTGCCACTAAAGCCGCGCCAAAAGCCAAGCCAGCCGTTCCCTCCGCTGTCGTGGCAAAGAAGACAACTCAGCTCAGCCCTGCCGCGAAAGCCTATGCCGCACGCTTGGGGAAGACCAAGGACCTTGCTGCAGCGAAGCCGGCTTCTAAAGCCAAGCGTCGTATCAGCGACGATTTTGATGACGACGATATGAAAGATGCGGACAAGCTGGCTAGCGAAATCCTGACGGACGATGAGGAAGAGGATGAGCCGACTCCAAAGCCGCGCGCGGCCGCTGCGAGGCCGGGACGTAGGGCTGCGGCCAAGCCCGCGAAGTATGTGGTCAGCGACGATGACGAGGATAGTGACTCGGCGAGCGAGCCAAGTTTTGAGGAGGATGATAGTGATTAAATGACTATCTGGAGAAGAGGGATCGGGCATAGGTGCATTCGGTCGGCGCACGGGGTGGGTGATACCCGGGGCTTTCATGGGACGGCGCCGGGGCGTTTGACAGGGAACGAACACGTATCATCGCGTCGTCCCTATCTTGAGGTGCAGGTCTGAATATTGGATAGACACCAATCCCATGGTTGTCTGGAACTAACGGGTGCACGGTAAGGAGTTTGGGTGTTCCTCTTCTGGAGAAAGCTGATGGATGTATAATATTGGCGGATATCATGTTTTATCTTATAACGCAATGCAAATTACGCTCTGCTTGTTATGACTTGCCCTATTTGACTCCAAGTGTGGTTCTCGAGACTTGGTGATCTGCGATCCGGTCGCGGTTGTGATTGGCCGTTTGGCCAAGGGATGATGACTCATGGAGGCTGCATATATACATCTTCTCAGCTCCGAAAATTGAGACTCCTACTTTCCTTCCATCACTTCAGTCCGAGAGGCCTTCCTTACTTCCCCTCGAGATGTCTTCGCATTCGCCTCCAAGCTCAGGCTCCACGCTGAGTAACCGTGGGGCTGCCCTCGCCGCTCGTCCCGGCGCGAGAGATGAGGCAGATATATTGTATAGCAGGAATTGGGACCTGGTAACGAATCCGGAGGGCGTTGTTAATCTGGGGACGGCGGAGAATGTATGTCTATGTCTAATCGAACCTCTTGCCCTTGTCGAAGAGGGGTGAAAGGATCCAGGATAAATTATCGCTGGCTGACAAACTTGTGTTGCAGCGGCTCATTCTCGACGACGTCGCAGAGTTCATTGCAGAAAAGAAGGTGAAGTACTCATTAGAGGCATAGCCAAAATGATACAAGACTGAATATTGGCTAGATCAAGTTCGAAGGTGCGGATTTCGACTACGGCGAAGGTCCCTGGGGCTCCCTCCGACTCCGTACCGCGATGGCGAAGTTTATAAACGCGTATGCGTCCTCCCTTCCTCCTCTGTCCACACTGATACCTTGAACCTTTACACCACTAACGCACTCCAGGCACTTCCACCCCCACAGCCACCTTTCCCCCTCAAACCTGACCGTCTCCTCCGGCTGCACATCCCTCCTCTCCACCCTCGCCCTCACTCTGGCGAACCCCAACGACGCCATCCTCCTCTCTTCCCCGTCTTACATCGGGTTCCCCTCCGACATGAGCCTCCTCGCAGGCCTTCAACCCATATACGTCCGCTTCCCCTCCTCCGTCGACCAATTCACTTCTCCTCCGGACGCAGTCGTAGCAGCCTACTCAGCCGCACTAAAGCATGCCTCCGATACAGGTGTGGCAGTAAAAATACTCGTCCTATGCAACCCACACAATCCCCTCGGACGATGCTACACCAAAGAAGTCTTGGTAGGAATAATGCAATTCTGCGATCGCCACGAGATCCATCTCGTGGTCGATGAGATATACGCGCTTTCCGTGTACTCGACTCCATCTGCGACGGATGTACCGTTTACCTCCGTGCTAGCCGTGGACTGGGCAAAATATATCGACGAGAACCATCTCCACCAGCTCTACGGACTGAGCAAGGACTTTGCGTGCGGCGGGCTGCGCATCGGCTCGTTGTACACGCGGAATGTGGAGCTGCAGTGCGCCGTCTCCTCGCTTTCGGTGTTGCACCATTCGGGCACTATTCCTTCCCTCCTCGCTAGCACACTGTTGGAAGACACGGCCTGGCATGATAGCTTTTTTGCCACGTCGCGCGAGCGACTCGGGCGCGCGGCTGCGTTCGCGAAAGAGCTGCTGGATAAGGCTGCGATCCCCTATGCGCCGGGAGCGAACGCAGGATTCTTTTTGTGGGTGGATTTGCGGAGGTGGTTGGGAGAGAAGGATGGTGATGGGGGCGATGAGTGGGCGCGGGAAGAGGCGTTGAGTGCGAGGATGGCGACGGAGAAAGTATTCATGATAGGAGGGCGCGCGCAGGGAACTGAGGAAGCAGGGTGGTACCGCTTCATCTTCAGTCGGTCGGAAGTTGTGGTTAGGGAGGGTGTGAATAGGCTGGTCCGAGCGTTGAACGCGTCTCCAGACCGGTGCAACGCTCCAGTCTCCAAGTCGGGAGATTAGGCAACGTCGTGAGCACAACAGTAGAGTCCGAGACTGGAAAAGGTGATAATGTAGAACACATACAATTGCGGTCTAGTGTTTCATTCAGCAGCACACCAGGCCCCGCATATTACAGAGAGCGGACGCCAGCCCTCTAACCAAGGCGCACATCTGACTTGACTCCGCCTCTTGTCCGCAGTAAGTACACGAAGAAAGGGTGATTGCTCCAGAAACAAATTTTACACACGTACCGTGTGAACGAAGCGAATACAAAGGGTGCCCGCATTTCAGACCCACATGGAAGAAGAGGCCGATGCCGTGCTGTGTCTCAGCCAGACAAGTGGCCCGGTCAGTAAATTTGTTTCCATCTCAAAAGTCCATAGCAAAGAAGTGTCCTCCAAAAGTGTCCTCCACGAAGAGAAGAAATGTCGTCAAAGCCGCGGCCGATAAATGCAAGGGGGTGTCAACCAAAGGTATTCCTTCAAACAGTGAACCGTGCCAACAGGACAAAGGAGAGGATAGATGACTTGGGCGATGAGTGAGCTGCGCTTCAAAAAGCCGAAAAGACACCGGTACGCCAATCGCTGGATGAGTAGATGCCGGTACGATAACAAAAGCCGAGTTAAGATGGTCCGCAAAATCTGGATGTAGAATCGAAAGAAGCAACGTCGAGCAGGGACAGGATTATGTAAGCGCGGTTGGTCGGCTATCGACAATGAAGTAAGATGATCTGCGTCTTAGAAGTTTGCGAGTCCATTCTTTGAGTGGCGCTTGCTGAACCGTTTCCTGCCCTTCAGCGAGTCAGAATCTCCTTGATCTTTACGCAGATGTCGTGCAGTTGGGATGTTGACGCCGTCTAGAGCGGAGTCACCTCCTAACGTACTAGTGGGACTTGAAAGACTAGAGTTGAGATCATTCAATGTAGAATCTCCCGAGTACGAGTTCGTTATGTTTTGCGATAGCGCGTAGTCTCTGGCTTGTTCGATACTGTCGAGCCACTCTTGAGTATAGTACTTGCTTCCGTTCGGATCGCTTGTGGTGCTTTTCGGGTCTTCAAATACGTATTGTTTGTCTCTCTTTCGGATGGTTAGACAGCCAGGTAGAGGATATCGATGTCTCAGACTTACTGTTTCGACAAGCCAGGCAGTCAGGCCCTTTGAATCTTGGAAGCTTCTCCACGCACAGCCTGGCGATAGCAGCGGGACTTCCTCTTTCAACTTTTTGTCGTTGGTGCCGGCGGCGCACATGAGTACCCGAGCATTGGAGGTGATCATCACCAATCTTTGTCGCTTCTTCGGTGTGTTGCTGCCAAAGAAGCGCGAAAATTTCTTTGGGGTCTCAGCAGCTACGTCATGGTTCCCACCGACCGGATGGCCTGCGGGATGTTGTGTGACAATCATGTTTCCAAGCTTGAGTATTCGCTCGTCTCGTTTTGTTAACACGGGCGACCAATCTATGTCCAACTGACTTGGAGGGGGAAGCTCGGTAATGAGGCGCGGCGTTGTCCGCAATTGATTCGGTGCTGCTGATGCAGCAGGAGTTGTCGGACCTGATGTCGTGTTACCGACGAGTACGTCTTTCGAAGGATAGGGACCGTAATTACCGTTGAGTCTGATAGGTTCGTGAGGCGGCGGAGCATAGGCCTTTAGCCTTGGAGCCTTTTGTTTCCACAGCCCCTTGCCCCAGACGATGCCCTCGAAGAATGGATGGCTTTTAATGTGTTCCATCGGTAACCGCGTTAAGGGATCCAACACGAGCAGTCTTTCAACCAAATCCTTCGCCAATGGGGGAAATCCATCTGGGAAGGTGTATTCCAGCCCAACAATCTTCTGAAAAGTCTGGTATTCATTAGCGGCCTTGAAAGGAGGCCGACCGGCCAGTAACTGGTAGATTATGCAGCCGAATGCCCACAGATCGCTAGCTTTGCAGGCATTCTTGTCTGTGAGCAATTCGGGTGAGACGTATTCGGCAGTTCCAACAAACGACTGCGCCCGATCTGATTCCATGCCTTCTGTTGGGTCACCGGCTACCGAGCCTATGCCATTGGACTTTTTCGTATCCAGTATTTTTGCGGTGCCGAAATCTGTTATCTTCACATGCATTTGGTCGTCGAGCAGTACGTTTTCCGGTTTGAGGTCGCGGTGTATCACTCCTCGGGAGTGCATGTAGTCGATTGCGTCCAGTATTTGTGCGCCATAGAATCTTGTGCACTCTACGTCGAACGAGGTCATTTTCTTGAGAAAGCCGAGCAGTTCTCCTCCAGCCGCCAGATCAAGTACGAAGTAGAGGGAGCGCTCGTCTTGGAATGTGTAGTACAGGCGAACGATCCCCGGATGCTCCGTTAGCCGGTTTAGGGTATCCTTCTCAATATTTACGTATTTGACCTTCTTTTCCTTGATGATATGGCGCTTGTCGAGCACCTTGATCGCGTATTCCCGCAATGTCTGCCGATCTGTAGCAGCAAGCACTGTGCTGTAGGACCCCTCGCCAAGTGTCCTGCCAAAGTTGAAGTCTTTTACGCCCTTTTTCACCACTCTTGTGACAGCCCTGCCGTTCTGATCAATCTCCTGTCGCATGCCTGTCGCCGCACCTCTTTCCTTCCAATCGTCACTGCTCGGCAGAGGGCCGCCTTCGATGCTGTATGGGGAGCTAGACAGGTGAGCACCCACTGGAGCGCTGGAGCTGTGGCCAGCACCATCCATTGGTATGCGTCGTGAGCTTCTTCGCGGGGGGAGGGGTCCGTTGCCGATGCCCATTCCAGCTGCCTGGGGGTATCTCCTGCTCTGCTCTCGTGTGGGCATTCCGTTTGGGGCAACTCGTGAGCTGCTGGTCCGCCTTATATCCGTCGCCACATCATCGTTGTATCGGTAGGTGCCGGGGCTGGTGAGAGCGGTCGCAGAGCTCGAGGACAGGTTGGGATGGTTGTACATCTGCGTCGACATGGGCCGCCCTAGGTTCTGCACAGGGGGATTTCGAGGCTGGGCTGCAGACCCGGGGGGATACTGCTGGTAGGCGGCCTGCTGCTGGGCCTGGTGGGCGAGCGGCATCGATTGTCTGTGGTTTAGCCGAGATGAGTACGCGGACGATGCCTCTGCGGCCAGCGGGGAAGGTTGGCCGAGCGGTGAGATGGCTGGCGAGGCGGTGGTGAAGGCATTCGGATTGAAGCCCAGCGAGCCCGTCGCGGGATGGGGGTCGGGGAAGAGGTGTGGAGCTGTCTGCGAGGTGGGCTTGTCGGTGACGGTTCTCGACGAGGACGGTCGCGAGGGTGATGACGACGGCCGGGGTGCCGCAGGCTGGCTGCTCTCTGCGGGCGGTTGCGGTGGAGGCGAGGGCGAGTACGGGTCTTCGTCTGGATTCGCGATGCGCAGCCCGCCGAGGGACTGCGAAAGGCTCAGGTCGCCATTCATGGTGCCGGCCGCTGAGCAGCAAGTGTGGGCGACGGGGCACGGAGCTCGATGGCTGGCAGCACGCGGACGGGGGCCGCCGGCGGAATCTCGGGACGACTGCAGACGGTAGTGAAGTGAAGGCTGCGCAGTGGCATAGGGGCCCCGGAGCCAGGGCAGAGGGGGGATGCCGTCGCAGAGCAGGACGGAGGCCGTGGGCGCGCGGTGAGGCGGTTGGCGGAGGCGGCCAGGATTTCTCGGCACGCGCTGACGCCTCTCTGCGACCGACAGCTCCGATCGAGTGCCGCTTCAACACCAGCGCTGGCTATCGTGAAGCGCGCACGACCCGCACCCGCACGCCCAGCTCAACCACCGCAGCCCCCAGGAATGCGCCAGACACCCCCGCGGGCGGTCCGCCGACGTCTGTCCTTTCGGAATTTTTCCCAGCTCGTGCGACGGAGCGTGCATGCCCTACCACGACGGGCGCCAGCTGCTCGTGCCATGTTACGCACAATTCAATATATACATGCAGCCCTCCCTGCTCCCCTTTCCCAATCTGCGGCCCTGGTCTTGCCATTGTCTAGTTTTGGTGCTTCACCCAATCACAGTGAGGGTCGCCTGTTGTGCTTGGTGAAATGTCCTATTCCAAGCTGTCATTCATCGTGGCGGGAGCAATCCATGGAAGCCTATCCGCGCCAGACTCACTCGTTAGCACAGCTCGCGGTGAGAAGAGCGTGTGTTTCATCCTGTAGTAGGAGCGACGGCTTGGGAACATGGCGGTAGCAGTAGCCACGATCAGGACCGACGAAGGTAGGCGCACAGGAACATAATGATTTCTCAATCTGTCAAGTCGTATTTGCTTTCATCTTTTCTATTCTCTTTCACCACACCATCCCGCCACACAAACTCGAGCGTCCGGGGTGGCGTAGCCGATCTTTTGGCTCTTTTTGGAGTGCTACCACAGCCTTTATTACATCTTTTGCGAGAACATCTTCATGTTACGCTTGAAAGCGTCAGAGATCACGCTCACTCCAGCGGATGTTGAGGAGACGCGCCGCCGAATGGAACGCCGACAAGCAGCTAACCCTCCCGTCCCACCGGCGAGGGTCCCGGGACCCCGGGACCCTCCTCGCTTTGGACCTCAATTGAGGCGTGGACCAGAACGGTCCCGCGACGATGCCATTACGACTCTCGGCGACATTCCAATCCTGCGACCACGTCGGGCAATGATAAGCTCCATTGATGATGCAGAAGCGTCCGGGGAAGACGATGAGAGCTTCTCAGATGATTCCTCGCCATCGCATGCAGGCGAACAGACGCCAAATGCAGCTTCGACAAGGCTCCACTTACCACTCCCAGCTAGCGAATTTCAACTTCCGTTAAGACCTGCACCATCTGGAAGAGAAGGCGCTGGCCGATCTACTCCAAGAGGAACCTTTTCTGAAGATCTTCCTTCGTCACCACCAAAACACCCATTCAGATCGTCTCGATTTGGTCAAGAGAGAACCAATTCATCCGAAGACGGCAACGAAGGAGCGTCGCAGGCTCGAATACATGCCGCGACCGACGGCCAGGCCGAGGAAACGGAGACTATCCAAGCAACACCCACAAGGAACAGAGCCCGCTCCCTCCGTCAGCACAGCAGCTTCAATCCCTCTCCTTTGCAACAGGCGCATACAATGAGCTCGCCTCGGCAGGGTGGAGGCTCAGCAGATCCGGATTCCAACGGGTAACAGAAGCTAGAGAGTTTGGTATCCTCTGGCAATTTTGTTAACATCCAAACAGAGCCGATGAGGAGCATCCAGAACGCGCCGATAGCACGAGACCCCAAGTTGTGGAAGACTCGCCCACTAGGTTCTTGAGGGGCTATTTTGACCAACGCCAGGGATATTACTCCTTCGTGGAAACCATTCCACAGACGGAACCACGGTACGTGAATCTGGGCTGTACTCTGACGAATGGTCATTTGCAAGACATCGCCATTTCATCTGAGAAGGTAGGCGCCAGAGCCTGGATATTGTTTGCTGACACCAATCCCATACCAGACCGCGAAGTCGATCAACCCTTCGTGCTCGGACCATGTCCACGAGCAGCGATCCTACGCACGCGATACAAGTACAGCGCCCGGATCCTGGCACATCAGAAGAAGACGTCTTCTACACTCCTTTAGCCCCCGATCCTCCACCTCGAACTGCACACGGACCATATGGCACTGCTGGTTCTTACAACAATCGTTACTGGTCACCCCTGGGCTCTGATCTGACGAACAGATTGAATGCTTGGAGGCAAATGTCACAGAGGTAAAGTTGTACAGTGCTCGACACAAGCTTGAATACACTTAATCTGGCATTGTTGGCTACGGTATTTGAGAGTACGTTGAAATGCTGACGCACAGCCCAACGCTGTAGATTCAGTAGCGAGACGTCGATTTCGAGCTCCGCCTATTCCTTTTACGAGCTTCCCGAGTCTCGACATTCGAGTGACAGTCAGTCCCAGGCAGCGCTGCTTGGTAATTCACAGTATGACGGCGCCGCCCCTTCGCGCCCCGCTAGCGCAGGTGGAGGAGCTTATCATTCGATCCGTCTACCCCATAATCGACCAACTGGAGCTCCCTACCTCCTAGCGCCTCCATCGCGAGCCCCGAGTCAATCTGCCGCAGGTCAGCCAAGCGTAGGTCAGCACGGAGTATCACCATTGCCCTCCCACCCGTATAGTCGAGCTCCGAGCGCTCAGCATCCACTGAGACTGTCGACGGGCCTCGTCACTCAGAACGATCTCGTTGGTGGCAATCAAGAAGCAGCGGGAGCGGCACAACGTGATCTTTCTTCTCCGCTGGACCTGCTCCAAGCACGCGCAACCTCTTACTTGGATCGAATCGCAACCGGGATGCAAGCCGAGCGCCCCCCGAGGAACCCAGCAATAGAGCCCATGTTCCAACACCAGGTGACAGATGCCGACGCGTCGCAAACACGCCCTCTTAGTCAAGGACGGCAGGCAGCTGGACAACCTCAGCCTCAAGCTGAGCAATCTTCGTGGGTCAATGCACCACAGACTCAGCGGAGAGGTGCACCGGCCGCGAGAGCTGGACAACGTTCAAGCGAGAACTTCCCAGTGGGCACCAACTCTCAGGAAGGATGGTATAATCGAACAACGCAAGCTCAGTCCCAGAGGAACGCTTTGGGACCGCGACCGAACCCCCCGTCCTCAGGCGCGAGCATGTACGTGGTTTCGCGAATAAACCCGTGCAGCTTGGGAGATAGCGTGACCGCAGCTCAAAAATGGGTATCGGCACCCCTTTGGATTAACATTGCTAACTTTGTACCCTCAATTGTAGGCGAGGTGGTGAAATACAAAGATACGCCGTACCCATTCGCTTCAGCATGCCACAAGCAGCGCGACCTAGGGACGTGTCCAATCGACCCCGCTTCCACTCACCACACCCTCAGATTGTGTCTGATGACGATCCCTCGAGTTCCGATACGCTCACGCCAGATCAAGCATCTAGACGTAGTCCTCAGATTTTTCCACCCAGCTTTCTTACTGGCCCTCGCATTCCCCCTCGTAACACATCTCACCATCACCAAAACCTGGACGACCCAATTCGTCTTCCACAACGTCAACAGACTGGCCGTCTCATTACGCCAACGAATATGCCTTACCGTGTCACTAGTCACGGTCTTGCCCCACCACCTCTGCCATTCAACCGCCCGCCTTCTCGCGGGCCGCCATCTATCTCTACAACACTGCACGTGGCGAGTGGCGTCACGAGTAGGCGGGCCGTGACGATCCGAACCCCGACGTCGCGTCGCAGGATCCCGCCACCGCAGGTTGACCAAGAGAATTCCGAGGACGCTGTGAGGGAGGCTGCTTGGGAAGAAAGAGCGACTTTGGGAATGCGATATGATGGTGCTGGAGATGGGAATGGGAGAGGAGATGTTATGGATGAGACGCCCCCGCGAATTGGAAGGTTTGAGAGGCACATGGGTTGAGTGGGAGGTTTGCGTTCGAGTATCGTTTGGGCCGATACTGGTACGTGATATTGTGTTGTGCCTACGCGAGATCATCTTTATAGAAGTATGCGTTGAACGGCTTAATTTGTAGAAGACTAGGTCACAGCAGGACTAGGATTGTAGGCTTACGAATGAGGAACGCAACCACATCGTCTGTGTCGAGAAGTAGCGGGCGCTTGATACCCGAGTGATTGAACCCCCTGGCCCTAAACCTGCTTTTGAAATGTTAGAAAAGGATTCATTAGAGAGCAATTCTAAGTTTAAGACGCCTCAAGTAAGCGCCGAAATCACCGCCCACGAGGGATGTTGGGCGTCGAAATCTCCCGGAAAACAATACCAAAAGAACTTCCCGGGTGCCACCTATTACGCCCGAGGCTCATTTGCAAAGTCCATCGATCTTCATCCATTCCTCAAATACCAAACCCTTCCATTCCCAGAATCTCAACCTTGACCTTAATACACAAACCTTACCCCGCAACAACCCCCCTCCAAACAAGACACATCTCCGCGTCGCAATCTCCAACGCCCGTCCCCTAGCCCCCAAACAGGAAAGCGGCCCGTGCGACCCCCTGGCCCTCCCTTCCCTTTCGGGCCGCGGCCGCCGAGATGCGAGGCGTCTCACATGAACATCAGCTTGACGACGGCGAAGTTGGAACTGATAACAACACCGCCGCGCATGCGTTGCCTTCGTTCCTCAAAACTCTTCCAAGGCCTTGGGAGTCCATGCAACAGGGTGAAAAGAGACCTTGGGTCAAGATGGACGATTTGACGGGTAGGGATTCGACGGCGAAGGACTCGACCGCTAGTACCGCGAAGGATGGGACCAGGACGCGGGAGGTTATTGCGGAGGCTGGAGGCGCGGAGGGATCCGGTGGGGCACAAAGAGATGGATTTGGAGGGCGTAGAGCTGGAGATGGAGAGGTGGCTGAGAGCGGAGAGGTGGTCGACTCACGTGAGACCGCGCATCCTCGACGTCGCTGGCTCGCTGGCCGCAAACACCGCCGTAGCTATAGCCATACGCATTTTCGGGTATATAAGAGGAGGTGGTTTGGACTGGCGCAGCTTGTCCTTTTGAATATCGTTGTGAGCTGGGATGTAAGTGCTGATCTTGTGTGGCTGCCTGTAGGATGATGCATGGGCGCTGCAAGGCTGCGAGGCGGAAGTCTCGACTTGACACGTGGATTGGATAGGATGGAATAAATGGGTCTGGACTGCATGGATTTGCAACGGATTGGGCAAGGCTAATTCATGTGCACAGTGGCTCACCTTTGCGCCGGTGTCGACGTCGAGTGCGGAGTACTTTGGGGTCAGTGAGACGGCGATTAATTGGCTGAGTACGGCGTTTATGTTTGCGTTTGTGACGATTACGCCGTGAGTTCTGGTCCCATTCAATTTGAAAGCGTAGGGTGGTTTGCTAACTTGGGTATAGAGTCACGATATGGACTTTGAACAGAAGCCCGAAGGAAAGCATTATCGTGTCTTCAGTGCTTCTGCTTCTAGGAAACTGGATCCGGTATGCAGGCACCAAAGCGCAAGGGGGCGTCTACGGCGTCGTCATGTTTGGCCAAATCTTGACCGGATTGGCTCAGCCTTTCGTCCTCGCGGCTCCGACCCGGTACTCTGACCTCTGGTTCACTGAGACGGGGAGAGTGAGTGCAACGGCTCTAGCCTCGCTCGCAAATCCCTTCGGCGGAGCAGTACGTCCTCCCATCACCCAGCCCAGCCCATCCCACCCAGAACCCTTGATTAAACTAACCGACCCGCCCAGCTCGCCCAACTCATAAACCCCTTCCTAGGCAGCGTCCCCAACATCGTCCTCTACGTAGCCATAATCTCCACCGTCGCCTCTATCCCCAGCATCTTCATCCCGGCTGCCCCGCCAACACCCCCCTGCGCCTCTGCCTCTGTCTCCAAAGAGCCCCTCCTCCCCTCCGTCCGCCACATCATCCGCTCACCCCCCTTCTACGTCATTGCCCTCACTTTCGCCGTCTACGTCGGCTTCTTCAACGCCTTCTCCTCCCTCATAAACCAAATCCTGTATCCATACGGGTACTCCGAGGACGAAGCCGGGATCTGCGGCGCCGTGCTGATCATAGTAGGATTAGTCACGGCCGCAATCATGAGTCCGATTTTCGACCGAACGCATGCGTATCTGGGCGGTATCAAGGTACTGTGCGTTCTGGTAGCGGTCTCCTATCTGGGCTTCATCTGGGCCCCGCAGACCCGCGGCATTCCCGCACCGTACGTCCTCGCTGCGATCCTGGGCGCCTCCTCCTTCTCCCTCCTCCCCATCGCGCTCGAGTACCTCGTCGAAATCACCTTCCCAGCCTCCCCCGCCGTCTCTTCTACCATCATCTGGGCCGGCGGGCAGCTGCTCGGCGGCATCTTCATTGTCATCATGACGGCGTTGAAAGATGGGCGGGATGTGGACCTTACGCGGGTGAGGGAGGATGGGAGGGGAAATGGGGGTGGGGATCGCCCGCCTGGGAATATGTATAGAGCATTGGTGTTTGAAGGCGCGGTGGCGCTGGCGGTGTTGCCGTTTCCGCTGGCGCTCGGGGTGAAGAGGTTCGGGTTGGCGCATGGGGAGGGAAGGTTGAAGGTTGATGAGCATAGGGAGGGGGCGGGGAGTGGGAGTGGGGAGGGGGATGGGGAAGAGGTGTTATGACTCATGGATGTGGATGGACGATTTGAAGAAGAGTCGGATGAGGGTGATGATTAGTTCGTTGGGATTTGGGATACCCTTGTATTGACAGCTCTTGACAACTTAATGATCTGGCGTATATAGGATGGTTTGGAACAAATCGACCCTCACTTCATACGGATAGCATCAAGCATACCCATCTGGGCATGCTCTTGTAGCGGCTGAAGACAGATGCGGAACAGCACAATGGTGATGAGCACGGCGGAGACCGTATGGTGATTTGAAACAGCGATTCTCACTTGATGAGGAATGGGCAAGGTGGACGGGGGCGTGCCTCAAGAATTAGGATCTCGGGCAGCAGTGACTGCCCGTATTTGCACTTTAAGACTTGCCACAGAGGAAATAGTACATGGTATTCTAAACAAGTCTTCGGTGGTATTTACAGTTGGCCATGATTGCGTTCGATTGTCATTCGATCCCAAGTCCATCGCTCGTCCTGTTCGTGTCGA
Source organism: Lentithecium fluviatile CBS 122367 (assembly GCA_010405425.1). Classification (NCBI taxonomy): domain Eukaryota; kingdom Fungi; phylum Ascomycota; class Dothideomycetes; order Pleosporales; family Lentitheciaceae; genus Lentithecium; species Lentithecium fluviatile. The sequence continues at coordinate 1,402,222 of MU005571.1, forward strand.
TGGGAGCGCTGGCTCGGGTCCGGGTATGCGTTTACTTGAGTTGGGCGAAGAGCTTGGGTGCGGCGCACTGGGTCGCGCAATGGGCGAGATGGAAGACTGGCATATATTAGAGCTGCTTCGGGTGTGAGGATGGGGGTCTAAGCCTACATTCTTCTACACAGTCCTCCTTCGCTTTGCCATCGTTGTCAATCTGGCCTGTTACGCGCTCGACGCACTCGTCGTAGTGGTGCTTGGCGGGGTGGCACTCCTTGGACTCTGCGCACTCTGGAAGAAGGCAGTTAGCAATGTCGTCCAACTTCCCAGCGTGTCGTCAGAGCCGTCTCATTGCCGAGGAGCGCAATTGAGCATCCGAATGCATCCAGGCGCTCCATTGGCCGATGGCATTCCGTCCAACAAGTTTTCTCCACCAACTCAGAGCTCAAAGATAACTCACCCTTCTCAAGCGTATCCTTGGGATCAACCGTCTCCTCCTCTTCTTCCTCTTCCTCCTCATCCCCATCATCACTCGGCCGATGGCCCTGCTCGCCCTCTCCCTCGCTCGCAGCATCCTGCTTGTTCACCTCCGCCTCCTCCTTGGACTCCTCATCGGTGCCAGAGGCCGGGGAGTCGGTCGAGGTGCCGCCCTGCGGTGGCGCCTCGGCGTCGGGCGACGGGTGGGCGAAGGTGTCCCAGACGTCGGAGAAGAAGTCGTTAATACCCATTGGTGCTGCTGGTCGCCAATTGACCGGTCTGGAGGCGTGGGTGGGGGTTGGTGTCGGGGTTGTGAGGGTTTTGGTGAGCTCGAACGAGGTAGGGCCGGGAATGAGGAAATCGCGATTGGCCGGGCGCCAAGAGATTAGTCAGAGAGTGATGGGTGTCATCGGAATGGCTGCACGCTCAGTGGGCTCTGCGTTAGAATCACACATGCATAGCGGTTGAATTAATTGATACATTTTACTTGATACTTAGGCATTTCTGTGCCGCTTAAAAGCTTCCTTAACACTAATACCCTCCCCAACATCCCTAATTACCTTCTCATCAGCTCCGACAAGCGCCGGCAGCAACGCCAGCACCTCGTCCAGCTTTCTCTTTGGAATAGCCACGACCCCATTCTCCGTCGGGTCAATCATGATAATATCTCCAGGCTCTACAACTGTCTCACCAATCCTCACAGGCCAATTCATCGCATGAAACTTCGTCTCCGCCCCCGCGCCGATTATCGACGTCCCCTTCGCCCAGATGGGCAACCCCGTTTCGGCCAGAGCGACGAGATCGCGAACTCTGCCATCTACGACTACACCTTGAGCACCTAGTTGTTTCATTCGCGCTGCCATGATACCGCCCACGACGGCGCAGGATTGACCTGCGGGTTGGCTTATTATGACGATGGTGTCGCGTTCGGTGTGGTCTGCATAGGGTCCCAAGTCTTTGGAGTTGGATTCGGGAAGGTCTGAGGGTGGTGGGATGGGGTTGGGGAAGGAGGGCGAGGCTTTGGGTGCCATGAGGAAGGTTGAGGCCGGGGCTATAATCTTGCCGTAGGTCGGTCTTGGGGAGGCTGAAGTGTGCAGCATTGGGGCTGATATGGTAAATTGGTGGCTCTACAACGCGAAGGCATAGATCGGATATGGTAGGACTCACTTATGTCTGGCAAGAAGCCGGCACCAGGCACTTTGAGCTTGAGAAGCGCGTCCGCGACCTGTTGATTTCAGCTGGGCGCCCATGTACGCATTCCAAGAAGAATATACATCACAGGCTGCGTATTTGCTAAGGTCCTTCCACTTTAGAGAAGCCATTGTGTTGATGGTCCTTCGCATTAGGTACGACATGGTTCGCGATGAGGGACCAGCTGTAGCTTCACAGGATGCAAGGTACGTCGCAAGCGGGGTTCCTTAGCCCCGCCATCCGAGGTGTCTTGGGTGTCATTCATGGCTCTGGACTGGTGACAGCGCCCTGGTTGTGTGATCCACACCATAAATCACAGTTCTCAGAATCGCGCGAACGATAATATCTGTTCTTTGGCCTGGTGTGGCAGCGTAGTGAACCTGAAATTTACCCACGTCTTTCACAGCCTCATTATATACATTAAATTTAATCTAGAGAGACGGCTCTGCCCTGACAATTAGTGACACGCTTGTCTTACGGAGAGATGGAAGACGTTCCAGAGATACTAGTTAGTCATCAGTGAATGAAAGACGTCATGTGATGGTCCGCTAGAGCACAAGCACAGACCCGATTTCGCCGCGGTCTTCCATCAAGTCCATCGGCTTCTAGCACCATCATGGAGGCGTGCCATCGCAACCCTTTCACCGCAAACTGATGCACCCAGCTCTCTCGTTCTCTGAGCTGGTCCTTAAAATTGCAACGCGGCTCCCGCCGCAACCTCCGCCAATATGGCTTTCCAAGCACCCATCGCTGTCCAAGTGAGTTTTTGCCACGACTACTCCGTCGCGATGCCGCGATATCGCAGCTTGGCTGACAAGTATGCAGAATGTCGTCTCCGCGACGAGTGAACTTTGGCCGACCATGTCTGCTATTTTGAAGGCGCCGTGGCAAGGCGCTGGAAGGCAGACCACCGGCGGCGCAAAGCAACGTCAACCGGCGCGGGCCTCCGAAGCCGCCCAGGCAAAGGTAAGGACGTCATTCCTAGTCGAGTCGCAGTGCATGCTAATGACATTGCAGCCTCACTCATTATTCGTCCTACCTGAATGTATCGAGTCGGTTCCGATCTCTGCGTTACGTCCTGCGCACTTCCCGCAAGCCCTCAAATCGATACCGACGGTCGCCGGAAGCATGGCTGCAGGTCAGTGGGATATGCGGAAGAACATGCGGATGGATATGGCTGACATTGCAAAGTCCCGCAGAATGCGCTCCGGCTTTGCAACCCCCTCACGCGCAGCATGCCGCTCAACTCGTTCATGGCTCGGCAGTACTCCACCATGTCGCGTAAAGGTCCTTTCTCGAACCTCCGGCCGATACCGCGCCCAGGGAATCTCGGGTTGGCTTTAGCCCAACAACGGTCGCTCTTTGGTGGTCCCACGCAGAGCCAGCTAGCTCGATATGAACAGTCGGCGAATAAGAATCCCAACAGCGCGGCGGCACAGAATACCTTCTACCAGGCTTTGCTCAAGGCGAACATGCCTCAGATCGTCATCGACCGGTACCGTAGTGGACAATTCGCTTCGAACACGCTCGTTGAACAGGCCTACCACAAGGCTCTCGAGAAGACTGGCCAAACCGACATCGCGGGGCAAATCCCGCAAGGTGCTAATGGGCTCTCGGCTCAGCAGCTGCAGGCCATCGGCCAGGCTGTAGGCGCCCATGCTGGAGGCGGTTCCATCGCGAAAATGCGGGCGGGATCTGGCCAGAAGGCCGACCCTCTCTACGTTGTTGTGGAAGAGCCACTTTCGAAAACCATTGGATCCTGGGTCAAATGGGGTGTTGGCTTCGCTCTGGCGGCATACTTTGCCTTAGTACTCATCACCCTCTTCGTCGAGACTAGCGGCGTCCTGAAGAAGGTCGGAGGTGGTGCCTCATCCGAGGTTCGTCCGGAGCATCAAAATACCCGATTCAGCGACGTCCAAGGTTGCGATGAGGCGAAGGAGGAGCTCACCGATGTCGTCGACTTCTTGAAGAATCCCGAACGCTACAACAAGCTTGGTGGCAGGCTCCCGAAGGGTGTTCTGCTCATTGGTCCTCCCGGAACCGGAAAAACTCTTCTTGCCCGTGCCGTTGCGGGTGAAGCCGGTGTCCCGTTTTTCTACATGTCTGGTTCGGAATTTGACGAGGTCTACGTTGGTGTCGGTGCCAAACGCGTTCGCGAGCTCTTTGCCACGGCTCGATCAAAAGCCCCTGCTATTGTCTTTATCGATGAGCTGGATGCTGTTGGTGGAAAGCGACAGTCGCGCGACGCAAACTACCATCGCCAGACTCTCAACCAGCTCTTGAACGACCTTGATGGTTTCGACCAGTCTACCGGTGTCATCTTTATCGCCGCTACCAACCACCCCGAGATCTTGGACAAGGCTCTGCTTCGACCTGGCCGTTTCGACCGACATGTTCAGGTTGAGCTTCCGGATGTCAGGGGCCGTCTCGCCATTCTGAAGCATCACACTAAGAAGATCCGCCTGGCTCCCGATGCCGATCTCTCCAAGATCGCCAGAGGTACCCCTGGCTTCTCCGGTGCCGAGCTGGAGAATCTCGCAAACACCGCCGCTATTCAAGCCTCAAAACACCAACAAAAGAATGTCTCGCTTCTTGACCTTGAATGGGCCAAGGACAAGATCATGATGGGTTCCGAGAGGAAGACTAGGATCGTCCCGCTCGCGGACAAGCTCCAGACAGCCTATCATGAAGGTGGACACACCCTGGTCGGTCTCTACAGGAAGGGATACAGCGACGTGCACAAAGCCACGATCTTGCCGCGTGGTAATGCTGCCGGTATTACATTCTTCCTCCCAGTAGAAGAGCACCATCGCTCTAGGGCACAGTATATCCGACATCTGGAGGTGTGCATGGGCGGCAAGATGGCTGAAGAGATCGTCTTCGGCAATGAAAACGTCGGTGACGGAGTCTCAGGCGATATCCAACAAGCCACCCAACTTGCGTACATGATGGTTACCCAATTCGGCTTCTCAGATCTCCTCGGCAATGTCGACTTTCGCTCCAACTACGACAATGTGTCTCCCGAGACAAAACGCCTCATTGATAATGAGGTGCGGCGATTGATCGACGAGGCGAAGGAGAGTGCGAAGAAACTTCTATTGGAGCACCGAGGCGAACTCGATGCACTGGCAAAGGGTCTTGTGCAGTACGAGACGCTCGACAGGGAGGAGATCATGAAAGTTATCAAGGGTGAGAAGCTACCAGATCGCCTGGAGGCGATGCCAAACACACCGATCAAGATTCCAGAGGTGCCAATGCCGCCATCGGTACAACCACCGCTGAGCAGCAGCGGTGGTGATGGAGGTATCAACGCGCTGAAAGAAGATAAATGATCATTTGGATGGACATAGCATTTGGCATGCATGCGAGGCGAACGGCGTTCTTCAATTAGCCATCCCACCTCTCGTTTCGACCGTTGGTCGACCTCAGACAACCTTTCCTTTATTTGTATGATTATTCGGTATCTGGTATTTTAGCGCCCGGTGAGCTTCAAAGATTAGGAGCCTTTGGGCTTGCGTGGCCTTTTTTGCATTGGGATAAGGTGAACGCTGCAATCTGCCTGCATAGGTAGTCTAGATTGGTCAGGTTGGGGAAATCAAAAGGTTATATGTAATGTCCGTCCACCCGTAACGGAACAACCGCCGTATCGGAACAAGCTAAAGGTACCTCCATTTTGAAGCCACATAATTTTTCCACGCAACTTAAATTTTACTATTTCTACCTTAGGTTACATGCTTAAACTATTTCTTAAGCGCTATAATTCTACTTATATAAAATTTATACTTATATAGATGACTTACTACGTAAATTGCAAAGAGTAATATTTTAAATAAAAATAAGCCTTATATGCTAGAAGATTGCTGCTACTCTTATATTACTATTAGAACCCCTTAGGTAGCTTTATTAAAGCTAGAGAATCTAACAGTATACTAAGAAGTAATAATTAGTCTATAGAGCTATAGGTAGCACTTAAATTATTAAGAATCGCTACCCTAGTTAGTACCTTTAATTAGAACGATTACCTATTCTAGCTAGTATAGGATTGTAACATAATCGTAACGTAGTCTGACGGAGCAGGGTTATGGCTGTCTAACCTGTGCAAAGTCTTTGTTAGCGGGTCGACTTAAGCTCCGCAACCTTGCGGTTAAACTTAGACCTTAGCTAATTACTCTCTGCCTCCCGTCAACTAAGTTAGCTTGCCTTTTGTAGATTCGCCACCTCACAAGGTCATGGGGTTGGCCACCCTCCCTGCTAGCGGTGGCGAATTCGGAAGACCTCTAGACCAAGCCATGTACCTGTACTGGTACCTGTACCTGTACCTCAATCGCGCTATCGGAGGCAAATTCTTGCCTTCTTATCCCCGCAACTAAACAACACATAGGATGCTATCTCTGCTTCTCACTTAGTGCCAGCTTCTCCATGAGGATATGACGGATTGGAGCCCGGGCGCCTAGCGCACCAATCACGCGCCGCCGCCGTATGCAGGCCCAGAAGGCAGCTCACGAGGGGCGGTATACGCATGTATCCTTACAGAAAAAGTGCCCCCCCTCCCATGGCACGATAGCTTGCAAATACAAAGCTGCAGCCTTGTGATTGTTTTTAAGGATGACCTCGAGCCATAGGCAGCTCGCTTGCGTTAACTACCACGTCGCTGAGGTCTGCCCGCTCGCGGATGTCGAGCTGCTGCCCGCGCGGCTGATGCTTGACAAGGAGCACCCCACCCCGCCGTACGACATGCACTACGACGAGAATACGTACATCTGCGGCACGATTAACGGCCATGCCGTCGTCGTCGCGACCTATTCGCTAGGCGAGACGGGCAACGTTAACGCTAGGCGGCTAATAGGATTTATATTTAAGACCTCTTATATTAGAATAGCTGTCCTTATTAGTATTAGAGGTAGGGTTCCTTATTTAACGCTATCTAAGAATCTGCTTAATAATATCTATCTTAGCAACGTTGTAGTTAGATAGCCTAGTAATAGAAAGCCCGCCTGCGTCTATTATAATAGGGATAGATTAAAAGCTAGCAGCTAGTTTAAACTAGTAGGTATAACATAGAACCTAGATTAGAGATTCTTACAGGCTCTTAGCATTCTTATATCTAATTAAAAGATAGGAAAAATAATGTTTGCTAATTAGCTTAGGCGGCTATAAAAGTAGAAGAGGTTTACTTAGAAGTACGCTTATCTTAGCTTTAAATATAACTAGCTTTTTAAGGTTATATATTATTATATTAAAGACTATAAATCTAACTATATAATATATAACTATAAAAATCTTATTTAGTAATCCTAGCAAAGCGTAGAAAGCTTATATAAGTTTATCTTTTATTAAAGAAGAATTATAACTAGTAACGTAGTTATAAAGAATAGTAAGCTAAGAGATAGAATTAGCGCTAGATATAATAGTATACTATGCATAGAGATAAAAGTAGTAGGCGTTAATGCTAATAGATAATATATAGAGATCTTATATACTAGAAAACGCGGCTATATTTACTAGTAAGCTACTATATAGAATCTAGCTAGCTATAGTTAGAGATTTAAAAAATATAACTAAAGGTTTATAATATATTTACTTTATAGTAGAATGCGTTATATATAGAGCTTAGTAATACGTTAATAGTACTCTTATCTATATCTACTACTATATATAATATACTAATATAGAGCAGTATCTTAGGCTATTCTATTTATAAGGTCTCTATTCTTTATTAGCTAAGAAATGCAGCTTACTTAGCTTAACGTATATATCTTATTAGAGGGCTATTAACGGCTCGCGATATATAATCTTAGTAGGTATAGAAAAATAGCTCTTACTCTTAAGTTAGCTTATTATATAAGAGAGTAGTAGCCTATCTACGCTATCTTCTAGGTGCTAGTAGTTAGTTAAGAGAGCTCTAAGTAGGTATACTATAAGATAGAAGTGCTCCTACGCATATCTAGAATTATAGATAATAATTTAGATATTAAGTAGCTTATTAAGGTATAGCTAAGTAATAAAGGCTTTAAGCTATAGTTTATAGTTATTAATAACGCTAATAACTTTAGCGTCTTGCATAACGCAAAAAGTAGTATAACTCTATTAATAGACTACCTTCTATACAGCAGTTATAAGGGCTCTATTATCTTTACTACCTAGACTTAAGAGGCTGCGATTAACTTAGCTAAAATTAAAAGTATTAAGCTAGAGGAGCTAAGTAAAGGAGAGGGATAGAAGGCATTAAGTACGCGCCTTCTACTAGATAAACAGCATCTGCTTAAGAATAACTAGGTAGTTTATAAGTTTCTTAATATGCTTATCTTTCTTACGCTTGCTATTATTTAGGCAGTCGCCTTTATTAATAAGAACAATAGCGCACCCGCTAACTATATATTAGTCTATAAAGATAGTAAGGAAGATATAATTAAACTCCTAAGTAAGGATTTTAAGAATTATAGTAGATACTAAGACGCGAAGAACCTATAGTAACAACATAATACATCTTATTTAAGCAGATCTAAGACAAGGATGTGCTAGCTGCAGACTATCTGTTTTTTATAGCATGCACAACTGGCGAGAACATTCCCGGGTCCCTGCTGTTGCCTAGCAGTGGCAGACTAGCGGCGATAGAGGCAATTGGCATGTTAGACGCATACGCCTTTATTACCAAACGCCAACAGCAGCAAGGGGGAGGGGTATCGCAACAGCAAGAGGAAATATTTGACATGCATCGACTAGTCCGCCTAGCAATGCATAACTGGCTAATAAGGCACAAGCAGTGGGATGCTTGGGTGAACAAGACACTGACGCGGCTGTTAGAGGTGGTTCATTACGGCGGCCACGAAAGAAGAGAGGTATAGACAGCGTATCTGCCTCACACTATGCATGTGGTGGAGATGCCTGAGATACACGAGGCGGAAGGCAGGATGTCGCTGCTAGACCGGCTAGGGCACTGTGAGCAGAGCCTGGGACGATATCACTCTGCAGAGTCGGCTTATCGAAAGGTCCTTGAACGAAACGAAAGTATACTAGGAAAAGAGCACCCAGACACGCTGGCGAGCATGAACAATGTGGCAGTGACACTAAACGATCAGGGGAAACACTCGGACGCGGAGAAGATGAAGAAGGAGGTGCTAGAGAAGAGGAAGCGGATTCTTGGCGATGAACAACCTCGCTGCCGCGCTGGGCGATCAAGGAAAGCTGGACGAATCAATTGCGATGTTGAAAAACGCATATTGGAAGATAACTGTGCTCCTTGGCAATCGCCACCCACATTCAAAGGTTACCTGCGCCAATCTCACACGACGCTTGCTCGGACGATTTGCGGAATTATTCCCTCAAACTCCCCAAGACTGTGAAGAGGAGCCATACTAGCATACGTTGTCCGAATTTGAGCAGACCTTTGGTTCTCAGCATGCGTCTACTATTCTTCTTATAAAGCTTATCGCAGGCGTTTACAAGCATCAGGACTAGCTTAATAAAGCAGAGCAGATGTATTATTAAGCACTGGAGTGCTTTAAAGACGACTTTACCCAAGAGAACCTAATTTATTGTGGCCTTTTTTCTAGCCTAGGGCAGCTATACCTTCGCTACGGTAAATGGGCCGATGCTAAAGAGGTGTTCAGACGAGAGCTACAAAGACATAAGAAGGCTCCAGGCATTAAGCACGCAGCCCTAATAGATACTGTTAGGGGTCTGTATAAAGTCTATGTCCACCGTTGCATAAGTCTACGACAAGAATAGAGTATACAATAACGCAGCAAACTGATAGATCTAAACAACGACATACAGGCTAGAGATATAATTACTGGCCTAGCTAACCTTTACGATAAGTTTAGCGCAGTTTAGCCTCCCTTTCTTAGCCTTTTAAGCCAAATGTTAATCTAGACTGGAAAGGACGACGGGGCAATTATTGCATTCAAGCATGACTTTTGTCTTAGCGAGTTAAAACCAGAGCGGGGCAGAACCATGTGCGACAGCTGCAGCAGTCAGCTCTGTGTAGGCATGCAGCGGTTTATGTATAAGGCGTGCCTCGATATCAACCTCTGCGGTGACTATTATGCAGATTATAAGATAGACGAACGCGTATGTCGCGAAACGGCGGAGAACTGCCAGGCACACACATTTCTTGCTATTTCTAGAGGAGGACATGGCATTATAGATTTTCTCTCCCGCTTAGTATAGTTTCGTTTATCGCGGTGGCAGATTCTATTAAGGGGCGACCGAGAGGGCAGAACGCACGCCAGCACGCACGTAGTTAAAATAGGAAACCCGAGAGCTCTCTAATAGTTACCACCGCGACCAGGCTGACCCGCACTTGCCATAACCTTATACAGTAGCAAATCTACAACATGTAAACAGGAGGCCAAGGTTAAGTTTAACCATAAGGCTGTGGGACTTAAGTCGGCCCGCCTACACAGACTTTGCATAGCCACATGCCTAATAGCCACAACCCTGCTCTATTAGATTACCTTACGATTATGTTACAACTCTATGCTAGCTTAAATTAGTAATTACTCTGATTTAAGATACTAATTAGAGTAGCTGACCTGTAAAAAATTAATTAATCCTTACAGTCTAATAGCTAATTATAACTTCTTAGCACTACTGCTTAACTTATAGGTCTATATAAACGTGCTTTATAAGTTACAATAGTAGTACAAGTATAGTAGTAGCCTTATGTAGGATAAGGTTTATATTCGCTATAGAGATAGGCTCTTTACGAATTAGGTAGGCAGGTGCTTATGTAAACGTATTTTTCGTATTAGCATAGTATAGAGGTTTAGGAGTTAACTAAGCATATTACTAAAAGGTACTGTAGGAATAATAAAGACATGTGCAGAATTTTTTATGCTGCGAAGTCAAAAGTACCTACGGACTGTTCCGTTACGGCGGTTGTTCCGTTACGGGTGGACGCACGTTCCTGCTCCTCTGCGCTGCGTGGTTGATGTTATTGCTCTTCGTTCTCGACCCTTTCTTAATTGGTTTGTTGGCCGCGAGACATTTGGGCTAACGATTCTAGAAGGCGCGCTCTGATACCAAAGTCCTTCTCTCTGAGCTGGCATCCTGGTTACAGCCGGAGTCGTCCACGCCGGGATTGCAGACGCCCGCAGAGCAGGTGGTCACCGGTATCTCCTCGACCCCGCCTCTAGTTAAATGAAATACCGCATCAGTATCCGGTGACAACTGAGCTAAGAGCAGGGCCTCAGCCGTGCAGAAAAAAGCAGTCACAGAATGGCAAGCGGGCACGAATCGCCATGTTGGTTACCTTATCTCTTCGTATACCTTTCTGTATTCACGCTCTTTCCTCTCTGTATCGTCTTGTTAGTATCATGTCTTCTAAGCTGTCTTTCATGAAATGCGTCAAGCGTTGTTCGCTGTTGATGGTGGGGAAGAAAAGTACGAAGGTTGAGAAGATGGCAGGCGCGAAGAAGAGCTTAGACCATCAGATTGACCCTTCGGCAGCGATAACTGAGAGGTCTGTTACGCACAGTAGGGCACTTCCGGAACGGGTGAGCAGAGTGAGGGCGAACGGGATGGCGGCGAGCAGGATGGCGAGTCTGTGACCGACACCACAGCACAACCTGAACAGGTTGAGAAGAGCAAAGGGTATGAGGGCGCGCGGAGTGACAGCTCTCTTACCCACACCGTGGCATACACTGAACAAGCTGGGCAAACCGGGCGCACCCTGCGTGGCGGCGAGCAGAATAATGGCGCTGGCACGACGCGCCATGATACACGTCCGTCTTCAGAAGAAATCGAACCACCGCCAGCTGTGTGCGAGGCCGGTCTAGCACCTCTTTCGTATTCAGTCAAATCCACACGAATCGATGAGCCGGACGGTTCGGAGGTTACGCCTAGCAGTCTCCCAACCAAGCCTCTCGAAGTGGCATCAACTGGGGATGAGTCAGTCCCATCGCAAGGTGATGAGCCAACGGATCACAAGTATGCGTAAGCGAATGCGCAATGCTTTAAGAACGCTATACTTACATTGTCTGTAGCGGTCTTTCTCTCAAAGATATTGAGCCCTACGATGCGAATGATACCCCAAGTATAATTGGCGTCACCACTGCTAGCGCTCCCAAAGTCAAGGAGCAGATGAACACGGACGGCTTGGAATCACTGGTTGGTCCATACGACTGTCATGGGCGACATTGCGAAGCAGCATCATTTTGTTGCTTCGACCTCTCCAAAGAATATATTGATCTGATGTACCCAAACGAGAATAAGGAAGATCTTATTGACCGGTACGCATACTCTGTTTGCAGGGATGCTGGTTGCTGACAGGATCAGGGCTTCGTATTCAGAGTCCTCATCTGATTCTGACGACACCTTCCCCATGGACGACGAATATGATGGCGATCCATGGATTGATTCCGGCTTGGATTACGTCCGGCTCGAGATATGTCCACTCTGTGACGAGCGTCCACGTGGATTCCGCAGCGCCAGAGAGCTAAGAAATTACGTAAGACGTGTTCATAGCGCTTTCAGAAAAGTCTATATTGTTGTGGACGGCTCGTCAGAGTCTTCGACGACTTTATGTCTACGGCTTGAGGACTGCAGGTCGTGCCGAAATAAAAAACACTATCGAGCCTGGCACAAAGCCGCAACGCAGGTAAGACGTGCTCATTTTAGGTAGAAAAAAGTCGGACACAAGGCGAGACGCAATCGGGAGATACCTATACATGAGATAATGTGACATTGGGTTCGAGAGCTGGGCCCGGTGGAGAGCTGAGCGTGATCAGTGATAAACACTCGGACACATTGGACCGCAAGTTCCACGTTGAGACGCGTGACCGTCATCACAAGACCTACCTTAAGATACCTACAGAAAAGAACGCTCACCGCCTTCCGACAGGACAAGCTCTGGCTATTGGTCTCGCTACGAGCACAAACCAGACCCCCTGCGGTCTTTTCCCAACTCAGTGGGGACCTACGGAAGTATCGTCAACAACTCTGACGATGATGCCTGGTCTCTACCTTCTCGCCACGAATCGGACTCCAGAACCACCGCTAGACGTTCTCGTCCACGAGAAAATCCCTTCAGTCCTCGGCAATATAATTGGTCGCCACGCCTGCAAATTCCACAGAGTACGCCGGCTTCCGCGAAAGTTATGATCCACTAGGTCTGAAGGACATCGCCAATGCGGTGGAATATCTCAAACAGAGGCGGTGGAACTCGACTGCAGGAAGAAGAGGTAGCATGAGGGAGGCCATGGAAGAGTCAGATTCCAGTGGAGATGGCGATCGAGGCGATACAGTTTATATTCGCAACCAATCGGGACGTCGCATCTTTTTTTGGGCATACAAACACTCGGCGAAGCGGCGGGAAAGAACGAGCGCAACAGGTGAAGAGGCTCACTGGGGTCTCGGAGGGGGCCGACGAGACATGTTGATGAGGGTGAGATGGAGGGAAAGGAAGATTGAGGAGCAGGCCTACCAGGCTCTATTCTTCACCAAGATCACATATTGCATCTACTTATCCAACGGCACACCTCCCGGCAACGCAACAACTTGATCGTTCGCCTCCTTCCCACACTTCTTAAGTACTGCCCTCCCATTCGCATTCTCCGTCACACATAGCCCCTTCGCCTTGCTTATAAGATTCCCACTGACGCCATAGCTCCACTGCTGACTCTTCTTACCTTCATTACATCGTTCCAAAGTCACCTTCGCATCGGAGGCAGCCAGACATCTGTTCTCCTGCGACAAGGGAGCAACGAGTCCCTTCTTCGAGACGGTAAAGATCTGGCTGTCTTCGCCCTCACAAGGCGAGAATGCGACGGAAGAATCGGCGCCGAGACAGTTTAGCGAGAAGGTATTGAAGATTTGGCCGGTTGGGATGGGGTTAAGCCTTTTCTTGTTGGGGCTGGAGATGCGGTAGATGGCTGTTTGGTGCGTGCGAAGGTCTACGCGGACTTCCTTGCTTACGGTGCGCGATTTTCCGGTCCAGAGGTCTTTTGCGGTGTACTTTGCGTCGGGGTCGATGCCGAGGTATTCGATTGGGACTCTGATGGTTTCAGTCTCGCTGCCTTTGTTGAGGATTGTGAGGAGGCGGTCTCCGTTGGCGAGGTTCTTGGTGAGAACGTCGATGGATTCCGATTGCGAGACGAGGGTTGCTTGTTCGCATAGCGCGTCTTGGTCGACGTCGATGATATCTTTGTTGGTGAGGTACGCAATGTCTTCTTTCGTGAGATCCGGGATCCATGCGCTGAGGATGAGAGGCGCGGAGAAGGAGCTCCAGAGCGCGAAATGCGTCTTCTTCTCGTCCATGGATAGATCGGGCCAGTCCACAATCAGAAAGTCGGGGTCATTGTAGAACCCGCAAGATTGGTATCTCGCTAACCGGACTTCCATAATGTAGTTATTCATCATGGACTCCCAATGGCCGCCGGGCTCGAAATGGTTCCCAGGATTGTTGCCGTAGACTTTGATGTCGTCTGAGTGCCGGGCGAGTTCGCCGTTTTTGCGAACGTACTCCATGGTGCGGTACCAGTCTGTGTTGTTCTTGTCGAGATGGAAATTAGGGCTGAAGTACGCGGGGGCTGATTGCGAGAAGATGAACGGCTTTTTGAGCTTGGTGGTCAAGACTTCGTGCCAGAGCTTGTATCGGTATTCAAACTCCTCGTAGTACGAGCGTCCCTTTTGCAAGTCCAAATGACACCCGTCAACCTTCAGATAATCCACGCCCCAGCTCTCAAACGTCTTCGCATCTAGTTCTTCATGATCCTGCGATCCCGGATACAACCCACACGACATGTTGCCCGAATTGGTATAAATGCCGAACTTGAAACCTTTCTCGTGCAGGTAACCTCCCAGCCAAGGCATGCCCCTGGGGAAGATGGTGCTATTCCACCAAAGTACGCCTGTGTCATTGCGTTCCTTGAGGGACCAGCAGTCGTCGAGGTTGATGTTGTTATAGCCCGCGGCGAGGAGGCCGGTTTTGGCCATTGCGTCGGCGGTCTCAACGAACAGGGTTTCGTTGAGCTCGCACATAAACCGGGCCCAGTTGTTGAAGCCCATTGGGGGTCGCGGAGAGACTTCTGGGGATTGGATGGAAGCAGATGCCGTTACAGCCATCGCGGCGAAAAGGAAAGACGTTAAGGAAGCCATGGCCCCTATCATTCCTAAGACGAATGACTGATCCTGAGGAGGGGTAATGCCGCTGGTGGAATTGAGCGTCGCCATCCTAGCAGCAGACAAACATTTATATCTGACGACACATACCGCGTGCGTCACCAGCATGGATTGTAATTGCCTGAATCCGCTATCACCGCCGAGCGTCTACAGAGTAGCTAGGCTCCGTACCCCGCCATGATCAGTGTTAATCAATTTAGCCGAAGCAATTGAATACGTAGGAAACCAGTGCTACCGTTTCTCGATTTGCGTAGGCGTAAGTGTTTCGTTGTAACCTCGCTTCGTCAAATGCATGTTGGCTGTCACCGTAATTTGGACATTCCTGGTAGAGGACCCTGGTCGATCTGGACCGGCTAGTACCTGCAGGGCTTGGTACGATAGTGGTAGATGGAGAGTGGTGCTGGCGGGCCGCTCATCGATTGGAATGCATGCCGAGGCCGTAAACAATGAAGAGAGATCGTTCTGCTAATTGTGTACAGTGGACATGTATTGTCGTTTTCGCTTGATCAAAAGGGATTCGAAAACCCTTTGGCGCACTGCTCGGGGACACTCGAGAATTGACGCAATCCGAATAACAACGACCTGCGATCTAAAATTGCTGAAGGAAGATCATACATCCTCATCTAAGGGTAACAGAAGTATTAGAATCTCATGGTAGGGAGTGTGTAATAAACCGAAAGGGACTTGAGATGAGGAAGGTCAGGAAAGAACCACCACAGACGAGATTATGGCTTAGTCATCCGCTTCCGAACGTGTGGCGCAAGAAGTGGCGCTGCCCCGCTGTCGCTGGCACCTCCGCTGTTGGCCCCGCTGCTCACCTTTCGAGTCACAAACCCTTAAAGGATTCCCGTCGCCTTAGACTACCACCAGAACTGGACACTCACGCCTATATTCATCGTCACAACCGAAGCACTCCCCCCCTACCACAGCTATGGCTCCCAAGAAAGGTGGAGGAGACGGCTCAAAGAAGGCCCAGGGACAGGCGCGCAAGGCAGACGCCGCCGCGGCAAAGCAGGCTGAGAAGGACAGAGCGGCAGAGGCAGCAGAGGCAGCGAAGTGGAATCAGGGCGGCAAGTCGAATTCCAAGGCGTAGGTTTCCAACCGTATGTGGCGCCTCCAACATACTAACGAAGACACAGAGAGGCCGCCGCGGCTAAGAAAGAGGAAGCGGCACGAAAGAAGGCCGAGAAGGAGGCTCTCTTGAAGGAAGAGGAGGCCTCGCTACCATCCAAGCCCAAGGGCGCCGGTGCTAAAAAGGCGGAGAAGAAGCCCCGCGGCATCGACGCCGCACTCGGTTCGTTCGATAAGCCATCCGCCCTCAACGCCACCGGTATCGACAACGCCCTCGACGCGCTAAGCCTGACCACCAAAGACCACGAGAAGATCGACCGACATCCCGAGCGGAGGTTCAAGGCGGCATATGCCCAATACGAAGAGCGGAGGCTAGACGAAATGAAGGACGAGAAGGGCCTAAGGCGGCAGCAGAAGATCGACCAGATCCGGAAGGAGTTTGAGAAGCATCCTGACAACCCGTTTAACCAAGTTTCGGCAACCTACGACATGACCAAGGAGGAGATTGCCGCGCTGAAAGAGGCGGAAAAGCGCAAGAAGGAGGCGAGGCTGGGGGGCCCGGCGAGCTGAGCGGGTTCATTGTTTGTGTTGGTACGACTTTAGGATAGCGCACGGTTGGTGTTAGGGATAGAATAAGTGCTAGACGGGTCACGGGGATTCTCTGGATGGGGAGTTTGAGCACCCTGGCGGACGCAGAGTAGTATGTTGTATGCTAATGCACGCTTCGAGCGTTATTGCCGATCGGTGTCGGTAAAGATAGTTTTCCCTGTTCGAAAAGACAACGTTCGCCAAGTGGTGGCCTCAATTAGAGCAGCTCGACTTTTTGGGATACAACTGTCCAGAATAAGCAACATGTGCAAGCCCGAAAGGGCTAGTCCCGGACGCCGTCATGTCTCACTGTCTCACTGTGCAGAGCGAGAAGTCAACGTTTGCCATACCGGTATTGACCGCGATGGATATTCCCGAGCAAATGCTCTGAGGGAGCGTCGATTGATGGCGTCCAAATGGGTTTACCCCAACCTCTTGCAGTAGTAATTTTCGAGTAACAAGCAGTCCTGACTACTCTTACCCCAATAAGAGACGTATGTTCAACCAATTCTATACACCTTTAGTAGGGTTTAGTGTTGTTTGACTTATATTCCGAGATCTTTCACCGCATGAGCCCAACCCCACGGCCTCCATAGACGAAGGTTACGAGATGGCACCTCCCAACCAAACTATAATGATGATGATTAATTGGCACAAGTGCAGTCGTGCCACGAATCCTCCACGTGTGACGATAATCATGGCGGTGCACCTGAGGCTGTGAATGAAGGGTCGCGACAGGATTTGGCAATCTCCAGCGCAGATCCATGCTCGGTAAACATCTGGCCTCCAACGCGTGCATATAACCTCAGGCGTCCTTCACAGTCGCCTTGCGCTGTACAATACACGAAGTCCGGCGCATGCGAGCAGTGACACTGGGCGGTTGAACCCAGGATACCATCAACAATACTTGAATGTTGTGAAGATCAAAAACGGACTGCCGCCGGCGTTTCCAGGTGCAAATTCAGCTCGTCGCTGCCGAGAGCAGCGGCTGCAACATGGCGATGTCCCCAAACGATTCGGCGGGCGAGGCTCCACAGCAATCCTGTGCGCGGCTGGCTACGGGTTGAGGCTGAAGATGTCCAAATGAAGGGTCGCCGTCGGACATTGGCGTGGGCTGCCCAGCGGCCCGTCGTCTGAAACACGCACGCTAGCGACGATTGGCCCGCGCCCGAGCCCGTTCCTGCGTTTCGAAACCGCGCTTGCCCAGACAGGCAGCCAACCACAGGGGTAGACCGCGCGCAAAGCTCCCCCGCGCCTGGCTCCGTTAATGATCCATCGCCATTCACCCTTCACCGCGCTGTGCCCCGTGCGGCATAGGGACGGGCAACAGCGAGCCAACCCTTTTTATGCGTTGACGTCGCCGCCTGCTTCACCGCATGTCTTCCTTCTACATCTGTTCTTAAGACCGCTCGTTTGCTTCCTTGAAGCGTCCACACTCTTTACCTGCGCTGTTCTTTCTTACCCTTTCCTACATTCCCTCCTTCCTTCTTTTCGTGTTTATTTCAACCATGAAGTTCCTTTCTACCGCTGGAGCTGTGCTCCTTCCGCTTGCATCTTTCGTGGGTGCGATCGAGTTCGACGCTGACGACGAAGGTGCGTTTGCCTATTATATGATTGGCGGAGTGATTCTGACCGTACCGCAGCCTCCATCCGGAGTGTCTCAGCTGCCTATGCTCATGGCTTGATGTCATCCTACAAGAACAATGGCTCGCAGATTGCAGAGACAGAAGTCGGCGTCTTCCCCAAGCCGCACTACTGGTGGTTTTCGGGTGCTGTGTGGGGTGGCCTTGTAGAGTTCACAAATATTTTCGACGACAACACATATGTCAAGAATATCCAACAGGCTCTCACTGCCAACTACGGTCCCAACAATGACATTATCCTGCCCTGGAAGAAGGACCAAGAGGTGCGTCTGAAGCAACCTATATACCCGAGAAGCGGCGGCTAATACCAGCATAGGGAAACGACGACCAGGCCTTCTGGGCTCTCGCTGTCATGTCCGCACTGGAGTACAACTTCCCCAACCCGGACAACGCACCAGCCACCTACCTTGAGGTCGCTGAGAACGCTTTCAAAAACATTGTCGGCCGCTGGGATACCGAGTTCTGCGGCGGAGGACTGAGGTGGCAGATCTACCCCGAGAACGACTATGGCTACAGCTACAAGAACTCCATCAGCAATGGCGCCACATTTGCGCTCGGTGCCCGTCTCGCTCGTTATACCGGGAAGCAGGAATATGCGGACTGGGCTGTCAAGATCTACGACTGGACGAAGAAGGTTGGCTTGATCGGCGACGACTGGCAGGTTTATGATGGCACTGGTATCGAGGACAACTGCGCGTCGATTGCCGACAAGACGGAGTGGACCTACAACAACGCCATGTTCCTCCACGGCTCTGCCTTCATGTACGACTACACCAACAAGGACGACACCTGGAAGGACCGCACCAAGGGCTTCTTGGAGCGCGCGGGTGCCTTCTTCAAGAACCCAAGCGATGTCGAAGATGTCATGTTCGAAGTGTGCGAGCCCAGCGGCAAGTGCAACTTAGATCAGTACTCCTTCAAGGCCTATCTTTCCCGGTGGATGGCCAAGACTGCCATTCTCGCTCCCTTCACCAAGGACAAGGTTACCGAGTACCTCAAGGCGTCTGCCGAAGCGGCGGCCAAGGTCTGCGGTGACGACGGTTCTTCCTGCCCATCTCGATGGTACACGAGCCACGATGGGCTTACTGGTCTCGGCCAGCAGCTGTCGGCTCTTGAAGTTACTCAGGCTCTTCTGCACATCAAGCAGGGCACTCTCCCGAGCAAGGCCGGTGGCGAGCAACCGAAGCCTTCATCGTCTGCCCCTGCCACCTCTTCCAAGTCCGAGACCCCATCTGCTACCGAGGCACCTTCTTCCACGAACTCTGAGCCAGCCCCCTCTACCTCGGAATCGCAGGCAGCTCCTTCCACTGACGCTGCGCCTGTCGCCCCGAGCGCTACCTCGAGCTCAGCTGCGGGCGAGACCTCCGCAACCCCAGGTGCTCCCGCTCCGACAGGCGGCGAATTCGCGCAGCCGTCTTCTGGAAACGGATCGTGCTCTTGCACAAAAAAGATCGTGACGGTGTGGGTTCCTCCGACAGGTACAGCACCTGTTGCTCCTCCGGCGACCCCGGTCGTCACACCTCCTTATGCACCACCCGCCAACAGCTCGGTCCCAGGCGCACCGCCGGCCAATTCGACCACTCCCCCAGAGCAGTTCCCCGGCGCCGCGTCCAGCGTGAAACTGGCCGGTAGCACCCTCTTCGCTGCTGCAGCTGTTGCGGCCCTCGCGGCTTTCTTGTAGAGGTCCGACAAGGTTATACCTGGGTCATTTTTCTGGAGCGGGCCCCTCCTTTCTTCCCTGATCCCCATACGGATCTTCATATTTCCTGTAGATATCCACCTCCTTCGTACACCTTTATTCTCGAGCCCTGCATAGGATGCGGCGTTATTTTTTCTTGCATGGTCAGGTCTTGGCGAGTACCAGACCTCACCTTGGTTACATAGAGAGCGATCCACGGTTGGGGCTTCGGAACTCCGAAAAAAAAAGTCGATTGGATCGCAAATGAACCGCTGATAACACTCCACGTTGTCAAATTGAAGAAGCTGTATTTGTTGCGTGCTTATCTTTGACATGACTACACCTCAACGAATACCACCGCCCTTTAGCATACCTTGGGTAGGCGGAGTATAAAGACAATACGTAAATATGGTGTAAGCGAACAAGAGCTGGTTCTGCATGACGGTCACGCCGCAGCGAGCCATGTGCCATGATCTCTCGCGATCGGCGTGTCCAATTCTCCCCATCGTCACCCGCTGCCCCGCCAAACGCCACTGCACCCCAGCCCAGGCCGTCCAAGCTTGTCCAGGCCTGTCATAACTGTCCGCATCGTCTCTGCATCTCCACCCGCCCGGAGCTCAACAGCAGCTGTAGCGCCTCTACACGCACATCTCGCCGCTCCAAAAGCACTCGCTATTCCGGCCCTCGGCTATCTGGTGGAGTAAAACAGGCGGGCGCTGTGTGCGCGTGGACGTGTTATGCCTGATTGCTCGATTGACGCTGGGATTACGCAGTTTTTCCAGGTGCGTGAAGGGGCTGTTTCCGAAGGAAACATATGTGAGGTGTGAATACGAAGGTAGAAGGCGTGGAAGGGAATGGAATTATGGCTGACGTAGCGCATAGACAGTCTTAAACGGCATCCCGACTTTCACCCCGGCTTAGTTCCCGGAAGCTTTCCGACCGTCACTCATTCCCGCGACACTTTTCGCGCATCTATACCCGACCCTCGCTCACTCGATATTCTTTGAACATTCTATACGCGGGCCTGTGCAGGCCATCTATACCATGGCGCCGAAGAAAGAGATTGGGTACATGAACAAGTGGGTCTACGATGCTTTTCTCTGGACCTTCTCGATACTGGTGGAGCTCTTCTTCCGAGAAGTGCATCCGCGAGGGAGCTGGAAGGTGCCCAAGGAGGGGCCGGTGATCTTCGTGTGCGCGCCGCATGCGAACCAGGTACGCGATGCTTCCCACACAATTTTGAGGGCGGGGTACTGACGGGCGGAGTTTGTCGACCCTCTGAACTTGATGCGCGTAGTCAAGATGGAATCGAACCGCCGAATACACGTCCTGACGGCCGAAAAGTCCATGAAGCGGAGGTTTATAGGCACAATGGCGGCAGCGTCGGGGGCGGTGCCCGTGGGCAGGGCAATGGATATGACCAAGCATATGCCCGGGAAGATATACCTCCCCGACCCCATAAACGACCCGCTCCTCGTCCGCGGTGTGGGCACAAATTTCGAAGCTAAGGAGTTCCAAGTCGGTGGCTCGTTGGTCCTGCCCAAGGTGGATAACAAGGCAGCTGCCGCGGAAATACAAGAGATCAAGGGTCCGGAAGAGATTAGGCTTAAGCGTCCTTTTAAGGGAGGGATAGCGATGCAGCAGCTCACGGGCCGGAACGATATGACAGAAGACGGAACGTTTGTGAATGGCGCCGAGGCTAAGAAGGGGCCGGCTCCAGATTATGAGGGTTCGCCTTTTGAGGTCGCTCCGAAGCTGAATCAGTCTGGGGTTTATGATGCCGTCCATACTGTGCTGCACCGAGGGGGGACGATAGGCATTTTCCCTGAGGGCGGTAGTCACGATCGGACCGATCTTTTGCCTCTCAAGGGTAGGTTGAGAATGCATCATGCATCGAATGCTGCTAACAGTAGGCAGCCGGCGTCGCCATCATGGCCTTGGGAACCGTCGCGAAGAAACCAGACTGCAACCTGAAGATCATCCCGGTCGGCATGAACTACTTTCACGCGCACAAGTTCCGATCCAGGGCTGTGCTCGAATTCGGCAATCCCATCGATGTCCCAGTAGAACTGGCCCAGAAGTTTGAGAAGAGCGATCAACGACGCCAGGCTATTGGAGAGCTTTTGGAGACGATTCGTGAAGGTCTTATCTCGGTCACGGTTACAACGCCTGATTACGACACTCTGATGGTGCGTGTGAATTACACCTGGTCTAGTGCAGTTGCTAACGGTAATTTCCAGCTTATCCAAGCCGTCCGTCGTCTCTACAACCCCACAGGCACAAAGCTTCCGCTACCCCGCGTCGTCGAGCTCAACCGCCGACTTGTGCAGGGCTACCTCAAGTATCAAGATGACCCGCGCATCAAAGAGCTCAAGAAGGAAGTCCTCTCGTACAACAAGCAGCTCCTAGCCCTCCGAGTTCGGGACCATCAAGTCCAATACGCGCGAGTTAGCTGGATCACATGCTTCTTCCTCTTCTGGTACCGGCTCGCCAAGCTCTTCATTCTGACAATCTTTGTGTTTCCAGGCCTCTGCATGTTCGGACTGGTCTTCATCTTCTGCAAATACTACTCGATGAAGAAAGCAGCAGAGGCCCTCGCCGCATCCAATGTCAAAGTCGCCGCCAAGGACGTCATCGCCACCTGGAAGCTCCTCGTCGCCATGGTCGTCGCCCCCGTCTCGTATACTAGTTATATCGTTTTCATTACCTGGTTATATTCGCGGAACAACGTGTTTGGGTACCTCCCCCCAGGAATCCGCAAGCGCTGGCTCGTCCTCGCTCAGGTCATTCTGTACCCGATGGTCACCTACGCCGCCCTCCGCTTCGGCGAAGTTGCCGTCGACATCGGCAAATCCCTCCCGCCCCTTATCCGCATGATGAACCCCTGGACCGGAAACGAACTCGTCCGACTCAAAGCTCGCCGCGAAAAACTCGCCCACCGTATTACCGAAATAATAAATACCCTCGGCCCCGAAATGTTTGACGACTTCTACTCGAAACGCATCATCCAGGACCCTTTCACCGAAGAGCCCTCTCCGCCGCACACCCCGCCCCGCAAATCTGCACCCACCTCGCCCTCCCAGGAAGCCGATACGTACGACTTCCCGCCCGAAAGCCCGGGCTCAGAGTCTCGTGGGTATCTTCCCAAGAACGAGTCCTTTGCCGATCTGGCGAATCAGGATATCTTTTCTACGCGGCCGAGCACGCCCAAGCGGCATTCGAGGAGTCCGAGTGGGGCGCTCGGAGGGTTTCAACTTAAGCCGTTTAGTACGATTGATGGGAATTTGGAGGAGGTTAGCAAGAGAATAAAGAGCGGGATGATGAGTCGGTTGAGGCGGAGAAGTAGTGTTGATCATGAGGTGGAGGAGAGTGACGATGAGGGGGTTGTCATGGGGAAGAAGGGGAGGTGAGTCTTTGGTAGGTTGTCTCTCGTGTGTGGTGGTATTTTATATGGATGTGGCTGGGAGCGCTGGCGTTTTGGAGGGGGTTGTTGATTTGCTGTGGTTTCGTGATACCATTTCTCGTTTTGGACATGTGCGACGGGGATGGGCGGTTTTTGCCAATGTATAAGTTCGTATTCATTATGCTGCACATGATGCCTTCCCCCGTATGTGTCTGACTGTCCTTAACTCCCCAACCCCCCACACCTTCCATATCCCTGTCTCTCCACTCCAAACCATCCCGTTTCCCAGCTTCCGACAACACTTATCCCCACCTTTCGTTATAATACTATCTATATATCTAGATGAAGCTCGATCCCAAGCCCGAACGAACGAACGAACGAACGCCAACCTGCCAAAAGATGCTACAAAGCGCGTCCGAAAGGAGGCACGTCAAAGCCCAAACTCCGCGAGGTCGCCAAAAAAGTGGGGCTGTAAAAGTACAGGGTATAGAAAGGAAGAAGCAACGCCGTGATACGATGCTAACGGATATGCGAAGAGATGCTTTTCGAAAGGGGTTGGCGAGACCGGAATGTAAAGTTGATCATGGCTACGCCGTCATTTGTTTGCTGAGATTTGATTTCGGCGGCAAGGCGTCTTTGCGCAGCTGGCGGACCATAGCTTCGAGTTTGCGGCGTTCTTCTTGCTCGGCCTGTGTCCACATACATTAGCAAATCATCTCGCACTACGCCATCACAAGAAAACTCACCCTTAAAGCGCGCAACCCCTCCGCCGTCCTCTCCCTCATCATCTTCCTAAAGTCCTCCCTCAACATGCGAATACTCGTCTGCCCCTGATCCACGGCCGCGGTCCCCACCGCCCCCGCCGCGACACTCGGACTCCTAATCCCGAGCCACTTGACGCGTTCGTCGCTTAACTCCATCTCGAGCGCCTCCTTCTCGTCGCGCAACTTGTCGATGCTAGCCTCGAGCGCATCGCGGTCCTTTTCGTTCTGGATAGCGTCGCGCGTGAGGGCCTCGTACTCGGCCGCCATGCCGGAGAGCTCGGCCTTGAGATTGCGTTCGGATTCGCGCGCCTCGGCTTCGGATTTCGATGCGGCTTCCGAAATCTTTTGGAGGGCTTCGAGTTGGGCGTCCAGATTGGCGTTCTTGGCGCCTGATTCGGCGGCGCGCTCGGCGCGGGTGCCGTATGCGCCGTCGAGCTCTGCTTTGGCGAAGGTGAGTTCGGTGGTGAGGCGGACGACTTCACCCTCTAGGTTGCGCAGTTCTTCTTCCTTTGCATTGAGGGCGTTGGTGGCTTCGATGGACTGGGCTTCTGCTGCTTCTTTTGCGGCGGTGGCAGCACGGAGGGCTGTTGTCGCTTCTTCGATTTTTGCGGCGGATTGAGCGAGCTCGGCTTGGATGGTTGCGGCTTCTACGCGAGCATCGTCTTGGGCTTCTCGGAGCTGGGCTTCGAGGTTTGCAGCGCGTTGCTGGGCGTCGCGGATTTGGGCTTCGTAGGCGGTGGAGCGGTCTTCAGCTTGTTGGAGCTCGTTCTCATATGCGATGCTTTGTTGCTCTAGTTCTTTGAGCTGGCTCTCGTAGGCTATGCTGCGCTCCTGGACGTCCCTGAGCTGCTTCTCGAGACCAGCGCTGCGCTCTTCGACGTTGCGGAGAGCGACGGCTTCTGTTGCGACCTTCTGCTCATCGAATTGCCTGAGCTGATCCATTGCTCGTTCGAGCTCATTCTCCATAGATTTCTTCTCCGACCGGGCACTGAGGATCTGCTCGTTGAGGCGTTCAAACTCGGCTTCTTTTTGTGCATCGGACTTGCTGTTGAGCTCGCGCTGCTGCTTTATCTGACGCATCAAAATTGCCTGCTTGTCTTTGAGACCGCTTGCACGCCTGAAGAGCAGTTGGACCTTCGCAGAGAAAGCGGGAAGGGAGAATGATTCGTTGGCGTTGTAGTCTTCATCTGGGGAGAGCTCCTCGTCATTATCTGGGTCTTCGGCCAACAACCGGCGTCGTTCACGTTTCCGCTCGCGTGCTTCTTCCTCGCCGGCTTGGATGATCTGCCACAGACCCATGAGCGTCGTCTCGTACTTTTCAACCTCGTCATTGTTGGCCCCCCTTGACCTCAGATCGTCGATTTGTTCGTTCAAGGTATACTGCAATTGCTGGACATTGTAAAATGAGTCTTCCATATAATTCAGCTGCTCATCGAAGCCGTTGCTGGTGATTGGAGGCGGTGGTAAAATCTTCTCTTCCATCTTGCTGAGCATGGCATACAGCTGATTGTTAATCCCCTCTAAGCGCTCCTCCACTTCGTGCATCGAGCCCATCGAGTTGTTGCGGTTCGTCTGCCCAGCATTGAGGTCGCGGAGACCCTGGTCGAGAAAGTCCAGTTGGCGGTCCACTGTAGAAACGTCTGGTGGGCCTGCGGATGCCAGCGGTGGAAGAGAATACTCCTCGTTTTGCTCGGGATTGGCCTGGATGATGACCTCCCTCAGACGGTCGTTGAGCTCCTCTAGACGTTTGCTCACGGATGTCAACGCCTGGTTCTGCTGTCCCAGCGCCAGCGATTGGTCTCGCTGGTGGTGCGTGCCGTTCTGAAGAGCGTTCATGAGGCTATCAAGATTCTCTGGCGACCGGTAGAAGCTCCGCTCGTCGAACCCGTCACCCCCTGGCTTCTCGCCCCGCTCTTTCTCGTATGTGTAGATGCTCGCGGGGCTGTCTGGTCTCCGGTCACCGCCGTTTTCCATCTGCGAGTTCTGTTTCCGCTTTGTAGGCCCGTTGTGTGTCATCTGGAGCACAGCCGCCGTGTGCATCAGCAGTTGCATGTCGATCAACCGCATCCGGGACTCAATTTCCAGCAGCTCTCGGGTCAGATCCTCCACCTTCCTGTTGCTTGCGTTCAGTTCCTCCTCGGACTTTGCGTATGTGTTCTTGGCCGCATTGCTACCCCGGCGGCTGAGGGCTCGTTGGGGTCCCTTGCTCTTCTTCGACGTGAGGCGTGTGAGTGATTGTGCGGCATCGCGAATCTTGGTCTCCGACTCCAGCCTTCTCCTCGCGGCGCCTAGTCTTGCATCTAGACCCTTCTGTTCCTGCTTCAGCGCCTCTACCTCCTCCACCGACAGTACGTCGAACGCCTGGCTGTCTATCATGGCCGTCTCCACCAGCAGATGCATGGCCACGGGATCGCTGTTCAGCCGTGCCGACGACCGTTTCCGAAACTCGCGCGGCGTGTAGATGCCGTTCTCTTGCGCATCACCCTTGCCCCTCTCCCCGAAGACGTCCGCCGGGGGTATAAAGGCACTGCCACCGAAGCGCGGGCTGATGTTGTAAGCCATGGGGTAGAAGCCGGGCGACGCGCCGCCCATGCCAGAGGGATAGTTGGAGGTCGGGGAGGGAAAGTCGTAGAGCGGGCGAGGGCTCAGGGCGTCCCCATTATACGGGTACTGCGTCCGCAGGCCATTGATGTTCATGGTGGCCCCGGGGGTCAGCGCGCATGCAGCGCGGGTTCGTGGTACCGGTACAAGCCCGTGGGGAGGCGCAGTGAGAGCGAGCACGGGGAGAACGCGGAGGACCAAGATGCAGGCGGTCTGGCGGGCGACGGCCAGCTTTTCACGGCGCGCGCTGCATAACTGGGACTATTGCTTTGGGGGAGATTGCATGTGTGATTGGCGCCGTCGTTAGGGGCAGCAGAGGGGAATGGGAAGGGATGCGCCGTCTTCTTTCACGGCCGCTGTCAACGGTCAGGGGTTGCGCATAATGGACCATTCAGCTGGACGGCTGCATCCGGGCGCTTGGCAGGGCCGCCGCCGCCTCCAACCCAACCCCACCAAGTGACCTAGCCTCTTCACGGCGTCGTTGACGACACGCGCCAACAATATGTGGCTGCTCACGCGAAGTCCGTCGCAGTCTCGTAATGCACATATAACTGCCAGCTCGGTCGCCGATCCTTGGGCCTAATTTGTAACTACAGCGTCCAAACTCTCCGCCACACTGCCGTTCACCGGCCTGAAAGCTGACAGCATGTCATTCAGCGCACAGAGACCCACACTCTCTCTCTCGCAGATCACCAGATACTTTGAGCGGCTTCAATTACCGAAGAAACATCACATCTACGATGTGTCAGAGTTGAGGCCGGATGTTGTGCTAGGGTTCCTGATCGTGTTGCAAAGGCTTCATTTGATCGCGATACCGTTCGAGAACCTTACTTTGCACTACTCGGCGCATCGCCAGATATCAATTCACCCGGAAGAGCTGTTCAAGAAGGTGATTGGAGATGACAATGGAAGAGGAGGATATTGCATGGAGAACAACTCCTTGTTTGGAATGTTGCTGCGATCGCTGGGCTATGTGCTGTTCTCTGCTGGCGCGAGAGTATTTGATGGCGGGCAATGGACGGGATGGTGAGTCGTGGCTCTGTGAATTATGGGCATATCTAATATATGCTAGGAGTCACATGGTAAATATCGTCAAGATTGGGGACAAGAAGTATCACGTTGACGTGGGCTTCGGTGGTAATGGGCCAATCGTCCCAATGCCACTTGACCGCGCGGGACCCGTCCAGACTCACATCAAGCCCGCAACAGCGCGACTTCAGTACAAAAACATACCCGGAAACACAGATCCCGATCAACGGCTCTGGGTGTATGAGCATTGTATGGACGGGACAAGCGACTTCCAGACCACGTATTGCTTCACCGAGCTCGAGTTCCTGCCGAGTGACTATGCAGTGATGAATTACTTCACAAGCACCAGTCCACGGACCTTCTTCACAAGAGACATCGTAGCCGTGAAGGGGCTCGTGGGAGACGATGGGGAGCTGGCCGGGACGCTCATTCTAGGGAACAACGATCTCAAATGGCGTATAAACGGAAAGAAGGAAAGAGAGATCAAGTTTGACAGCGAGAACGATAGGATCAAAGCCTTGGAGGAGCATTTCGGTATCAAGCTTGGCCAAGTCGAGCGAGACGGCATCCGAGGCCTGCCCTCACAGCTCAAGTAGATGTCTGTATCAAGCATTGCACGACCAGTAACGCATGATGCGATGTGACGCGAGTCGAGGCGTGTAATGGCTAATGAACAGGTATATTTGGTTTCGAGAGAGTTGTTTACATGTATCGGGACTCCATCTGTGTGTTGTCAGTCCTGACCCGTCGTTCCTTCCGTTCCGGAGACGTACCCTCCACGGGTTGTTGAGCTCGAAGCCCGGCGGGGCAAACGGCTTGTCGGTCTGTCCTCGCGCAAATCCCGTCAACCGGCGGTCGCGCTCCATCACTGCGATCGTTTAGTACGTGGTGTGAGGCCATCGTGAATGTCATACTTTGCTGCACGTTCATTAGCATCCATCCATGGCACATCGCAGGCGCTGCAACTCACCCTGTCCCATGCGTCAAGACCGCGCCGTGCCTTCTTTCCTCCATTCTGCATCTCCTTGAGCTTGCCGACGGACACGGCGCTGAATGCGAACATCTGCGAGAGCCGTTAGCGGGCGCTCGGCTGGCCAATTGGGCGGTTGACGTACGCCGAGCATGATCCCGTAAGGGAGGAGGGCTTCAAAGGGCACACCCATGGTTGCAAGAGTCGCTGCGGGCGCTGTAGTGTGCGGTGGTGGGGTCTGGGGTTGAAGGGCAACTTGGGTGAGGTCGGCACGGAGCTAAGGTTGAGCACTGGAACCAGGCTTGGCAGCGTCGACTCTTCAGGAGTGCAGCCGCAATTCAGACGGCGAGTTCTCATCAACGACGCCGTCTCCCGGCACGAAACAATTATTTGCAGTGTCGCGCAGGCCGGCACATTGACCCGAGTCGCGAAAAGACACGCCCCCGCCCCGGACCACGCCACGATAATTGCGCGCGGCCGCGATCGCACGCCTCCGCCGGCTCGCAGCGAAGACCGACGCGACGACACACCCCTCGCATCCTTTTCCGGCGCTTTGGGGCTCGCCAAGGGCATATCACGACTCAATAACACGATACTGTCTCACGGACTGTCTCGCGAGCCCAAACAACGCGCCCCGACGGCCTCACGACGCGCTCGCCAGCACCGTTCATGCCAGCACCGCCGAGGTGTCCACCGCCCCTACAATCAATGCAATACACAGCATAGAGACCTAGATCGCGACCCTGGCGTATATCGTCTCCAAACTGGCTACGGTTGTCTCTTTCGCCATGGCGGAGCCTGGCAGGCTCATGGGCCAAAGCGCGAGCAACAATGACCTGGAGGACATCGATGCGGACGGCGAGTACGAGGAGGATGATATGATGTACGCACAGCCCACGGCCGAACACACCCAGGACGAAGCGGGACATACCACGGATGCCGAAGGCTCCGACATGGACGCGGAGGGCGAAGAGGTGGACGAGGACGATGACAGCGAGCCCGTAGGCGCCGTCAAGATCGCTGTGCCCGAGGACGTGTTCTCAGACGAAGACGAGGAGCATGACGCCGACGACGCAGGAGACTCCTTCTCGGATGCCAAGACCAGCGACAGCGAGGCCAACTCGAGCAGCTCCGAATCGGACGCAGAACAGCCGTGGCAGGCCGAAAGCGAAGGCGAGGAGGAGCCAGAGGAGGAGAAATCCGATCCCAATGTCTGCGTGTAAGTGCGATGCCTTGGGAAATGAGCAAAACAAAACTAATATCTCTAGATACTGCAATGGTGACGAAGACAATGACCCGAGCCCGGAGTTTGAAGAGGTTTTGTCGTGTGTGGGGTGCGGCGACATGTGTAAGTGATGCTGCTTGAAATGTCCAACTTTTCACGTTCCCGGATAGCTGACATGAGCTGTTCCTGCAGCACATCGGCAATGCGCCCGAGACGCTAACACCCTTAGCCCCGAGGACGGTACGTTGCCCCGTACTGAGACAGCCGACAAATGCCGTACTGACTGCTCTGGTTTAGATGCAAAGCGGTGGCGATGCACAGTTTGTATTTCAAATGACCGCCATCAAAATGAAGACGAGGACCACTCGGATTCAGTCACGCGCCGAAGACTGTCCTCAGTCCCCAAGCTGGCGAGGGATCTTCTGCCTTCACATCGGGGTCAAGATCCAGGGGGCCATTCCATATTCAAAGACCTCATTCTTCCTGATGATCCTGTGGACGGGTCTAGGTCGCTCAGGAAACGCAAGGCTTCGCATGAAGATGAGGGGCCTGTTGTCCGGCCAATGAGGAAAAAGCGCAGATCTTCAGAGCTCTCCAGGTCCGAGCTGGGAGGGTCCATGGCCGCATCGTCACCACAGGCGCAAGCCAGAAGCGTGGTGACCGACGGCAATGAAACTGATGGTGCACACCACACCGCCTCGGACCATGAAGCTGCGCGTTTGCGCTCGTCGCGCGGCCGTCGGACTAAACCCCAAAGAAAAGACAAACGGCCGTTTGTCTGGATCGAAGAGTCACAGGGTCTCAGCCTGGTTGTCGTCTTTCACCTCAATAACGAGAAGGTGCAGCAGATTGTGACTTCCAAGCCCAAGAAGAAGACTCTCACTGCCGATCAAGAGCAGAAGGAGCGTCGCCGTGAACGAGACAGGGAGCGCCGCGAGCGCATCCGTCTCGCGCGGCAGGCAGAGAAGGAGTCGAACGAAGAATCACACTATCCTTCCATCCAGGCTCACCAACAATACACTGCACCGTTCTATGGTTTCACAGACAAGGAAATGGACGAGAACAAAATCAAGCCGTACGGAGGAATACTCTCTGAAGCGGATGCTGATACCTCCAAAACATACCCGACGCCAGCCGACCGGAAACGGTTTGAAGATGCGCGTCAGAAGGCCGAGGAGGATTGGAAGCTCAAGCAGGAGGCACTCTATGCGAACCAAGAACCGCCAAAGCATTCGAAGCAAACAGGCCCGCCCAGCAAGATCAAATGCATCAATTTTGGAGGATGGGAGATTGACACATGGCACGCCGCGCCCTACCCGGAGGAGTACAGCAAGAACCGAGTGCTTTATATTTGCGAGTTTTGTCTAAAGTACATGAACTCGGACTACGTCGCATGGCGGCATAAGGTAGGCTAATACACTCACTCTACAAACGCCTACTAACTAGAGCAGCTTAAATGCCCCGCGAAGCATCCCCCAGGTGATGAAATATACCGCGACGGCCAATACTCTTTCTTCGAAGTCGACGGACGAAAGAACCCCGTCTACTGTCAGAACCTCTGCCTTCTCGCGAAACTCTTCCTGGGTTCCAAAACCTTGTACTACGACGTCGAGCCTTTCCTCTTCTACGTTATGACCGAGAACGATGCCTATGGCTGCCATTTTGTCGGGTACTTTTCGAAAGAGAAGCGGCCCAGCTCTCTCAACAACGTCTCCTGTATCTTGGTCCTGCCCATTCACCAGCGCAAGGGGTATGGACAATACCTGATTGAGTTCTCTTACCTCCTCACCCGCGTGGAGAAGAAGACTGGTAGTCCAGAAAAACCGCTCAGTGACATGGGCTTGGTTGCATACAGAAAGTACTGGCGGTTGATGATGTGTCAAGAGCTCCTGAACCAAAAGTCGCCCGTTAGTATCACGGCCATTTCCGAGCGCACCGGCATCACACCCGACGATATCGTCTCCGCTCTCGAAGCGTTGCGTGCCTTAGTGCGCGATCCTGTCACGGGGAAGTATGCCCTTCGACTAGATTACGCGTACTTCAAATCGTACCTCGACAAGTACGACAACAGCGAGAGCAGCAACCCGAAGATCAAGCCCGAGTGCCTCGTCTGGACCCCCTACGTCATGGGACGCCTCGGCCAATACGAAGACGGGCCTACCATGCATGCAGTCCAACAGCGTGACGAGGTTGACGAGGAAGACCAGCCCGAACCGGAAGAGGGTGTCCAGATGCAAATGGCTGCAAAGATGAACGGGACATCCAAGAACGGATCAGCTGCTGGTGAGAGTGAAGATGGTCTAGCTACTCCTGCCCTTCCCGCCGAAGACTCTGTCAACGGTGGATCACCCGCACCAGGTACTCCGCTTGCGAACGGCTCTACCATTGCCATCGCCGGATCTCAGATTACCAGTGCAACATCAGCCATCCCGGCTACGCGATACGAAGTCTTCCCACCTGTACCAGGACAAGCCCCTCCCAAGCGTCGACCTGGACGTCCCTTTGGGTCGCGCCGTCGGACCAGCACTCCACAAAGGAACCGCTCTCAGAACATTGGCATCGCCACAGCCCCGGTATCTCGCATTCGCCTTCCTAGCGGGAACGCCACTCCGACTGCTAACGGCGCTGTCACGCCTGGCACTATCAGCCTCAGGCGGGGCAGGAGCCAGCTTGGTCAGAGCGTCACGAATGGATTCAACGATGATGATGATGATGACGATGACGATGACGATGAGAGTGGCGAGGTCAGATCACATCGCAGACGACCTACGCGGAGTTCTACTGGCAGCCCGCGTACTGCAAAGAAAGGCAAGGGGAAAGCGTTGCCGGATGACGATGAGGAGGAAGAGGAAGAAGAGGAAGCAGAAGAATCGGACGAGGAGTCGGAGGAGGATGATGTCGAGATGAACGGCGACGAAGATCAGGATGCCGAAGGTGAGGACGATGATATGGATGTGGATGCGGAGGGAGAGGACGATGATGATATTATTATGCCAGACGCCTAAAGCCGATGTGGATTGCTAACATAATTTGGGTGCAGTTGGTTTGGTTTAATCGGCTTCGTCGTCGCGCCGCAGGCAATGGCTCTCGGAGAGCCTTCGTTGACGAGTGGCCTTTTGCGATGGATTTTGCATGGGAGATACCTAGGGAGGGGAGTTGCTTGAATATAATCTTACTCATCATCCTTCAGTTTTTGGGAGACCTGACGTTGGACAGCACGTGACGCTCTCGGACTATCGGCGCCAATTCTTCCGCACGCAACGTCGATCTCCGCTACCGTCCTTTTCCTCATCAAACGCTCCTTTACCCGGCGGAAGCTCATGCACCCCACATGGTCCCTCCCGTCGTTCTCCTCCCAAGGCCGTCTCCACCCCACTTTGCGTCCCTCATATCCGGCGATTGCGTGTGGGCTTGGCGCCGACGAGGAGGCTAATGTGCAGATAGAGCGTCGCGCTAACATGGTGTTTTACCCGGATACAGTAGATCTGGAAATGGGGTGGTATGAGCCGGGAAAGCGATGGGTGATCGGCAGTGTCGTCACTCGTTAACCGCCCCTGGTAGTCAGGATGGGGGTAATCTATAAGCTGGATAAGTGAATGAGGGTTTGCTGAGGACTACTGGCTCCTACCGTGCCCTCCTCACCTGACCCGACCGCCACATCCTCAACGCTTGAAACCCTGATCGTCGCCCCGTACCAAACTTGCGCTGCGTTCGGCAGTCATGTTACTCGTCGCCGTCGCTGCGCTGCTCGGCTTAGGGTTCCCCATGAAGGCGTTGGGGCATGAGGGGAAGGATTTTGTCAATCCGATCTTGCCGGGTTTCCACCCTGATCCGAGTTGCATCTTTGTGCAGGAGGAGGTGACGTGGTTCTGTGCGAGTAGTAGTTTTAATGTTTTTCCGGGGATTCCGATACATGCTAGCACGGATTTGAGGAGTTGGAGGTTGGTGGGTGAGTAATTTGTTTCTTTGGCTTGGTAATGAGGGTGAGGAGAGAGGGGGGATGAGATGCTACTCACGTGCGTGGGTGGTAAGAAGACAGAAGGAAAAGCCCCTGTAAGATCAGCTCTAGGGCTCAGAGGGATTGAGCATGGGAGTGCTCAGCATGCTGCATCTTCGCGTCCAAACTACATTATCTCACTTCTTTGTTACCCTCACTCCGCCATCTTGTTGTCTCCATGCATGGATTTCGTTGAGATGCTCTTGTACTAAATCCTACAGGCAACGTCCTAAACCGTGCCTCTCAACTCCCCGAACTCGCCATCTCCAACGGCTCAACGAGCGGCATATGGGCGCCCACCCTGCGCCGACACAACGGCACGTACTACCTCGTCACCACACTCGTGCATGACAAGAAGGCGCCTGAGGACCCGAAGAGGTGGGACAATGTGCGTCTGGTCTTTGCTGCCTTCCCCGCTTTTCCTTTTCTCTCCAAGTTGAAAATTGAGGTCTTTCGCTAACGCAAGAATGTGATTAGATCATCTTCTCCACGCCCGACATCTGGGATAGCAGCAAATGGACCGATGCCGTGCACTTTGATTTTGAGGGCTATGATACGAGTCCGTATTGGGATGAGCAGAGCGAAGAGTACATTGTGGGGAGTCATGCGTATCGTGTTCAGTATGTCATCCCCTCTTCTAATCCTTGTTCAGCTTGAATTGTACGTTCGGATGCTGATGTGAGCAGACCTGGCATCCATCTCAACAAAGTCAATCTCAAGACTGGTGAGCTAAAGGGCAATTGGACGAACTTGTGGAATGGGACTGGTGGACTGGTCAGTGCCTAAGTGCATTCCCCACGACAAGAGGCGAAGCTGATGTGCACACAGGCGCCTGAAGGCCCACACATCTACAAGAAAGATGGGTACTACTATCTACTCCTCGCTGAAGGTGCGTACGAACTCCTTTCGCTCAGTATAGTGCAGGAAGTTAAGTTGAACCCAGGCGGCACCGGCCTCGGCCACATGGTAACCATGGCCCGCTCAACGCACCTCTACGGTCCCTACGATCCCAATCCCGCAAATCCTGTTTTCACCAACGCTAATACGACGGAATACTGTACGTCTACCACCCTTCCTCCATCGTCTCCGGTTACCCTCCTCAAGCAATGCTAAAACCCTCAGTCCAAACAATTGGCCACGCCGACCTCTTCCCCGACACCAACGGCAACTGGTGGGCCGTCGCGCTCGCCACGCGTTCTGGCCCCGAGTACATTACCTACCCCATGGGCCGCGAGACCATACTCACGAACGTCACCTGGAGCAACGGGTCCTGGCCCGTATTCAACAATCCTGTCAGGGGCGAGATGGAGGGATGGGAGCTACCCGAGGGCGTGGAAGAGGTCCGAGGGGATGGGTAAGTCTCCTCCCTCTCACCCCAACTGACCCCAACTCTCCAATGATAGCTATGAGAAGGATGTACACTAACACCAATGATCCTTTCAGACCGTTTGTCGACGAAGGCGACGATCTAACATTTCCCCCAAACTCCACCCTCCCGCCCCACTTCATCCACTGGCGTCCCCCCATCCCATCAAACTACGCCGTCTCGCCCCCAGGCCACCCCAATACCCTGCGCCTCTCGCCCTCGAAACTCAACCTGACAGGCCTAGACGGAAACGCGGGAGGACCAGGGGGCCAAACATTTATAAGCAGGCGGCAGGTCGACACGCTATTTACGTATCGTGTAGATGTAGACTACGAGCCGAAGGTGGCAGAGGAGGAGGCGGGGATCACGCTGTTTTTGACACAGGTATGTATTGCGTGGGGATTGCATTAGATGGAGACTTTGGGCGTTTTGCTTATGAGACTGTAGAACCACCACGCCCGCTTCGGTCTCACACGTCTCCCCTCCTCGCCAAATACTACGAATAGCACACTGATTCCGCACTTCCGCTTTCACGCCATATCCTACGTCCCCGTCCCGCCCTCCTTCAGCACCGCCCTCCCGTCGTCTTTCCTCAAACCCAGCTCCAATAGCCCCACCCGCCTCACCTTCGAGCTCAAAGCCGTAAACGTGACGCATTACACCTTCGCCGCCGGGCCCGCGGGCAGCAAAGAGCCGCTGACGGTGTTCGCGTACGTGCCGGGGAATATCGTGAGCTGGGGGTTCACGGGGACGTTGGTCGGGGTTTATGCGACGAGTAATGGGGGGAATGGGACGGCGGAGGCGTATGTAGGGAATTGGAGGTATAAGGGATGGGGGCAGGTTAGGGAGAATCCTTGAATGGGGTGAGTTTTGATGATGGAAGGAGGATGTGAGCATATGTAGAGCGGAATACAAAATCTTTCATTGTTTTGACCACTTTGAGCGTTGCTGCTGCAGTAGTGAGAGAAGAACCGGGGAGGTGTTGCGAAGTTGTGGGAGTCTCGTGACGGCGATCTCACCTATGCCGTAAGTCGACGATGCACGGAAATCAGGTGGCGAACCAAACTCATCAGCGCACACACCCGTCATTCCACTCAGAATCCCGGCAAACACCCATTCGACTCACCTCTTCCCCCATCACCACCCCTTACGTAAACCCCTTCCCATCCCTTCCTTCACACAACATCAAATCCCCCGTCCCACCACCCAGCCCCAAAATAGCTCACCAAACCCGTTACATCATCCCAAAGTAATCCGACGCGCATCGTCTCATTCACACGACGCATGCAAGCCAAGCACGGCGCGAGAAGCAGAGCCGATGCCGTGCAATCGTGCAACGTGACAGCGCGTCGTCGTGCCCCGACCTAAGTTTGGTACCACGAGTGACATTTAACGGTCGTTACGGCGAGCTGAGTTCGTTTTAGGTTCTCTCCTTGCGAGAGTACCTTGGATACTGACGGCCGTCGACGGGTGAGGCTGTTGAGCGAGGTTGGAACGACAAACGGCGCTAGAGCCAAACGGGGTAAGATTAAGCTCGATCGGGCAAACCCATGCGATTAGATAACGAGAATCTCCGACGTTTCGTTCCGATATCTTCATTGGTGGGGTCTCGACGATGTGTAGCGGGGATCTGTCTTCGCTGTTTCAACGGCGATACGATTCCTCGTTTCCGAGCCATCGAAATCGCAGAGGAGACATTCTTCGTCCCACCTCGGAAGACGACATTGAGGCTTTTCAGTCAATCCGAGAGCCGCGGCTGCATGTACCACCAAACTACGTCATCTAAAAGTGTCGCAAACAAGATGCTGGGCGTGCAATTGACACCCGCGACCCTGGCCATTCTAATACCCGTCGGCTTGCTATTGCAGCTGTTCATCGCGTATCTGCGCAATCCTCTACGCAAGATTCCCGCAGCGCATCCGTTGGCACCTTTCACGTCGCTTTGGATATATTACGTACGATGGCGCTCGATTGAGAATGCGACGCTAAAGGCGGCACACGATAGACTTGGGCCAGTGGTCTGCCTTGGACCGAATGAGATCAGCGTCAATTGTGTCAACGGCGGAATCAGAGATGTGTATGCCGGTGGTTTCGAAAAGGGCGAGACGAATGGACAGTTCAATTGGTATGGGTTCTTTGCGAATTTCGGCGGGTGAGTCATGGACCACAAAGTGATTCCACTGATGAACATGGCATGCTGATGGCTGCAGAGTCCCAAACATGTTCTCGACGGGCGGAAACAAGAAGCATTCGCTGCGAAAGCGGATGCTGAGCAACATCTACAGCAAGTCGGTGGTGACGGCTTCGCCGGCGCTGTTGGCGCAGATGTCGACCATTCTTTATGACCGCTTCTTACCGTACCTGGCATCAACATTGTCCCAGGAAGACCTGGGGGTTTTAAACATATATCCCCTCCTCAGCGCGACTACCATGGATATTGTCACCAGCTACATCTTCGGGTTAAAGTCGAGTTCCAATCTCCTCCAACATCCGAAGACACTTGTCTGGTTCTTAGATTTGTACAACTCGCGTCGATCGTTCAACTTCTGGCCGCAGGAACTGCCCAGCTTTACAGCGTTCATGGAGAAGTGGTTCAGGTATAGACTTGTGCCAAAGTGGGTTGACGAGGCGAATGGCGAGATCGAGAAGTGGACGAGAGACATGTGCGAGAGCGCTGGCAGCGTGCTGAGCAGAGGCGACATGGAAGTCGCAGATACGCCTGTGGTGTACCAGCAGCTTTCGACCGCCTTGTTAAAGGAAGCGAAGAAGGCTGGCAAGGAGAAGGCGGACCTGAGCTATCAGATTGCGAGCGAGACGCTAGATCATCTTGCCGCAGGTTTTGACACCTCAGGGATAACGCTCACCTATGTCATCCACGAGCTCTCCCGCAACCCAGAAACGCAAGCGCGGCTTCAGCAGGAGCTGCAGACTCTTTCTCCGCGAATAGCTGCCTCATCCTCTCCCAGTCTGCCCGACCCAAAGGCTGTAGATGCGCTGCCGTTGCTTCATGCTGTCATATGGGAGACACTGCGTCTCCACACCGCGATCCCAGGCCCACAGCCCCGTGTGACGCCTCCACAAGGCTGTCGTCTCGGTACCGAAGACAAACCATATTTTGTGCCGGGTGGGGTGCGAGTGAGCGCAAGCGCGGGCCTCTTACACCTCAACGAGGACGTGTATGAGTGTGCTAGCCAGTGGCGACCAGATAGATGGCTCGGCCTGGACAGGATCGACCAGGAGAAGAGGAAGGACATGGAGAGCAGGTGGTTCTGGGCTTTTGGAAGGTTAGTCGAAAAACTCTTGGATTCTGCAAAGGCACTAACCAGAACAGCGGCGGGCGGATGTGCGTCGGAAGTCATTTGGCTGTGTATCGTAAGTCGATTCCCTTTTGAGTGATGCTCTCGCGGAACCGGTGCTGCGCGTCTGGGTAGCCGACCGCAAACCCCGGTGTTTGACATGTCAAGGACTGGTGGCGGGGAAGCCGGAGCGAAACCGCCCCTCGCCTCGCAGTCAAGCATCGTTCGGCACGAGAATGTTAATCGCGGCCTGGGTCAGTGCTGACATCACGCCAGAGATGAAGTACATCATCGCTGCGCTCTACTCCACATACACCACCAGTATTGTCGACGACGCCGGCATCGAACAAGTTGACGCCTACACGGCACCTCCCGCGAGCGACAAGCTCATGATCAGGTTGGAAAGGCTGGATGACTGACACGGGGCATGTGAAGACCGGGTGATGCTGCCCTCCTTCACCCCGATGTGCCCCTCTTCCGTGATAGCGTGAACTGGGGTGACGGATCGTGTATGGATAATCTAGACAGGAGTAACATGGATCAAGAGCGTCCGGTCTCGGACGAGTGCGAGGGGCTTTCGGTGGTACCGATGGGCCCCGCCGGCCTATCGTTTGTCTGAACCATGGTTGTAAAGGTGGCTAGTCGCAATACGGTTGAATGACGTTGGCTAGGAATGTGACTTGACAGAAATGCGACAACTGCGTCGGCTAGTGCGAGAAATGCCAGCCTGTTATCTTGATGATTGGTAAACCCTAGAAATAGTCTTGACGGCTCGTGTGATGGTAGAGCAGCGCTTCGGTAGGGCGATTCCTCTTTGGGGAACGGACTGCAAACATCACTCTGCTCCCGACGATGCTGAGGAAGATTTGGAGATCGTGTGAAGGGGCCAGTGTGTTCGGCCATGCTAGTCCGACTCGCACTATGCTCGAGTCGGCTTGACTCTAACCACACGCACGCATCCGGGAGGATAGCTAAGCGTGATGGAGGAGATATGCGAGAGAATATTGGTGGTTTGGGCTGCGTAACCCAGTCACAGCGCGCATGTGCAGGACGCCGCAGGGCCCACACTTCTCCCCTGCACGCCGCACAACAGCCCTCCGCCTGCCGTGTCTTCCGTTTCTGGTTTCTCGTGCAGGTGGAGAACTGGAGGTGGACTTGGACTTGTCCTGTGATGCTCAGCTGGGCATTCTGTCAGGCAGAATGTGGGGGTTGTTATGACGCTGTCAGCAAGGGCGTGGTCTTTAGCCTTGGGGTGCGAATTTGGAGACGAGCTCGCAATGATGGAGGCGAGGCCGTGAAAATGTGCCCCGCTCACTGCAAGCAGTTTGCGGACTGGCTGCGGCGGGGCGATGAAGGTCTGGATCGGCTAATGAATAGGTCTCAGGCTTCGTGGCATATCGCGCATATCCATACCTGCCGAGATGGCGCCTAAGGGCTAGTCAATTCTATCTCGTGGCTGCCGTGCTCTACTCAGACGACCCTCCACGGCGCGTCCCGGGGTCGATGTTGCGGGAGCGAAGAGCGGCTACGCGGATGGCTCTCGCATTGGCTGATCTTTCGAGTGTCATATAGCTCGCAAGCTGATTAGCCTGCGGTGATGTTGGGTGATAGATCGATGGGGTCCGATATCAGAAGGTCAGTGCGGATGAGAGTCCGCGGGCAACGACACAAAAGTACGTAGCATTCGGCAGAGGGAATCTCGACAGCATGTGATAAACCGCATGCCAGGTCGACGAATTCTCCGAGAGGCAACGTGAAAATGGGAGCCATGTGGTTGTCGCAGTCTTGGAGAGCGGGCACGGGCGATCTTCCCTCGATGCCCGGAAACCGCGCAGTCTTGCCTGACGCAATATACTGCTGCAGAACATGGCTTGGTGCACACAATAATCCTCTGCCGGTGTTTGAAAGCTTGACAGCATGCGAGCCATGCACACGGTCGGCTGTGGACCGTGCAGCAGAGCACACAGCCAGGTTGCGCCTGCCTCGCACCATGGCAGATTCAGAGATGCTTCCGCGAGAATACAGATACACCAAAATTGCATATATGGCGGAACAGCTGAGGTACAAGTCAGCAAGTACCACAACGAGACATACCGCTAGATTGCTGATCAAGCCACACCCATCCAATAGCTCACCGGATAGATTGAGGACATGATTAATTGCGAGAGCTTTAAGGAAAAGCGAATGGCAGCGCTGGGACGATGTGCCGTCATGCAGCAGCAGTGTGGCGCTCGTCGAGGTGCATGCACTGGGCAAGAGGCAAGGCACGGCTTGCTCGTCGTGGCTTCCTCTTTGGGCTCGCCAACCTCAACAGGTGCTCCTTCCGGAAGCTGCCTTGCAGACGTCTCAAGGGGAATACTTGCGGCGCAAACCGGGCGTGAGGGCGGAGCGGAGCGTTCAGATATCTCGGCGGTAGCCTGCATGGCGAGCGGAACGGTGCGAGAGCTGCTCTGTAGCAGCCCGTGACCACAATATATCGTGTCTCAGGACGACATTTCGCGGGCTGGCGGCGGCCCAGGCGCTGTCGGAGGGGAGTCAGCGTTGATTAAGTCGATATGGGGCCGTGTTGGAGCATCATTTGCGCCGTGCGGAGCATCCACCGCGGCACATGCAGCACCTGCAGGTACCGCGGCGGGGCCAGGCGATGCGCGGCTGGGATGGAATGGAATGATGGAGCCTGGAGGGCAGGAAAGCGGCCGCTGGAACGACTCTCGCTGGGCGCGGGCAGGGACGGCGCGCCGAGGGTGTTCGGTGTTGTTGCAGTCAGATTGCCGCACTGGCTGGAGGTTGATTGAGAACCCGGGGCGCGAGGAGTGCTAAGCCCAGGG
The DNA here is from genome assembly GCA_010405425.1 of Lentithecium fluviatile CBS 122367. Classification (NCBI taxonomy): domain Eukaryota; kingdom Fungi; phylum Ascomycota; class Dothideomycetes; order Pleosporales; family Lentitheciaceae; genus Lentithecium; species Lentithecium fluviatile. The sequence continues at coordinate 1,443,444 of MU005571.1, forward strand.
CCGGCTATATTGTCGCTGTATTGCTGCTGTTAGATGGATGGCTAAACAGGCGGCGAATGGGGCGGCCGGTGGGTGTGTAACATCGTAGAATTCTCCAGCGGCGCGGACGGAGCACCTCGCGCCCCCGGCCCTCCTCCATCCTGGCGGGCAATCTGTCCCAGCCACAGCGAGATTGACGGCGATCTCTCCCACCGCGCACCTCACCCAGCGCCCATCGACATCATCCCTCGCGGCTCGCCGCTGTCGGGCCTGCATTCTGCCGCGAAGAGGCTCCGTATGCTCCGTAGGCTGCGTAGATGCTCCTTCCGCTTGTCCTGCCCGCCGCCAGCACGCCGCCTCAACACCATGCCGTAGTCTTGTGAATATCCAGGCTCTGCGCGCGCCGTACCGGGTGTCCAGCGTGAGCCGTCCCTGCCGTGTGACCTGAGCATGCACTGGTGATGCAGGCCGCCCCTAGCCTCAGCGTCCTGTCACTTTCCAATGCCCCGAGTCTCGAGGCCCCGAGAAGGCCCAGCGGCGACGTGCTAGCCGCCATGTGCGCAGACGTGTCGCGTCCCACGCTGCCTCAATGTTTTGTGCCTCGAGACTACGGGTCAGAGGAACCTGTGACGGGGGCGCTGGCGGGGAACGTCGTGAGATATTGGGCGCCAACGGGAGTTATATACGGCCTCTCAAGTAAAGTAGTTTCCATGGCTAAATTCCGCGCGCTGTTTGGGTCCTGTCCGGCCTGTGGCTCTGCCGCTGCTGCACCTGATGCATGCGATCCGAGCCCCCTCGAACCTGGGATTGCCGTTGAATTGACGCACGACTGAAGGCTCTCTGGACGACCCATGCGCTGCCGCCGCCGATTCCGCCCGTGCAGCACTCGACGCTGCTCGCGGGCTGCATGGGTGCCCTCGCCGTGGGAGCTGTGACAGGCACCTGCTGCTCCGTCTCCGACAACACGCGGGCGTCGACATATAGGAGCCTCGTTTGCGTCTTGTTTCCGGCCTGTTGGCGTTTCATCCGGATCTGCCCGCCGTTGCGTTGCCTTTGAACCCCAGGAGCGCTGCCGGCACTGCTGCGTACCTTGTTCGGTCATTCCCACCAGATCCCGGCGTGACACCGTGGGCACCCCAAGAGGAGGACATCGAGGCAACCAAGGACGATTCCCAGGAAGAACAAAGACATTGACATCGAGCCCGAAACCGTTTGGAAAGAGACAGGACGGCTTTGACTCGGGCCAAAGAGACCATTCGCATCGGCGCCTCCTACTGGCTGGACTAGAGGTCAGTTCTGGCAAGTCACGACGCCCCTCAGTCTAGCTCTTCACGCTGGATAGCGAAGTGCTTAGCCGGCAATCAGCGACTAGAGGTCGGCCGTGGCGTCGAGCTAGTTCCGCGCCCGTTGAGCTTCTGCGAGTCGCACGGCGACGGCCATAGGACGCGTGCGGAGAGGCCGGTGGCCTGTAACTCCCTCCTCAAGAACAGTTTCGGCACGCCCACGGACATTACATCTGGGTAGGGCCATATTCATCCTCCCACCTCCTCGACCTCACAGCTTCCGCTGGCGAAGCAATCGCTCCTGGACCGAGTCGTCCCCGCGGCCTCTGAGGGCTGCGCTTGTGCTTCGGCCCATCCCATCGCTCTACCACGGTTCGTCTGGAGTCAAAGAGCTGGTGCACCAATGCTCGCACGCTGAAACCCCCAACGAGGACACTGCACCCACCACATCGAGGCATTTACGATATCAAGACGTTGGCATTGGCGCAACTCCCCTGCCTGTGCCGTCATCGTGCCATCCGCCTGGCAGCTGCGTCGGGAGCGGCGAAGCCCTGCTGGAGTTTATAGCACCGGGCGGCCTCCGATAGTAACGGCGTGCCTTCTCGTCCCCTCAAGCCAGACGACGGCATCACCACTCGCGAGCGCGGCTGCTCTTTCCACATCCAGCATTTCTCGGACAGGCACTATCCTCCACGTTGCAGGTTGGGCATCTTGCGCATGAAGAGACGGTTTCCATTTATCGCAACCACGGCCAGCGCCTTGTATCCAGCACTCTCATTGGAGGCCCAGTCTGTGTTGGGCGGTGCTGTGGCCTGAACACGTGCAAAGAACCAAACTGCAGCGCTCTTGAGAGCGTTTTGGCCGCTGCGGTAGGGCAGGCAGTAACGGTTTTGTCGTTTTGTGCGCCTTCCCACGGTTGCTCGCGCCTTCTCAACTCGTTGCTCTTCTGGGGCGTCCGCTCGCTACCGCCACACGGCTACCACTGCATATCAACCCGCCGACTGCCTTCACCTTGCGCACCCCTCTGGTTTCCAATGCCAGGACACTGTTTTGTTCGTCATCCTTTCCCCAGAATCTCTTACTCCTCAACCCCGTTTCAGCGTCGCGATCATGTACGGATCGCACGCCCACACTCCGACGCACCACCCTGCTCCGCTCTACCAACAGCAGCCGTTGTCTAGCTTGCCTAGCGGACCGACGACCACCAGCGGAGATGTCAAGCTGGTGATGCGCCAGCAGCCAAAGGAGGCCCTGCAGTGCATTGACGGCAAAGAGAAGAGTAAGCGCTCAGTTTCCCACTCCTCCATTGAGCAGAACTGACAGCTACAGTGCGAAAGCCGGTCGACCCTCCTCCCGTCGTTCAGCTCCAGATCGGTACCCGCGCAGATCCCCATGGGTAAGTGCATCGGGCGTCGTCGCTTTGTGCCCCGGCTGACTTGCGGTAGACACTTCCTCCAAAGCCCGTATCTGTTCATGTGTGCAGCTCTGTGGCACCCTCATGTGGACGAACCATGGAAGTCCGCTCCGCAGAAGGCGCTCGCCGGATCTCTGGTCTCGTCATTGAACCGGCTCAAAGACATCAACAACAAGGATGGAGCCTTCTTTGTGTTTGGTGACATCTCAGTCAAGATCAGGGGACACTTTCGGCTGCGCTTCTGCCTCTTCGAGTATCAAAAGTGTGAATCCCACGACAGAGACCGTTCATCATGCTGACCACCATAGGACCGCGAATGGGGTACAGTACCTCGGCTCCATCTTGTCGGACAGGTTTCAGGTGGACACCCTGAAAGAATTCAGGGGACTGCAGGAGTCGACCTACCTCTCCCGCGCTTTCTCTGATCAGGGCGTACGGCTACGGCTACGCAAAGAGCCGCGAACCATGATTGGCGGCAAGCGAACATACAACGCGATTGCGCCGCCTATGGAGGAGGGCCCCAACAAGCGCCTGCGTGAAGAGGAGGAAGGCCAACAGGATGGCGTCTCCTACCCGCCAGCCCTGCCGTCGACATACAACACGACGCCGTCCCTGCCCTCGGCGTACACCATGCCCTCATCTGCGCCCTCGACGTATGGCCTGCCACAGTTGCCGTCGACTTATAGTATGCCGCCGGACATGCTGTCATCACAGCAAATGCCACAGCAGCAGTGGCCGACCCAACAACAGCAGTACAACTGGTACGGCACATACGATCATACCCCGCAGGGTTGAGGATATCTTCAACGCTTGCCTTCTCTCTAGGGCATTACTTTCAACCTTGTCATTCTCACTGTATTGGTTTTATTGTTACTTTTGAGCTTTGTGGGATTCATTACGCTGTACATCGAAGATTTGCAAAGGTTTGCAATGGTGCTCCGGGAGGGTATCTGAGCTTAGCATCTGACGTTTACAGTATCTCGACAGAAGTCTGGATACACCTTACAAAAGTGTGACCGGAGCTTTGTTCTAGTACGGTACGATTCCTTGCGCGCGGTCAAAGGTTAAGAGACACTGTTCAGCAGCTGCTCTCGCCCTGGTAGCAGGGTTTCATGAGTTGGGAAAAGTCTACAAAGTGGTACTTTGCTAGACATGCACGGCGCTTGGGTTTGGGCTGGGATCGATCGATACGGATACCTATCTGGCGTGATAGAACGGGTTTGGAGTTGGCAGGAAAACGCATTCCGGCTGCATCGGACCCGGGTGGGTTTGCCCACGCATTATTGTTTCGAGACATTGGCTTTCCCGCACGTATCAGTTTTGCAATCATAATCACAATCAATATTCGCGCAGTCTACATTCTTTACACTAATGGCGCCGGAAGTGGCAGGCCGAACTAATTCTTTGACGGCACATGTCAAGCCACAGAACCAGCTGCCCGCAACATTCTAGCGCTCGCCTAAGCTCGAAACTCTATCTTCGTCCGCAACAATGACATTCCGCGCGAACACCACACGTGCAGCATCGATCTCCATCCGAGCGCGAACGCGATCTGCACTATCGAAAAGCGCAAATCTGACGACCTGGTGCGCAATTAATCTCAGACTTTTCAGCCTCCTCTTTCCGCGATCGCCCCGAGGCTGGAAATGGTCAATATGTCCGCTTTCGAGCTCCTCCGAGATGCGGAGCGCGGATCCGAGACGTGCCAATTCGTCGGCGGGCGCTGCCTGAAATGGCTTGGGCATGTGAAATCGCTAGCTTGGACTACTTGGATTTGCGCCTTTGAAGTGCTAGTTTGTCTCCGATTGAATGGTGAAAGGAGGGTGTGCGCTGATTCGGAGGGGGCGGGCTGGAGGGCATGCACGACCTGTCTATTGCGGCGTAGGATGCTACCTAGTGTAAACGGTGAATAGTCACATCGAGGGGGGCGAGAGGGAAGACCCGTGTCTGAGCCATGGGTCGCGTCGTGATGGGGTCTTTGTTCTCGTCATGTGGGGGGGCGCTTGCCATCGGGATTGAGTTTGGGTTTTGGGCTAAGGGATAGCCTGAGGCGTGGCGTTTTCGGTGGTGGAGCGATTGGCGGGTTGGTGGTGGATGGGATTAGTGCGCGGATGACGCGCAGGAGGTGGTGGTCAGGTGATGTGGGGGCCATTTGATTGGTTGGATTGGTTTGGTGGAGGGGCTTAGAGGAGATGGGGGAGACGAGATCACCCCGGTGACAAAAAAAATGAGGCACTTTTTTGATGTGTCAGCAACCCATCAACAACACCAAACAATATGCGCGCCAGCCACTTTACTGCAGCATAACTCCACCAACTTTACATTTTTTTTTACAAATAATGGATCTACGTGATCGCCCTGTCACGCCCGACAAGCCTACAAAATATCACAGCGATACAGTTGCGCGGGCGCGGTTTTACGACGCGTACGATAATAACGCTGCACAGGGCGGGGTCCCCGCGCGACGCCTCTTCCGGCAACTCGAGATCCCCCAGGCCACAGCGAATCGATGGCTCTTAGATCGCAATCGATATGGGCCAAAGGCGTACCGCAGAAGCGATCTACGGCAATATAAATCATCAATAACTAATACCCAGCGCGCTGGACGCCCTCCAAAGGTCCCAATTGATACCCTACACGAGATGCTTCGAAACCCCAAGAAATCGCGACAAAAACGCCTCACAACTCAGTTAAAGGATGTGGGGATATCAGCGAGCACCCGCACTGTACAGCGCGCTCTTCGACATGATTGTAACGCCGGCATGTGTAAAGCTGCGCATACGACATTGATACAGCCTCCACAGGCAGCTCAGAGGACTGAGTATACGCGCGAGCGACGATTTTATCACATTGAGGGTTACTGGGATGGGGTTGTGTTTACAGATGAGGCACACATGTCGCTCAACGATTACCCACAGCAATGGATATTGCGGGTGTTTGGGGAGAGATATAACCCGGAAAATATCGTCGAGAAACCCGACTACACACCCGTATGCGTACATTTCGCGGCCTGGATCAATTGGTATGAAAAAGCCGATGATTTGACGTTTTATAATGATGAGTACGACGATGTACAGCCCGTCAAACCTCCCCTAAAGCCCCGGCGCCGCCCTACCACCGAAACCGAAGCTCAATATCGCGAGCGAGTCGCGCAATGGGATGCTGAGAAAGCTCGTATACCGCAAATAATCAGACCTGGCAACTCCATGAGGGCGAGTTATTACACTAAGAAGATACTGCCGGGTTATTGCGATGCCCTACGATCCTTACAATCCCGATCCGACGAGCTACGCAGCCATATACCTCCAGAAAATCGCTATAACTGGTATATTGTAGAGGATAATGATCCTTCTCACGGCACGCGAAACCTAGAGTCGTTACCTGCCCGATATCGCGAAAAAATGGGTATTAAAGGTCTCCCGCACCCAGCTAATTCTCCGGACCTCAACCCCATCGAAGGAATATGGCTTATAATTAAAGAGCGCGTACGGCAGAGGCTTGACGATATTAATTCCATTGACGAGCTCAAACAAGCTCTCCAATACGAGTGGAAGCAGGTCTCCATTACCGATATACGGGAGGGGATATTAGAGATGCAATTCAGGTGTGGGCAGGTGTTTGAACATCCCGGGGTGCGCGTAAAAACAGGGCGCTGGTGACCCTCAACACTAAAAAAATCTCTGTATAGCGATTTTATCGTATTTTACGACCTCAATTATCAGTTGCGCATTTTATTGATATTCAAAAACGACCGGGGGGGATGCAAAAACACTGATTTTACTATGGTATTTGATGGGGTTCGGCATTGTTGATGGGTTGCTGACACATCAAAAAAGTGCCTCATTTTTTTTGTCACCGGGGTGAGATGAGAAGGAGGGTGAGTAAGCGGCCGTGTTTGGCGGGTTACCGCATGTGTAATTAGTGGTGTGGAACTTGGTGGTGACATTCCTGGGAATGGAGGGGGATTCGCGCTAATCCGGAAGATGCCGACACATTCTTCCTTCAATCTTGGCGTCTTTCTTCCTCAACATCAGCCTCTCTTCCAGAATGCGTGTGTCATGTCGCATGCCCCACGCTATCGCAAATGCACTCCTACGCTACCTGTATACCCTAGGGCTGAAGCCGTTCAGCCTGCTGGGATCGCGGGTCGGAATCGCCGACGAGGTCCTGCGGCACGGTTGACGGTGTGGCGGTGTGGGTGAATTAGTATTGGGACTTTTGTGTTGCGACTACTTCACGTGAATTGAGAGAAGAGATGGCTATTGAAAGCTTTCATTGGTTTCTCAACGACATAAGAGCTGGGCCTTGGAAGACCCGTAAACGAGAGCGATGCTTGCAAAGCATGCAACATACAACCCCTGTCCGTCTCAACGTCGTGATAACTAAGGAGGGCGGAATTCTGCATGTTTCACCATAACGTGTTCCTCCGAAACCCCATTTACCGTTCGCCGTGTGGAAGAGCTAGTATAATTCTAGAGGGGGCAAGGATCACACCGCTCAAAATCTTAAATTGTTGCTTAGGCGTAGCTGGCAATCACCGAGCCGTACTTGATGCCGTTGACAACAAGGTTGAACTCCAGAGCTGAATGGATCGAGATCTGGACTTCGAAATCCAAGCAGTGGTAAAAACCTCCGGAGGGGCTGCTCAATGCATGGAACTCACTCTCAGGTACGCAGCTCAGGTCGATGGATAGCTCGGCAACAGGGTACACATTCTGTAATCGTTAGCCCGTGTTAGAGCTGCCTTGCGACAGAATCACTTCCCTGGACAGACAAACGGTATGGTCCCTTGTTTGCATCACACGCGTACAAAGGAAGTACGGCGTGGCGTCGAGAACCGGCCCAGAATTTCATGCTTAGGTCCAATGTGCCGTGGACATCCACTGAAGTCGACAACTCCTGACCCTTGCTAACCAGCCAGTTCATCTGATCCCGCGCGCGCTTTACACCTGTGAACTGGCAGATGAAGGCCTCGTTCTCGCGATGCTTCCCCTTGATGAAGAGTGAGTTGGAATTCGTGCCGTAGTGGCGACGGCATTTGTGGAATTTGACGGTTGCGCGACCATCGCTCTCAAGGCCTTTCGCAGTTGCACCACGAACAATAGCGGACCAACTAAACTCGACGTTAGCAAAGACAGACAAGCTGTTATAAGGGTCACATACGCATTGACCGGTTTGATGACCTGGATATTACCTTTGAAAGCCTGCGCTAGCTCGCAAATTTGGTTGTGCATATAAGGCGACTCTGCGAAACCCCCAACCATGAATATGTACTAAAGCTCCGTCAGAGTTTGCTTGCGTGGCTTCTTGCGTAATATCAAATTACCTTTATCATGACGTTGTCGGTCTTTCCCGCCTGCTGGAGCTGCTCAATTAAAAGCTGACGGGTTCGACGGAGGGAGAAGTCAAACATTTGCTTCACATCTGAGCTAGAACGTCTTCATCAGATCTCCGTACCTCAAAAACGGGGTGCGGAATCTTACGCTTTGACATGAATCTCACCGTCACACAAACCACGGTCCTCGTCCTCAATTGAGCTCCAGGGCGTCGGCAGACTCAAGTAGTACTCTTCGTCCCCGGAGAACCCGCTTTTCGCGTTGATAGTGAACTCCTGGATCATCTTGCTGAGCTTCGGTGGAAGGGAGGTACGAGATAGGTCGTCGGCGGGACAACGCGCGATCTTGATGAATTCCTCGACTCCCAAATTGCTCTCCAACCACTTCAGAAAGCCACGGTCCACGAAAGTACCACCGCATTGGGCTCCAGTACCGATCGTAGCTTCCTCCACGGAAGTAGGCGCAATGCTTGCAACGCGGTACGAGATGAGGTCAACGGTCCCTCCTCCCATATCGCAAACCACGAAGCCATCGCCGACCTCTAGCTGCTCGTCCTGCACCCTGCCTTTCAAAGACTTGATGGTATAGATAGCTGCCGCTTCAGGTTCTGTGGTGGTGACGGTGCGTCGCAACTGTGGTAATTCCGTTTTGTTGAATCCAGCCTTCGAGACGGCCTGGAGGGTTCGATCTTTTGCAGCGTCCGACCAGACCGCAGGAACCGTAATCACCAAAGTGATGGGCAGTGTACGCCACAGCTCCTTTCCATATTGATTGTCTAGATTCTTGATCAAGTGATCCTTCACCTTGGCGAGGAAATCCGCGATGATGGTGACAGGATGTCGAACACTACAATTGCCGCCGATTGACAACGAGGCTAACTCTTGGCGAATTTTCTCCGCTTCTTCAGTCTTAGGATTATCGAGCTCGAGCTTAGTCCACAGATAGCGCTGAACGTGCGGAGGGATGTTTGAACCCCAGCGAACGCCGTCTGAGAGGTAGGCGACCTCGCTCGGGACCTTCTCCTTGGTTCCGACCGCACTGTGGGCTGAGGGCCAGTCTTGAATGACTGAGATCTGCTCCTCAATGTAGGTCGTATTGGAAGTCTCGCAGAATGAGACGCCTGTCAGTGTCAGAGCTGGACGCGGGTGCAATTTTCAGAATGCACTCACCCGTGTACGTTGTGCCATAATCCAGGCCTGGAGATGTCTAGTCAGCTTCCGCTGCGGTAAACACTGGCCATCACTTACCAATCACTAGTCGGTTACCCAACATGGTAGCGAGGTTTGGAGGTTTCGAAAGTAGATAGAATCCCAAGGCTGAGTTGGGGGTTGCCGATATTGTCGTGGAGAGGCGCCTCAGCGTTAGACCTGAAGTCCGAGTAAAGAGGAAGGTGAGATCAGTATTTTCAAGGGCCCCAGGGATTTTCTGCGTTGCTTGAGCGACGAGTTGTGTTGAGGCGCTGGTGAAGGTGAAGGTGAAAGGGTCCGGCCCTGGACAAAACGCAACCACGCAGAAATTGCATTTACCTCCAGACGCGTCCACTTGCCACCTAACGGGTTCGCCCGGCGCGCGCTACACCTTCACCTATAGCTCCGACGCTGCTTCTAATCTCAAATTTTCCCACTTTCCTTCCTTCGCCCGTCCATTCCCCGCACTCAAACCCAACATCAATGAAGAAGGCGGTAAGCTAATCCTCCTCTTTTCGCTTTTATAACGACTTATGTGTGTGTGGCTAGATTACCACGGTGTTATTCGGCTGGAAGCAGAATTCAGAGCCCACACTCAGCGCGCCTCAAACCGAAAACATGACCTCCGCTCCCCGCGTGTCCGACAAAAAGAACGTCAACGAGAAAGAGGCGGCGAAGCTCAAGAGACAAGACACTTCGCGTCAAGGGTATTACGACAAAGGGGACGATCGGATGCGCGACGGTCACAAGTCTCACGGTCGGCACTTGTCGGTAGATGCTGCTTGTCATGAGAACAAACCCCAGGCTCGCGATCGCAGCAAGTCCACGGATGTCAAGGCCGCTACAGTAGCGCTCGCTACTGATTCTTCCAAGTTGGTCACCAGGGACCAGGAATCACTAGAGCAGTACACCCAGACCCTTCAGCACTACTGCGACGACCTCGAAATTAAGCACAAGGAGCTTCAGCAGCAGTACCGAAGTGTCCAACGCGAGAACGAAGAGTGCCAAGAGCAAAACAAGAAGCTTCTGCATGGAAAGGACCGCTATCGGGACGAGAACGTCAAGCTCAAGAACGACCTCAGTCACTTCAAGTCACACTACGAACATATCGTGCAAATGTACTTTCTTCCGTATGCCAACAGGAAGAATCTGCAGTACAACGCTCGCGACGCTACTACTCTTAGCCATGTCCTGGTGCCACTTCTACAGGATGCATTGGAAGCCGGCGACTTGCGTGCGCAAGTGCAGTCTCTACAAGCCGGAATGCTCGCCAATGTTGAAAAGGTGGAATCCGTCTCCGATGAGCAGTTCTGCCGGGACTTTGCAGCGCTTGCGGCGTCTATCAAGACCTTCAGTCGTGGAGTCAAGATTCCTGCTGATGCCAACCTGGGCAACATCGATACTGTTCTCAAGGCCCTCCTCTTACGCAAGACGCAGAAGTGCTACTGGAAAACAGGTTCGCGCAAAAAGAGCATGATCGAAGCATTCATATGGTCTGTTCTGATCGTGTCCGTCTTTCGCTCACCTTTCCACATGGTCGGAAATATCTGCAACTCCATCGCAAATGAGTTCCGTGCTCTTTTTCTTAATGAACACCACGATGGCTGGCCAGTCCCCTCCGAGCTAGCCGAGCGATGGAGGTATACTACGGCACAGCAACTTGTCGACGTCGTGGGCCGCGAAGCAATTGCCCAGGGTATCACTCAGAACGAGATCAAAGACATGAGGAACAGTATGTTGGATTTGCGCCGCGATGCGTGCAAGGTCGTCGAATCAGTCTTTGGTTCTCTGTCTCCAAATACGGATTTCTCCACGATGACTGGCATCGTCAACAAGGCTGTCCAACTCGCACAGCAGATGTCTCTCCAGCGAAGCCGTATCCAAGTCTTCTGGCCATATATTGGAGAGAAGTTCGCCGTGGGAGACACTCCTCATCTGAAGAGCATACCGGAGAGCGAGGACATCGAAGAAGGATATGTAGCGTTTATTGTCAACCCCGGACTCACCAAATGGGGAGATTCTCACGGGAAGAACCTCGATAAACGACAAGATCTCACACCGTCTACGGTGTTCATTGAGGCTTTCGCTAAGGGCGAAACGATGACTGAAGGGGAGGGTGTTGGGGTTCTCATCGACGGTCTCGATTCGCCCATGGGTGTTAGGTCTTTCTCTCAGATGGGCGGTGTGAAGCTCGATGGTCTCAACAAGCAGACTGGTGACCTATCCGAGGGAGTCAACACTTCCGCTAAGGATGACGATACTTACAAGAACCGCGTCAAAGCTGCTAGTGAGAAAAAGAGCTTCATCTGAGCTTCTTTTTCGCCACTCTGCCTTCCATCAACGTTTTACGTCGCAAGTTCCAATGCTCATCCCGCTTTCTCCCGTCAACATCAGATGCGCATTTCTTCAACGAACTTCCTTGTTAGGACCACAGTGGACGGAACTTACACGGCATGAATGGTTCTTCCGTTCCCCATTCCTTGTTATTAGGACGGACATGGGTACATTCACACGGAAAATTTCTTCGGTTCTCGGCTATGTGCCTTAGGACGATCGAGGATGGATTGTTATATGCAGGAGACCTTGATGGTGGAGCGGTGGTCAGGGTTCTTTTATCATGTACACTTCTTCCTGAGCTCAGCTGAGAGCCTTTTGAATGGTAGATAAAATGAAACTTCCTCCCGGGAGCTTGCGTGTCGCTAATGCTGGGGTGTGATGTGGTGAAGTGCTGTGTTCCCTGAGGTGCTAAGTCCAAACTTCTTTTGCAACAGATAAGCCGGGCAGACGTGAAGATACCGAATTTACTGACATTTTATTGTGTAAAGCGTATCCATAATGCTTTTGGGGTGCTGTACCGAGACCAACTCTCCCTACACTCGACTGCGACGTCTTTATGACGATTTCCACCCCCTCGCTCTTCGGTTGCCTGTCCTCTACCATCCCAGAATGCCATTGTCTGCCCCAGCGTAGACATTACCGGCGTCGCCAGTACTATTCCATGAATTTCAAGGGCGTCTACTTTACTCCCGGGTTCAGCGACAGCCAAGGATGAGGCTACTCCAGAACCCTGCATAGATACGGATTCGGGTGGAGGGATCCTTGTCTAAAAGCAATGCTTCATGTTTCCATTCTCGTCTTTGAGGACACACTCAACAGCTACTTGAAGTGAGACGCCCCAGGGAAGTATGCGGTCATGCAGAATCCCGGGTTGGGATGTTGTCGATGGCGAAGTCCTGAGCGGTACTGGTAGCGTGAGGAAGTGGCATGCCGAAGTTGATACGTCCGAGAGCAGGCTCTGTTGCGCGATACTAACAGCTGTTCCTACTGTTGGGACACCTCTTCTATTGCTGATGCAGCGGGGTGGTGGCACATTGACCATTTGAGCCTGCATCTTCTCATCGATTGCGACCCCATATTTGTGAAGCCTCGAGCGCACGAGGAAACAGATTTGGCCAATGTCCTAGACCGAAAAGCCTTGTGCCCGGTCGAGCTAGGCTAGATCAAGGTCTGTGGAAGATTGGTGGATGGAATCGAGCCGAGGATCATATGTTTCTGTATGGCTCGTAAATGCGGAGATCTTTGTAGCAAGGAAGGCTTCAGGCACCAACGTCTGCACTCCCAGTGCGGAGGGTAGTGACTCATGTCTTGTAGGTTGAAGAATCCATGGTCGGACGATCGGGCATGTTAAGGAGGCTTGAAATGTGATTTGCCGCCGAGACTGCCGAAATTTTGCGCATTGGTGCGACGCCATCCGAATACCTTCCTGGCGTGAAGGAGCAAGAGAAAAGCGTTTCCAGGGTTCAGAGGTACCCAAAGCTTGCCTTAACTTCGGGATGCGAAGTCGGCATAACTCACACAGATGTGTGTCAGTGTATGGTGTATTGAACTGAAAAATATGACCTTTCATAGATACAACGCGTTCGCTCTGTGGTCCGAGGCAACCAGCTATGCGGCGAAGGCACTGACAAGTAGAAGAGCTAGCGTCTGTGAATGTGGCAGGGAGGAATACTTTGAAAAAAAGATGAGCTGAGAAGGGCGGATGAGATCTGGTGATCTAGTAGTTCTTTTTCAATGCCGTTGTAGTAAACAAGCCGGTGGCGCCATTACTTGAGACGCCTGGCTTGGAGTTCTATTCTCCCATGCGATCTCATCGAACTGGCGATGAAGGCCACAGGCCTGAGTGGTAGATCCTCTTGGAACCCCGATATCTTGGACCACCTCTTCTCTATGGATCTCTTGCACTATGTACGAAGTTTATTAGTTTATTAGTAGGATAGCAGCATGCTTGCCTATCTAATTCTTGGACGAATGGGGAAGACTATCCGGCCATTGTAAGACCAAATATGGCAGCCGATGCTGAAAGTAGAGACACCTTCTCAGGGATTGATTTCCAGAACCAAGTCCCCGAAAGGCAAGGGTAATGGATCTAGGTCAGCGGCTCTACGCGGCTGTTGAAGGCGCCGAAATTCGCGCATCGGAGATCTCCTTGCAGACGCGATCAAATCTCGTAGTGTGGCCCAACATTTTGACGAGACAGGAGGGATTCTTCGCCGTCAACGATAGCATAAGTGCCTCTACGCTTCCCAATTGTCGCCCAAAACGCCATAGCGAATGAATACCGTTTTTGTTCATCAATTTCTCGGCATCTGGCGAGCGATTATCGTGGAGCTGGGATGCACACAAGATACGGAAGCCTCTGGTCGTAACATTTGCCCACGATTTGAAGCGACCCTAGATGAAGGCACAGCCTGGCTGTTAAGAATGCGTCATGGAGAAATTTTGGCCGCTCGCGGCTCATTCGAAAATTTCTAACATCGGGAAGAATGGGTCGGCAAGGTCCTGGATACTGGGTGCTGGTGTAACGGTGAACGCGTGCGACCAAGAGAATTCGCCAAACTCAGATCAGACGAAGCTTAGTAACAAGCGCGGCGGGAGATGTTCGGGCCGGCACCGCGTTCACGTGATGGCGGTAATGAGCGCACGGTGAGAGAGGAACCCGCCAGCTCCTCGTTCACACCTCTTCACGCAATCACACGACTGACACGCACGCAGACCACTGCTTTCGCTTGAAATGCACCTCCACGTCAGCTATATCTTCATCACTCTTTAGTTCACCGCATTCCTGTTCGAGCGCCCGCCGCCTCCGACGCCCGGATTCTTGCTACAGCACGCCTCGCGCAATCATCATGCCCCCCGCCGCGGGCTCACGTACAGTGGGCACCGGTACAGCTTCGGATCGTCGACAATCAACGCGACAAGGAAGGACCACGGTCCGTAATTATTATGCTCGCAACTTTGCTGGGCGACTGGCGGCGAATGGCATGGAGCAGACTCCCGAAGTTTCCAACGCTGGCGGCTTCTGTCCAGCGCTCACGCACTTTACACAAGCTGTAGACGCCTTTCCCAAAGAGCTCATAAAGCACTTCTCAATGTTCAAAGAGGTCGAGGCTAAGATGCACGACCCTGAGCACGAGCTGCGGCTCCTGCTCGATGGGATTGCCCAGATGCCCGTACCGACCAAAGCGCAGCGGCACGACGTCATGCAGAACGGCGCCGGCCCGGCATATAGCGCGGCAGCGACCGTCAACGGAGCCGTCAAGCAGGACCACGCTGCGCAATACCAACAGCTCTTTCCCGACGACTTCAACAGCCTCCCGCCTGACGAGCAGGCTGATCTGAAGAAGCGCCAGGCCTTCTTCAACCTGCGTACGCTCATCTACACCATGATACCCACGTTGGACGAGAAACTGGTCGTTCTCGGCGGTGCCATAGCCACCAAAGACCGGGGCCTCGCGCGCATGAACGGCTCCTACTCGCACCTCGACGAGGAGATCAGCGAAGAGGCGCGATACGGAAGCCTCACACACTGGGCGTACGCCGACAAGGAGGAGAAGAAGAAGGGCGGGGCATCACACGAGCGACAGAGACGGGAGGTGGTTTCGGCCAACAACCTGGCCGCGGCTGCTCAGCATGTGCACGATGTCGACTCTATCGCGGCGAAGAGCGAAGCCCGGCGCGAGGCGATGCTGGCGAACAAGCGAAACCGACACCAGCACAACGACTCCGACTTCGACGACCGACCCGCAAAGAAGCCCCAGAAGCGAAAAGCAGTGGCCGCGGATGCAGCAGCAGGCGAGACGCGCAACATTGGACTGGGCATCATAAGCAACGGCGGTCCGCCGCAGGGGAAAAGGAAGAAGACGGAGAAAGCGCTGGCGGCTGCGGCGGCTGCTCCACCAATGGAGCGGTCGCTGAGCGGCGCGTTGAGGGCTGCCGGGACGGGCGGGCGGAGCGGGACAAGTCCGCGAGCAACACCAGGGGCGGAGGGCAGCGGAACCGGCAAGCGGAAACCACGAGCGGCGCCTGTACCGGCACTGCGCAAACACCCGCTACCTCACTACTCGCCACCCCTGCCATCCTCGCCGCTCACTAGCAATTTCCCGCCGCCTAAAGCGACAGCTCTCACCGCAGACCGCCCCGCATCGATACGCGCCAGGAACAACTCCATCGCGCATTCGGTTGCATCCACCGCCCCAGAACCAGCGGTTGTCCGCCGTCCTTCATCATCGCATTCCGTACAACAAGCGGCTAGCAGCAATGCAATCACCGAGTTAGAGCAGGCCGCGGGCATAAATCGCGAGAATGCCACCAAGGATGCATCCCCTCCCAAGGACACCACCGAGCTGCCGCCATTCGAGGCCTTGACGACATCAACTCTCAAGCATGAGGATCCAGAACCCCAGGAGCCGGTGCGGATGGAGATTGATATACCAGCGCCGGCGCCAGTAACGACGCGGGCAGGACGCACTTCCAAGACGGCGACACCCATTGTCGGGAGCTTTGCTGATATACCAATGGCCCGAAGCCGCAGCACGCGCAAGGCGGGCAACGGCAATAGTAACTCAAACGCCTCTTCAGAGAACAACAGCACAGCCACGGGTATCGTCTCGAAACGGGCGCCCAAGAAGGCCGTGCAGCCGAACAGTACCGTTCCTCAGTCGCCAGCCATGCCACCTGCAGATGCGAAATCAAATCACCAGTCATCCCGCGCGAGCTCAATCGCCCCAGAGCAGGATTCGCAAGATGCGGACTCGGAGGAAGACGGCGACGAACCACGCTACTGCTACTGCAATCAAGTTTCGTACGGCAATATGATTGCTTGCGACAACGATACCTGTGCCCGCGAGTGGTTCCATCTCCCCTGCGTCAACCTTGACCGCGCTCCCAGCGGCAGAAAGAAGTGGTTCTGCAGCGACGAGTGCAAGGACGCGTACGCGGAGGGAAAGACAGCCAAAGGTGGGCGGCCGGGAAGCAGCAGGCAATAGGAATTAAGCAGGAGTTCTGGGCGTTCTATGGCGGGTCCAGCGGCTGGGTCTAGGCCAGGTTCTAAGGGGAAGGGCCGGGCTAAGTTGGGTCTTTGGGATGGGTGGGATGCTCTCTGAAGACGAATGGTGTGCTCTTTGAACTTGTGTCTGCTTTCGGATTTGCAATTTGCGGCGTTCGTGCGTATGGGGCCGGGATACATTGGGTATGACGGTCTTCGCCACATCTCTGGAATGGGGGTTCTCGATCCCATCGGCGCCGCATCCTTGTGCTATCGCGCTGAAGTACCTACTTCTTCGCATCCCGATATATGTTCTTGCTTCAATGGGTCACATTGCATCTAGCTTGGCATAGCTATTACTCTTGATTTATGAGTTTCA
The DNA here is from genome assembly GCA_010405425.1 of Lentithecium fluviatile CBS 122367. NCBI lineage: Eukaryota > Fungi > Ascomycota > Dothideomycetes > Pleosporales > Lentitheciaceae > Lentithecium > Lentithecium fluviatile. Next base: position 1,460,346 of record MU005571.1, read on the forward strand.
TCTGTTCTCGACATCCAGGCGAGACTAGACAGAGCGTGGGAAATACTTTCCACCAGTCCACGCCGCCATGACTCAACTCCGTATTATTTCTGTCCCCTGTATCTTCAGCCCTTTCAGTTCTTACCAGCTTCCCTGAATCAGTCATGTCCATTACCACTATACAGTACCTATGATATGTCTTCACAATTCCGGGAACGCATGTCATGGGGTTGATAAGGGCATTTTACATGTCTTAACTTCAAGGACAGGAACTACTATTCTAACGCTCAATTCACAGGCCGCTCTGAACTGTTACGTTCAATGTTCAACTGGCGCATGAAGCATCACGTGCTGACGTGTGACGAACGCGCTCCGGGCCTAGCGCGGTTCATGCTCGTCTTCCGTCACATCTACCGAGACGCGTATTACTCCACGCCACCCACCATTACCCACCACTGCCTACCAATCACCATGCCGCCAACAGCTACTTCGCAAGAGTCTCCTTGGGAGCGGCTTCACTCGCATCAAATACATTGAAGAATAAAAAGCGCACTGTAGATGAGGTCTCCCTTGACCTAAGAGACGATTCAGCTTCCTCGCCATCCGAGAAACGGCTCCACATAGGATCACCTAGGTGAGGATCGCTATACTGCTATGTGCATTAACACAATGCTGACTAATCTTCCTAGGCTCGGATCATACGTGCCCTCGAATGCCGAATCTTCGAGTAGTGCCCAACTCCAAGAAAATGAAACAAATAAACAAATGGACCCCGGACGGCAATCAAAATCGTACGAGGAATTGTTTCATCTCGGATACAAACAATTGGTTGACCGCGTTTACGACGAAGAGAAGACAAGGCATCACCCCTTGGTACTGAAATGCCAATTGAGCGAGTTCCGAGAAATTTGTGTACCGGTGTTACTCAGCATGGAAAGGGACGCCTTGTTGGGTGTGGTTTCGCGCAGCTTGCCAAAAATGTTCAAGCACGGAAACGAAAACCTCGACAACCTCTACGGAAGCACCAGCAAAAGCAATAGCGCCTGGCTTGCGAGAGCAAATGGCACTGCACCTGCCATTTACGCCATGTACTACGTGGACAATAATGGAGATCCACTGCTCTTGAAACACAAAATGAAAATCGTCATGCTCATTCGGACATGTGAGCATCCACGAAGACTCTTCGGAGAAAGACATTGCCACGGCTTTGCACATCGATGGTGATGGTGAGGACTCGACCGAAGAACAGGTCCGCGCAGGCAACGGACACTACGTTCGCTGCTCACAGAGCCCCAAACCTGCACGAAAGGCCAAAGGCATCGAATTTTGCAACGCCTTTGAAAGCAAGCCTTGAATCCAACCTCGACACTTGCCACCTCGCCATGGTCTTATGTCGGCTGGTATATTCCCCCTAAGGATCGAATTTCCTATGCAGACTCGTACGGAGAATCGGTTAAGTGTGGCATCCTCAATACTCGTTCCACTCCTTCATTCTCGCATACCTTGCCGAACCCAAGGAGCCGGTGTTTGCGGAAATCATCCTCACCGCGCTCGCTGAAGCGTATGTTGACCTCTACACTGGGCTGTGCATCTACCAAGCCGGCATGAACAATACCACCGGCAAAATGAATCACTCCAGCGCGTCAAATGTCAATGCCTTGTGGAGAGAATCTGAGGAATGGCGCCAAGATAACACGCCGTTCCTCGAGAACTTGAAAATCCTGAGCGAGCAAGATGATGAGCGTACCAGTCTCCAAGAAGCTCGGGAAGCTGAACTAGACAAACAAATCGCCGAACTGCGGAAGGAACTGGAACCCTACGAACCAAACCTCGACCCTTGATGGACCGGATGGAGAAGCTCATTGACTCTAAATATGAAGAGTTTCTGAGACCCAAAATGACGAAAAAGCACAGAAAAAGGCTCGAGGACAAAATGGCCACCCTTCTCGAGGAGAAGCAATGGCCCGAGAAGAAGTCCTAATCGCAGAACCCTCGGGTCTATGCCTTAGTGCTCATATCTGAGCTGCTGCCTAGTACTTATATTATGGTGCTTATACTAGGTAATTATATTAGGGCTGCTGCCCAGTACTTATTAGTGCTTACAACGGGTACTTCCTTTAGACACTTTTGCCTTGGTGCTCATATCAGGTGCTCGTACATTTGGTAACCATATATATCGGTACTTACATCAGGTGATTCACACCAAGGTCCTAACATTTGAACCAAGGTACTTCCAACAAGTACATTTGATACCTTGGTGCCTATACTAGGTAGGGAAAATCTGAATCACTACTATACCAGGTGCTTCCACATCTAGTAACTACGCCTTCAGGGCAAACGAATAGTTGCAATAGGACCCTTCAAGCTACCCACAAGCGCATCTCGATCGTGAAGAATGTGATGCCTCCTTGCAAACCCTTCACCGGCTCATAAGCAAACATAATATATAATCCGGAGAACGGGATCGATACAGTCCCTAAACCTCCCCGTTTTTCCGCAGGAGGGAAGGGAGTATAACCCCTGGAAGTGTATCAGGATGGGCAATCTAGACAATGACGGAAAAAGCCAGCCGGTAGAGGTCCACACCCAGCTATCGAGGAAGAGTGACAGGTTCTTTGATAATGCTCTTCTCTTATTGGCTGCCTGCAGCAACATGGATTTTCGGTGCATTCAGCGTGGCCAAGGCGCAGCACAGCAGTGTCAGACTCACCGCCCACCGCAAGCACGCGACAAACGATTTACTCACGCGATCCCTCGATCCCCCTCCCGACTCTGATTCCAACCACTTCCGCGCTGCCGCACCATAGACAGCAAGAGAATGGCGGTCAAAGAAGCTGTTCCCGAATCTGAGAGTTTGACGTTCCAACCAGACAATTGCCCCACTACCCCGCCGGACCTCCGCTTCTTGCACTACAACGACGTCTACCACGTCGACGCTTCGAGCGCCGAGCCTGTTGGCGGCATTGCGAGGTTCCAGACGCTTGTCAAGCATTACCGCGATGGGGAAGTTTTCGAGGGGCAGGCGAAGCTTCTAACCTTCTTCTCAGGGGATGCCTTTAACCCATGCCTGGAGAGCAGCGTTACGAAGGGGGCGCATATGGTGCCGATATTGAACGCGATCGGCACCGATGTTGCGTGCGTAGGGGTGAGCATCACGCTACTCGATAGAGACGTGTGGTAGCTAATGCTGGCGTAGAACCACGATCTCGACTTCGGCGTCAAACAATACCGACACCTTACCTCGCAATGCACCTTCCCCTGGCTCCTAGCCAACGTTCTCGATCCCGCCCTCGGCGACGGTGTCCCCCTCGGCAACGCGAAGAAGACGGTCATGCTCACATCCTCCAATGGCATAAAAGTCGGCGTGGTCGGTCTCGCGGAACGAGAGTGGTTAGACACAATCAATTCGCTGCCACCGGATATCGTATACAAGAGCGCGTCTGAGACTGCAAAGGTGCTGGTTCCGGAGCTGAAGGAGCAGGGGGCAGACATTATTGTGGCTGTCACGCATCAGCGGGAGCCGAATGACAACAAGTTGGCGGAAAAGTGTGGAGGGGGGCTGATTGACATCATTCTGGGCGGGCATGATCACTACTACTCGCACAGCGTGATCAACGGGACGCATGTATTGCGGTCGGGTACCGACTTTAAGCAGCTCTCACATATCGAAGCGTGGCGAAAAGCAGACGGCAAGGGCTGGGATTTCAAGATCACGAGGAGGGACGTTGTGAGCAGCATACCGCAGGACGATGAGGCGCTTGCTACGGTGGAGAAGTTGACCCGGAAGCTGAGGGAGAAGCTGGACAAGCCCATTGGATACACAGCCGCACCGCTCGACGCACGATTCACCACGGTCCGGACCAAAGAGTCGAACATTGGCAACTTCGTCTGCGATCTCATGCGGTACTACTACTCGGCCGACTGCTGCATCATGGCATCGGGAACGATCCGCGGGGATCAAATCTACCCACCTGGTGTGTTGAAACTGCGCGACATCGTTAATTGCTTCCCGTTCGAGGACCCTGTGGTCGTGCTCAAGGTCACGGGAAAGCAAATTTGGGACGCGCTGGAAAATGGCGTCAGCAACTATCCAGCACTGGAGGGCCGCTTTCCCCAGGTCAGCAATATCTGGTTCGAGACCGACTACTCCCAGCCGCCGCAGAATAGGATTCTGAGTGCACAGATTGGGAGCGAGCCGCTTGACGAAGAAAGAGAGTACGTGCTTGCAACGAGGGGGTATATGGGGAGGGGAAAGGGTACGTCACCGACAACACCTACGTTTGGCACCAATTCTGACTTATGCGTTCTGCAGATGGCTACACATCCCTCCTTATTGAAGAGGAAGGCGGCACAGCCAAAGAGGTCGTTAGCGAAGAAAACGGCGTGCTCATCTCCACCATCCTCCGCCAATACTTCATGTCGCTAAAAGTCCTCGGCAAATGGAAATACTGGGGCAAGTCCATGGACCGCACCTTCAACTCCATCCAGACCAACCTCCAAAGCACGCATAAACTGTATGAGGCATCTCCCACCTCGCCCAAAGCCCACTTTACCTTCCCATCACATCCCAAATTCCCAACCGATGCTCTCCACAAACCCCGCCTCCCTCGGAATCCCTCCATCAGCAAAGTCCTGCAGCAGCACGCGAGGGACGAGAGCCCCGGCGCGAGTGATAGCGAGCAGGATCCCGATACTGATGAAGAAGACTACGATGATAGCCAGCCGATCAAGTTCAATGCGAGAGAGTTGGAAGTGCTGAGGAGGAGTATGAACAAGTGGTGGAGGCTAACAGGGTTGAAGGGGCAGCCGAAGTGCGCGGACGAGATTGGGGAGGAGGAGCTAAGGGTGGATTGGACGAAGGCGATTGCACCACGAGTGGAAGGGAGGATGAAGGAAGTTGGAAAGGCATGAAGAGCTAGAGATCGGAAAATTTAGGCGTCTACTGGTAGTGCCAGTTCAGAGGACAAATCTGCAACACTAGAATAGAAACGACTGATGATCTGTCCAATTTTCATTGGTAAAGCGTAGCCAGAGTTAGTTCAAGGTATTGTAGAGTGGTCGATAGGCCATGGCTCATCCACCGGACCAGAAGCTACTAAAGTTTCTGAGGTTCGGTTGAGATCACGTGACCATGGCTGGCTGAGTGATGTTGGGATCCTGTCACGTATAGTGGAAGCTTGAGGAACTGCATTGATTGTCGAGAGCTGGTCTAAGAGGCGGCTTTTGTATCAGCTCCAGCTTGCGTAAGCCAGCTTGCGCGTACCAGGTCTGGCGTGTACGCAGCTTGCGTATACCTCATATATCCAGAATCGTCGTCGTCATGCTCTAGATCACAACCGTCACAGATCCGCTATATGAGGCTCTGTTCCATGCTTCATCAAGCCGCGGACAGAATACCGCCTGCGCACCCACCATTTACAAACCACGTCTGTGTGGAACCTGTCTTCTAATTCCATCCCAACTTAGACGGCACACCCTGTTACGTGATCTCGCCATGGCAACAGCCATGCCTTTCCCAACCACCGACCTCCCGCCCTCCACGCAATCCCAATCACCTCTCTTCCGCATCCCACTCGAGATCCACGATGAGATATATGCCCACTATGTCTTCGAAGAAGCTGGCTGCGTCTACAACCCTGCAACATCCACACTCCGCCTTGCTAGTGGAAGGGCGCTTCACCTCCTGTACACCTGCAAAGCCGGGGCTGGAGAGCCCCCGCGCGCGCTACTCCGTACTAATAGGATTACGGTCAGGCCGCTGTACTCGGATCCGAAGGGTTGTGCGGATGGCTAGTATCGTAGGTTGAGGTCTCGGGCTAGACACATTGAGTGTCTGCTGCATTATGTGAGGTGGACCAAGATGCTTATGCTACGACACGCCGCTAGTTTTATCACGCCTGAAATATTGGATCGTGTGGTGGAACGGTACCCGGGCGTCGAAGGATACTTTCGATGCGCATTCGGCGCAATCCGCGGTAAAAGTGAACATCTTTGCAATTTCTATCTCTTCCCGCATGGGTATCGTGACAATACGTTCGCCTCATTCTGCGACGCGGTCCAATATACGCTAGAGCTCGCCTCAATCCATCCACAATTTGGCCATCTTGTAGCAGAGGCGTCTGGCCATTCGCAAGCCGATTTGGGCAGGGCCCCGTTCGTCGCAGGATCACACTGGAAGATTCTCCACTGGAAACCAGCACTGTGGAGTCTTCCAACCGAGGTCGAGCTCTCGTCCATCGAAAGTTTGCTAACGTTGCCAGGCAGTTGCGGTGACTTCACGGGTGATCATCCCAGTGGCGACTTCGATTGTGCGGAGGCTTATTAACGCGTCAAGTGGTACTTCTCAACTACTGCAATATCGATCGATTTCCTCACACGAATTACGCAAGCTGAGCGCATGAGACTCCGCAGCGTTGTCCTAGATAAGGATCGGAGGGGTGTGGCGAATCCTGAGTGCCATGCCGAAGGCCTCATTCCCTTCTACCAGGAGAATTCCAACCTGCAGATTACGATGCGAGCAAGCATATGGACAAATATGGCCCCATCTATCTGGTCGACTATGAGAACAGCGACTTTGCCGAAACATGTGGATTCCTACCACCAGACTGGTACATGAACGTCATCGTTGACTGGATCACCCGCACCGCAGCTCCGCCTTCGATTGACATGCCCGTGCAATCCTTCTTGTTGGTTGTCGAGGGAGGAAGGCAAACAACATTGAACATTTGGACGCTGATGAAAAGAGGAGCCGCGTTCAAGGAAGCCATAATGGATTGCACTCAACAATGAGGCAGCGAAGTCATCGAACCGTATGAATCCATCGACGAGGTCTTCTTCCGCCCTAGGCGCTTATCTAGTACCTATCCAACCGCGGTCAGGGATATCATTCAGGGGAATTCAATCATTCATTTTGACGGCGAGCCTGGGGAACTGTGGGATAGACAAGCCATGTCACAATTTCGTGTACACTGGTCGACAGAGGATTTCCTTGCGGATTATCAACCTGTAAGAATGATAGGCACGTATTTTCAGGTGCCTGGTGGAACGCAGGCGCTTTGGGATTTATACAAGATCGAGGGTGGGGACGATCTCAGTAGGGCATACGAAAGCAGTATCGATCCTGACCACAAATAGAGCATTGGTTTGCTAATAATATGGCCAGTTTTCACACTGTAAAGCGTATACAGACTTACCTCAGTGCACTGTCAAGATATAGCAAGGAGAGTGTTAGCTGTCCTTCTGAGGCTCGTGGAATGGAAGCTCTCAGAGCTGCAACATCATTACCACTTGACTGCTTCTCGAGCAAATCAATCAACTGCACTTCTTCGCCATCTACTGCTCCCCTTAGGGCATGAGACGTACAACGAACTTACGCCCGACACGCCTCCAGAGATGCGCAATCAAGAGAGCCCAGACTGATCCTTATCCAACGATATATCCGAATACCATCGAGGAAGCTCCCGATGCAATACCATTAGTTACTGTACAGAACACGGTCTAGTAGCGCGAATGCAAGCCAGTCTTCACGTCTATCCCAACGCAAACCTTCCCAGAAAATGACAAAACTCTGCAACAATACAAATGAAAGAAAAGGTGGACAAGTAGATCCTCATCCACCGTCACATACCCTACGGTGAGACCATTCACCGAAGCCGCCCTCTCTACTCCGCCTTCTTGCTCGCCTTCGTCCGCAGCTTCATCAACAAGTAGACTAGGCTATAGCTGCTCAGCGCAAAGATGACGCAAATCGCCGCATTCCTCCAGCCATAGTAGTACGCATTCAGATTCACCGTACTCAAGTAATCGGCACCCGTGCGATATTGGCAAACCCTGCATCCAGCCTCCGCAGCAGGGTTTATGAGATTGTTACGCGCGCCAGGGCCCCCAAGCCACGCTTCCAGATACTGCGCACACGTCTGTCCCGCAGGCGGGTCAAAGATGGCAAACTCGGACTCGGTGCACTGCACGTTCTTGTCCCAATTGGTGAAGACGAGCAGCGAGCCCATGAGGTAGTTGAACGGGTTCATCCAGTACATCCAGTAGCGCCAAAAGGCGGTGATTTGCGCGTACGGAACGAGCACACCGCAGAAGGAGACGAGAGTACCAATGAGGAGCGGGTTGACCAGCGAGGCGAAGACGGCGTTTGGTGCGTAGGCTGCGATGAACTGCCCGATCCCCGTGTAGATGAACTCGTACACGAGCATGACGAAGAAGACTGCGCCAGCTTTGCTGCTCGCGCTCGGAAGCCCGCACGTGTAGTAGAAGCAGACAAAGTACAGGACGCTGCAGATGATCAGGTAGGGGATCTCCGACACGATGAGCCCCGTCACGAATGCGATCCAGCTGTACATCTTTGACTTCTTCTCGCGCGTCTCATAGATGTCCCGGCGCTCGATGAAGAGCGGTTGCAGCTGCGCGATGACACCGGGCGCAACGAAAATGAAGTTGAAGAGCGCAAAGAGAACGAGCTGCTGGTCACCGACGGAATCGCCAATCATCCAGAAGGAGAAGCCGTTGAACAGAGCCGAGCCAATGTGCAGAGCAAACTTATTGTTGGTGTAGTCTACATTGCGGAAGAGCGATACATTCATCCGATGGGTGACGAGCTTGGTCTGCGTCCAGAGGCTCGTGGCGAATTCGTGTCCGTCGTCCTTGGTACCCGGGTCACGGTTGCGAGCACCCGTGATGAGGCTATCCAAGTCCTGGTTCATGCGCGCGGCTTCGGGTGAATTCAGCCAGATCTGATGCCAATCGTGCCCATGGTGATGATGCCCAGAGACGACGTCAATCATGTGCTCAGCTGGGTTGGCAGCACGAGGACAGGCGGCGTCATAGCGGCCAAAATACTCCCGGATAGTCTCCGCATTGTCGCCTATGTCACCGAAATAGACGGTTTTTCCGCCGTGTGCGAGCAGCAACAAGGTGTCGAACTGGGCAAAGAGCTGCGCGGAGGGCTGGTGGATAGTGACTAGGACGGCCTGGCCGACATCTGCAAGCTTGCGGAGGAAGCGGACAGTGTTGTATGCTGCCTGTCCGTCTAAACCCGAAGTTGGTTCGTCGAGGAAGATGAGGATGGACGGCTTCGAGACTAGTTCCACACCGATTGTGACGCGCTTGCGTTGTTCCACAGAAAGACCTGCGCCCACCTGACCGATGAGCGTGTGTTCCAGATCCCGGAGCTCAAGAAGGTCGATGATGGTATCGACGTACGCCAGCTTCTCTGCACGAGGTGTCTCGCGGCTTTGACGAAGCAAAGCCGAAAACTCCAATGCCTCACGCACGGTTGCATAGGGCTCATGGACATCAAGCTGCTCACAATACCCTGCAGATCTCTGGAAAGAAACTGGCAGCGGCCGACCATCAACAAGAATCTCGCCATGAATAGTGCCATCTGTCTTCCGCTGAGCGAGTACATCTAGAAGCGTAGTTTTACCGGCGCCGGAAGAGCCCATGAGCGCACCTAGCATGCCTGGCTTGACGTAGCCGTGCACATTGTCGAGTAAAGTCCGATCCCCTGTTGGCGTTTTGACAACGTACGACAGGTTTCGCCATGTAAACACCGATGTGTTGCGGACGAGATTCTCTTCGACCTGCTCTTGGACCGCATTCGATTCCTCGACCTTCTGGGGCGTGTGTGAACTGGGACCCTTCTCGTCTGATTGCGCTTCTTCGTCTCGATTCGGAGTGAGATGCTGAGAAGCCTCTTTCTGACGTTCTCGGGGGATCAGAAGCATGCCACCGGATCCCGCTGCGTCATTCCACCTCAATGTAAAGAATATGGTCAAAACGACGACTAGGAAAATCAGCAAAGCCCATCAAGGAATGCAGAAAACTTACAGAGCGCCCACCACGCGAACAGAATCCCAACGTTACGCCATATCCGCGAAGGCGCATACGACAAGCTTGCTAAATAAGCTTCGCCGGGCACTTCTGTAGCAAAGGAAGCCGCACCACCCACTCCAGCGCACGCCTGATGTGACGAGTTCTGATATTGGGGGAGGTAGTTCGGAACTAAGTTGTTGTTGGCGCAGGGTATTGTCGTGTTTTTGAACTCGTTTGCCAATAGTGATTCGAATCCGTACGCGAGCGGGTCAATCCAGTAGATCCAGACGAACCAGGGATGCACTAAATCACGTTGTTAGTATGGTTGGAAAAAGACACGGCTATTCATATGACTCACTTGAAGGCTTCGGAATCATGTAGCCAGTATACATGATCAGCGCGCTCACGGCAAACCCGGAAACCTTTGAAGCAGCGTCGAAGTTTGAAAAGGCAGCCCCGACCATTCTGAAGAAGGCTGTCATGACAAAGGTTACAACATAGACGACGAACCAACAAGTAAAGAATGCCGCTGCCGTGGCTTTGAGCGCCGTCATCCAGTAAAGTATGAGTAGAAAGCTCGAAACCTGGAAGAAGATGATGGGTACGTCCGCCGCTATTTGCGCAATACAGAATGCAGCCGGGTTGTAGAATGCAAAGTTCTTATGCTTTGCGAGGATCGGTCGGCCTGCATAGGAATCAGTGACCTCCGACATGGCCACCAACGCATTGAACAGGAGGGCTAAAAAGAGGGCGCCGCCTTTGACGAACAGTCCGGAAGAATTAGCGGGCGCGTTATAGAATAGAGAGCCGCCAATGAGGGCCTGGACGATTGTTGACCCTTGTTTGATGATGAAGGTAGCCTTGTCGCCCCATAGGATCTGGTACTGGCGAATGACACACGCCCTGACCTGCGCTGGAAATGAAACGGTCATTGGCGAGAGCTTTCCGAGCGATTTCGACTTGTCGAGGCGGACGGACTCGCAAAATTCTCGGGTATACATCTTGGCTTCCTCGCTGGTTGGATAATCGAGCTCTCGCTCCATGACGGTCTTGATGGGGCATTGATTGTACGCTTGTTGGAGCTCCAAATTGTTGCGTGGGAAGCGTGACTCAAACCCATCCTGGATCTTCCTCTCGCTCGGCACCGTCACGCCCGTGAGAAAATCTGCCACGTTCGCCGCATCATCACAGATAAAGCCTTGCTCTTCCATGAAGGACCGTGCCTGCTCCCGTGGGCCATAGTACACTTGCTTGCCATCGTCGAGGACCAGAACCTTGTCGAAAAGGTCGAAGATGCCATTTCCGGCCTGGTACAAGGTAACGATAGTGGCGCAGCCAAACGCATCTGTGATAGACCGAAGAGCGCGCGTGTATTCGAGAGCTGTTGACGCATCCAGCCCTCGGGTTGAGTTGTCCCAGCAGGTGATGCTGCTTCCTTTGTTGCTCAGTGTCTCGATGATAGACACTCGTTTCCGTTCTCCGCCGGAGACACCACGCACAAACTCGTTGCCGACCCTAGTGTCCGTGGTGTGTCCGATACCCATAGAGTCCAACAAGAATGTCTTGAAGCCTTGACGGAATTCCTCTTGACTGTTGACGTCTTTGGGTAGTGTTTCGGGAACGTTGAGTCGAGTCGCAAAATCCATCGTTTCCCCTACAGTGAGTGTCGGGTAGAATAGCTCATCCTCAGTGTTCATCACAATATATCCGCGATACGGCCGAGCCTCCTTATCGCTAAGGGTGCCATAACGAACATCTCCTTCGACTTGGGCGTACCTGGAATAGTGTTAGCGGTTAGGCCATCCCCAACAGTGTCGCGATTGTTGAACAGCGCGGCCAATTTTGTGGGACCATGGGTGCTACGATTAGCTGACTTGAGATGCTACATACCCTTTTCGTTTGTTCGCCAGCATCTTGAGAAGAGTGCTACAACCGCTGCCAGGGCGGCCCAAGACTAGAAGCATCTCGCCAGGCTTGACACACCCAAAGCTGGAGTCTAATATCGTCCTCAGCGGCTTCTTGTGTCTCGATTCGCGAACGACCTGAGGGATGTTGAACTGGCTCAGTGCGTTCTCCTGCAAACTCGCATCCGAAGGGACCACCTTTACTGTCAGGTCTTTCCAGGTGATGCCGAGTCGCCGACCATCGGCAGGGTCGTTCCTCTGGGCCTTCTTCACTTCAGCCGTGAGCCTCCATTCGTCCACCTTCGTGGAGTCTGAAGTATTATCATCTTCAGTTCCACTATCGTCTGAGCTTGATTCCTCTTTGTCTTCCGGCTCAGTTCGATGGGAAAAGGTGCGAGAGAGTCGGCGTATAATATCATCTCCGGAACCTGGAGGTATCGCGTTCGAGACAACAGTAAAACTGTTTCTACGGTCAGGCATAGCTGCTCAAAGAAAGACCCAAAATTTGTGAAAGGGAACTGGAAAAGAACGAAGATACAAGTCGAGAGCTCAACACCGTGGAGAGGAAAGGCATAAGATACATCATGTACTCGTCGGCACGGATGCTTGAGCCTCCTTGGCCCCACGAACTCAACGGGCCGGTAATGGACCGATAACTACAAAACTACTAAAGTGGCTCCTCGCGGTACTTGCCGCTAGGTCGGAACCCGAGAAAGGCGTCTAGAGCGCAACGAGCAAGGTTATCATCTTTTGTTGTGAGCATTTAAGGAGGCGTCTGTCATTGGCGGCACACTAGCGTCGAGCTGTAAGTAAGTTTCTACCGACGCCATTCCGTATAGAATGGGCGCACATGGAAATCGGTGTCTCGCCTTTTCGAGAAGGCGAGCTCGGCCGATACCATCGGCCGAAAACTGGCGTAGGCGCCCTCGTAGCAATCAATCATTGCGGGCCAGGTCTTGGCCCGAATTGTGGCACGGAGAGGAACTGCACCCGGAGCCGGCTGATGTGGTGATGTGTTATCGGGCCTTGGAGACATCTGGAAGCTGGGGTGAATGCCACTGCTATGAGAACACGTAGAAGCGAGTAGAAAGAACGGTACGCGACAAAATTGATGAGAACATCGATATGCGTGCCACGCGACGAAGATTTTGAAGCAACTCTGGACGTAGCGAGCGTTCGGCATTCTGTGTCGTCGGCATTCTGTGTCGTGGGCATGAGTGAAATCGAGGACGGAGGTCGGAGATCTTCTGGTTCCGAGTGGTCTAAGCTGAATTCGACTTAGTGCAATGTGAGCTCGCTGTGCCGTGATTGGATCGCCTTATACTTAGAAGCGAATATATGTAATTTCTTTCTTCTAATTCGTCGTCACTGTGTTGTTTCACCTTCCACACGTGCATGACAACGCGAGTTGCTCACGCCGTCCAGAGATAGCGTTTCAGTTGGAACATATGTATCATTCGACAAGGGAATGCGTCCAAAGGTTGCCATATAATCGATTGCTGTTGTTCTGACAGACTACCTACCTACACACACGCTGAAGCTAGCGCTATGGCCGGGCTCGTCCCTCTCAGGCCGCTTGACTACAAAATAATTATCCGTACAGTTTGGCATGTTACCTACATAGGTAGATCCGAACTCACAAATCCACGCAAAGCACATCCCGTCTTGTCCAGATGTCCGCATTACATCCCGCTCCAAAGTCGGCAATCTCTACCCATCGTTCGACCCCTCGAACCGGACTCTCCTACTCCAGCTCGTATACGTCGTAACCGCCGCCGGACCTAATCCTCCTCGAAGTTCGGCTAGACCTTCCTGTCTCAATGTCTAATGACCGGCCGGGGGGCGGCGGCGCAGGCTGTGTCAGATTCGAATATGTGCGATAGCCCGGTGTTTGGTTGGTCGTATTGCGGATGTTGTTGGAAAGAGATGGTCTGGTATTCACAGTTGGACCGCTGACGTAGTAATCGTTTCTGCTCTGAAGAGACCAATGAGGTTGAGTGCGGGCAGCAGTGAGCGGCGTTTGCGAGGAAGGGTACACACGCCGTCCAGGTGGATACGACGAATCCCCATTTCGAAGCATACCGCGCTGGTATATATCGCCTTGGTGGTGCTCACCCTTAGGCAGACGGGGGATAGGCTCAGATCCCCCACTACCTCTCGGGTTTGGAGCGCGGTTTGAGGGGTCCTTTCGAAATAGCTGTTTTCTGTAGATTGGGCAGGTGTTTCTGCCCCTGTCAAAATGAGCCAAGACACAGCAGTGGTCGACGAGGCTTGGGCAGCAGCTCAGACCAGCAGCCCAGACGTACTGGGGAGTGATCTGGGTCCCATCTTGGGTTGAAAGATATGGAGCAGAGGTCGCAGGTGTGGGTGTAGGAGCCGAGTGATACGCGATGGATGTGTTCGGATAGGAAGGTGGCTTTGGAGGGAAGGAGCAGGTTGTGTTCAAAGAAGAATAAGTAAGGATTTTCAATCAGTTCCCGTGTTTTGTCTGTCGCGAGAAGAAGTTTAGTAGAGTTTGAAGAAAAGGAGTATGTACCATCGGAACTAGCTTATATACGCAGACGACAGTGAGTAACAACATCTCGTTGTCTCAGTAATGCAACAATAAGTATTGAGGCCTCATTGTCGACCACGTTCGGAGAGCTATTTGATAATAGGAGACGGGCGTGTTACCTTGCGAGGTACCTTCAGTTGAATAGAACTTTAGTCGAAGTAAAAGAAAAAGACTGCTAAAATAATGAGGTTGGAGCAGTGTCATCGTTACCTTGTAGACTCTCGTCTTCTTGAAGGTTCGAGGTCCTTAAGGTGAGAGGGCGGTGCTATAGAGAGCTATAATGTGGAGTAAAAAGAACAGCTTTAGGCTTCTGCGGCTAGGCTTCTTCGGCTAGGCTTCTTGATTTGAAATGAAGACCCGAATAGCCCTTGCTCAGATATTGAACGTTTCAGTCGATATCCAGACAGCTCTATTTACGCTAAGCCCCTTTTGGCTTAGCCCTATACATGCCACTAAAAAGTGAATTCGTTTTTCGTTATCGCTCAACACTGAAGCTCAACGGTTCTACGCAAGAATTTGTGCTCGCTGTAGAAACAGCGTCAGTTCTCTGAATTCTCCAAAGCTGCAGTCATGGCAGAACCACACCATCCCGACCTGGAAACCCACCTCCAATCCCTCATCCCCAGCCCCTCGCGATCATCACTGCGAGACAGCGTCATACCCGCCCTCCTACAAAGCATCTCCAAGATTGCAACCGCTCTTCGGACCTCCTCCAAAGTCTCTCAAGTCGGAACGGCCAATGCTTTCGGCGACGACCAGCTCAACGTCGACGTCATCGCCGAAGACATCATTCGCACAGCCATATCGAAGTGCCCTTCGATAGCCACTGCAAGCAGCGAAGAAGATCCGGTCGAAAAGGCCATCTCTAGTGTCGAAAATGCTGCGGAGAAATACACGCTCGCGTTTGACCCGCTCGATGGTAGTTCTATCATCGCCCCGAACTGGACGGTTGGGACGATTGTTGGAATTTGGGAGGGGGGATCTGCGCTCAACCAGAGCCCAGATAGACAAATTGCCGCAATTTTGGGTGTTTATGGACCGCGTACTGCCGCCATTGTTGCTTTGAGGATTCCGGGGAGTGAAGATGCTTGCTTTGAGGTGGATTTCGGGGATGAGGCTTCTGATTTGAGAAAAGCTTCGATGGAAGTAGTACGCCCGAGGATACACTTGGAGAGCCCACCCTTCAAGACTCGCTACTTTGCGCCCGCGAATCTGCGCGCGGCCGCCGAGGACCCAAAATACATGGATCTTGTCACACGCTTCATTGCTCAGAAGTACACTTTGCGGTACAGCGGTGGTCTGGTTCCTGACGTGGTTCACGCATTAGTGAAAGGCCATGGCGTATACATTTCTCCAATCACTGCTGCGAGTCAGGCCAAGTTGAGGCGGTTGTACGAGTTAGCGCCCATTGCACTTATCATCGAGTGTGCTGGTGGATCCGCTGTTGAATCGAAGAGCGGGGAGAGAATACTAGAGTCAGAAGTGAAGGACACGGATGAGCGGGGTGGATTGATCTGTGGGACAAAAGAGGAGGTGGAAGAGGTGGTAAAGGCGCTTCTTGGATGACGCATCCATCCCGACGGCAGAGTATAGATTTAGACTTTAGAAGTGCGGGCTAGAGCGACGATGAAGTCGTCCGGTGCACCCTTGGGTGTTTGGGTTTGAATCCTACCCGGGTAAGAACCTTTTGTACGTCTAAGGACTTAACAAACAATGAAGAAATACTGCACAAATACCAAATGGAAATAATCGTGGCGGGAAATGAACGCGCGTCAAAGCATGAAGAGAGTTGATAGAAAGAAAGATGGCGTGCATCAGCTTCACCTAGCAGCTGAATAATGTACCCCGGCAACACGATTCATCCCTCGCAAACTACGACCGTGCGCTGCACGATACCACTTTCGGCAGCTCCACCCACGCACCCCACAATGTTTTCTCCACAAAACGCTCCACTCTCCACGAAACTATGGGTCAAGGTGCATCGACATCTGTGAAACTCTATCTGGAAATAAACACAGATATCTACACTCCAAAAGCCATGCAGCACTCCTTGATCCTATATCTAGCAAACACAACAAGGCAATGCTCAGCGCCAATGTGAGGAGAAGCCGGCAATAATTCCATATCCGACACAACAGACGTCATCCCGCCTTTCACCACTACCGCGCAACGGCACCGCACTATTGCTGACGCGGGGAACGGCTGTTCTACCCCAGACGGGTCTCGTGCGCATCCCTTGCCAATGCCGCGCTGTGCATTCCTCCAATCCGCATCCTCATCTTCCTTAGCATGTCGCGCAGCGAGCCTTCAGTGACGTCGGTTTGGTAGCTGCGCCGAGGGGGACGGGACGCGAGGACTTAAGCAGCGCTGCAGCACGCCTTGGAGGGTTGATCCATGAGTCTTGTTCCCTTGGTTCAAATCTTCTTTGGTCAATTGCGAGATTGTAGACTTGTGGCTTACACTGCTGCGCTAGTACGAGATGGCTACTGCGAAAGAGATATCGTATCCTCCTGAAGACCCTCCCAAGACGCACGACTTTGCCAGCGATGATGAGCCTCGGCATATCGAGTTCGCACATACCCAGAGTCCTCACGACCACAGTCAGCATGACCACAGCCTCCCCATAACCGAGATACCGACGGCCAGTTCTACGAATACGAACGGCACTGCTCATGTTTCGCACAAGAGTTCCTCCACCCTCCGCCGCACGCGCTCGGCTTTGGGGCTGCACCCTGAAGCTCCGCTCGACGAGGACCATGACCACCATGAGCGGCAGACGCTGTGGTGGAGTCGGGTACGAATTGCGTTGCGAGAACCATTTGCAGAGTTCTGGGGTGTTGTCATCATGATACTGTTTGGTGATGGGTCTGTGGCTCAAGTTTTGTTGAGCACGGGGCAAGCGACAGCTCCAGGCGGGAATGGCTTTGGCGCATACCAATCCATCTCATGGGGGTAAGTGAACCAACTCCAGAATGAGTCAAGGGTGACCGAGTTCGCAGATGGGGTCTAGGAGTGATGCTAGGCGTCTACGTTGCGGGCGACTCCGGTGCCTACCTCAACCCTGCCATAACCTTTTGTAGCTGTCTGTTCCGCCAGCTGCCATGGCGGCGCTTCCCGGTCTACTTCATCGCGCAAGTTCTTGGAGCATTTGTTGGTTCCGGTATCGTCTACGCCAACTACATCAGCGCTATTGACTTTGCCGAAGGGCACGGCATCAGAACGGTCCCACCGGCTCCAAATGCCACCGCCGGAATATTTTGCACGTACCCCCAGGCGTTTCTCACAAAGTCGAGTCAGTTCTTCTCCGAGTTTATCGCGAGCGCGATCCTTATGTTCGTTATTTTTGCCCTGAAAGACCCGAGCAATAATGGCGTTGGGAAGGTAAGATCTCCTCTTGAAGAGAGAGACCACTGCTGACCGTCGGCAGAGCGACAAATGGTTCCCTCTGTGCCTATTTTTCCTCATCTTTGGGCTCGGTGCATGCTTTGGATGGGAAACTGGCTACGCCATCAATCTCGCCAGGGACTTTGGACCTCGCTTGATGTCGTACGCAGTCGGATATGGTTCTGAAGTGTGGTCCGCTGGCGGGTACTATTTCTGGGTAAGCAAGCTAGTATGAAGTCCGCGCAATGGTGCTAATCCTAGTAAGATCCCGATGGTTGCGCCTTTTCTCGGGTGTGCGTTCGGTGGCTTCCTGTACGATCTCTTCATCTTCACGGGTCCAAGCCCAGTGAATACACCCTGGATGGGCTTTAAGCACATATTCAGTCCCGCATACGCGCGGAGAGCACGTAGAGAAAGACATAGGAAGGCGAAGGAGGAAGGCATGGTTTGAGAATGGTTGTCTTCAGATATTGAGGGCGGTATGTTCACGACGCGTTTGTACGACTAGTTCTCGGATTCAGCGGGTTGTGAAAAATGTAGGCATTGCAGCGATTGGGCATTTACACATGAATGAATGTACCGTGAATCCCGGTTGTGTGAGTGGAACAGTTGGATGGACGACCCGCGGACAGATGGCGGGATGAAAGTGCACGTTAATTCGCTAGCCACGTTGAGCGCTAGCGCAAACGCGTTCTCTACCACGCTCGATGCACTCCCGCGACGTTGTGCAAGTTCCTGCATCCACGCCCAACAATTGCCTCCTCTTCCGCTCCGTATTCTTGTAGAGCCTTATATTATTTTACACCTCGGTCCTCAGCATGCAATGAACGTTGACTAGCAATAACAGCCCTCCAATAGCCTCCCGACGCGTCTCGCCGCGCGTGTTCCTCGAGCTTCTGCGGCCACGCCTACGCCCACACCCAAACTTCACGACCATGTACCTTCCCAGGAATTTAATAGCACACCTCTACCAGAACCTCCAAAAGCGCAATCATGCCGCCGCTCCTCCAGTCCTCCTACTCGTCGCCCTCGAGCCCGACGCGCTTTGCGCATGCCGCATTCTTACCGCGTTGCTGAAGCGCGACTATATACCCCACAAGATTCAGCCAATTGCCGGATATGGCGACTTATACCGCGCGGCGGAAGATCTCATACAACCTATGCGGACGACAGAAGGTGGAAATGGCGGTGTCGTTGTCTGTTTAGGCGTTGGCGGTATGGTGGATCTAGAGGAGATATTCGGCATGGACGTGGATGAGCAAGGCAACGGCGGGACTGGAGATGTTGAGGTCTGGGTCATGGATGCTCGGCGGCCGTGGAACTTGTCGAACGTGTTTGGGACTCCTGCTAGCGAGGATCCTGTCACTGGTGAGCTGGTGAGAAGAAGGGCCGGCGTGGATAAGGGACGATTGCTGCAGACGTATCAGTCTTCAAAAGGAGGGATAATAGTGTTTGACGATGGTGATATCGAGGAAGAGCTGGAGGCGGAACGGCAGGCTTATTGCGCGCTGGAGGAAATGCCAGAGGTAGGAGATGACCTGGGGTCAGACGAGGAGGACGAGGACGAAGATGAGGAGGGAGAACCACCCGTGTCGGGCCAGCAGCCTAAGAAGAGGAAATCTTGGAGTGATGGCGAGGACTCAGACAAGGAAATGTCGGACGGCGAGCGACCTGCGCAAAGACGGAGAAGTAATTCGGTATGAATACCAATCTCAGCCCTTGTAGGATTGGTCTAATATTTTCGACAGGGCGGCTCAATACCATCATCGCCCGAACGGAGACCACCGCGACGCGGTCTTATGATGTTAGGCGGGTCCTCCGACTTCTCGCGCTCCGATTCCCGCAGCCGCTCCGCATCACCAGCAGTAGCCGCGCCGAAAGACAAGTCCGTGAAAAGCATGCGAAAGCAATTGATGGCTTTGCGAAACAAGTACACAAATGTGCTCGACAAATACTATCAGCTGGGCGCCTCATACTCGGAACCGGTGTCTTCTCTTGTGTACTCGCTAGCATCCGAGCTGGGCCGGGAAGACAACGACCTCCTCTGGAACGCCATAGTCGGCGTCAGCAGTCTCGAGTTATACGGACGAACAGGGAGTGGCGTAGGCCTAAATCCCCTCTCAACAGCAGGTGGTTCAGCAGGCTGGAACGGCGATCGAGGAGAGCATATTCGTTCTGTGCTTCGCGACGAAGTGCGCCGCCTAAACCCTGTATTCGATGCCAGAGAAAATGCGCGCGACGCAAGCATGGGCGATGCCAGTGGTGTCATTCCCACGAGTGCTCGGTCTGCAACAGACAAGTCCATACGTCTCTCTCCCGAACCACGCTTCCTCCTTCTTCGGCACTGGAGTTTGTACGAGAGCATGCTGCACTCCCCGTACCTTTCAGCCCGCCTACACATCTGGAGCGACATAGGACGCCGACGTCTCGACAAGCTACTCGCAAAGATGGGCGTTAGTCTCACCCAATGCAAGCAAAACTACACACACATGGACATGGAACTGAAGCGCGGTCTTCGCGAGCGCCTGCTCAAGTTCGCCCCCGTATATGGACTCGACGGCCTCGTCCCTCCAGCCCCTCGCGGCGGCGACTCAAAAGACGGCTGGGGCTTCGTCCGCTGCTGGGGGTGGAAAGCCTGTCTCTCCGCCATAGACGCCGGCGTCATCCTCGGTGCCATCCTCGAAGTCGGCGACGCAAAATCTCTCTCCGCTTCCTCCCTCGACTCCTCCAACTTCGCCACGCCACAGGACCACTCCGAACAAGCCCCAACAACTGCGGACAACGATGCCCAGGAACACATCACAGCGCGTTTCTGGACCGCCTACGACGCGCTCAACTCCATCGACCTCCTCGTCGAACACATTTCAACTGCGCAGTACCTGCACAAAGCCATTCTACGGACGGGCACCGCCCTCATCGAGAAGAAGCAGATTCGTCATCTGCGCTCGTTCCGCATGGCTGTTGTCAAGGAAGGCCCGGATGTCCAGCTCTTCACGCACCCAGGTGCTTTGACTAAACTCGCGCTCTGGATCGCCGAAGCCATCGTCGAGCTGAACGGCACAAAGGGCAAAAACAGAGGTAGTGAACTCGTCATGGCCGGCCTTGACGAAGTAAAAGGCCGCTACGTCGTCGTCGGGCTCGGCGGCGGCGGCGCTACCGTGTCAGCTAAAGAACGGATCGCGAAGCGCGATGCGCGTCTCAAGGCCCGCGAAGCTAAAAAGGCATCGAAAGCCGCAGAGAAGAAGGCGAAGCGGGAAGCGCGGCTGCTTCGCTTGGAAGCCGCGGGTCTTGACGAGGACGAGGTGGAAGACGATTCGGAGGAGGAGGAAGAGAGCGAGGAGGAGAGCGAGGATGAGGAGGAGGAGAAGGAAAGAGGGTCTGGGAGGAATCGCTTCGGGAATGCGTTCCAGGAGGTGGTCAAAGAGACGGGGGCGAGGGTTCGGATGGATAGTTTTGAGGCGTGTGTGATTGAGATCAAGAAGGATGATTTAAGTCCGTTCTTGCAGCGGTTGAGCATGGAAGCTGTTGTGGGGTGAGGAGGGTATGGTACTTTTGGCATGGGATCCGGCGTTTACAGCAGCTGATTTGTGGGGTGGAATCATGTGGTCATCTAGTGTATGGTGATGTTGTGGACATGGGCATTTATAGCACCGCAGGCAAGCAAAGCAATCGTATTCTATCCTCCTTGATCGTGCATCTCCCCTCTTAAGCGCGTGACGAAGAAAAATTTGTATGTATAAGAAAGCCTCGGAAAACAAAGGGATGCCCAGGCAAGGCTTACAAATGCGGTACGTTCAAGCTCGCCAGTAGCAGATTCACAATGCTGAACAAGCCCTCGCCGAGAATAAGCCCACTGGCGAGCACGATGATAGGCGTCTCGCTGCGCCCTTTCCATTTGCGCCACCACAGACTGATCAAGCCGCCGGTGGTGCGCGCGAGTGTGAAGGAAGGCGTATTGTACATGCCTGCGTACCCATTAGCAAACTCCTTACAGCAATGCGAGCGAGAAGGCAGGTAGGGGAGAACTCACCAACAGCAACAGCAATGCCCCCGGGCACAAAATCAATCCACCACCCACTCTTCCCCGCCCTCTTCCTCGCCGCGCCCCAAACCCTCACACTCGTCCCAACCGCGAAGATCACCGCCGCCCCGCCAGCCCACTGCTTGACCATGGGCGGCAGTCCCTTCCCCGTTACGAGTCTGGCTGTGAAGATCCACACATAACCCGTTGGCACTTCGAACAGACCTCCGGGTATCGTGTACACGTTCGTGTAGAGTTTGTACACGACGGCAGAGAGAACGGCACCAACGGCAGATCCAATCATTTGACCCCAGAACTGCGCGTTGGGCGCTGCGCCGAGGAGGTGCCCACATTTGAGGTCTTGCAGGAGGTCGCCTGCTTGCAGAGCTGCGGATTCAGATATGGCGCCTGCAAGGAGGTTGATGATGACAGAGTTTTTGGCGGCGGGACCAGTCGTCGGCGTGACGAGTGCGAAGACGAGCTGGGTGAGCTTCGAGATGCCGGAGACGGGGTTGAGATCTGTTTCGCCAAGAGCTCTGACACCCATGACTGATAGGAACAGGGCAAGGATGAGTGCGAGGATGGTGAGCGGGAAGGGGATCATGTTGGGGAAGGAGACGTGGACGCCCAGCATGCAGGCTACTAGCGAGAGAATGAGACCGATTATTGTGGTACGGGTTGAGATGAGATGTTCAGGGGGAGCGTCAAGTTCGTTGTCTTCATTCAGATGTTTCTTCACGGCGGCGAGGGGGTTGGTGGATGTGCCGTCACTCAACTGGGTGTAGGCCTGTTTGCGTGTGATGTTGAGGGTGACAAGTTCTTTCCAGGTGTGCGATTGCCATACGACTTTGGCAGACGGGTAGTAGAGGCATGCAACAACGACCAGGGGGCGGAGGAAGAGCCAGCCTAGGCTGACTAGCGAGTCTGCAAGCATAATGGCTAGAGAGATCCAGACGATCCAGCCTTTTGAGCCGTTGGTCCAGTCTGATACTGGTCCTGGTGCCCAGCCTTTGTGTTTGGCTAAGGGGGAGAGCACGCCCCAGCCCACGACAGCGCCGAGAAGCATGTGCAGAGTCGTAGCTGGGCCCATGATGATGCCTTGTCCGACGTAGGCTGGCGACGGGTTGAGAGTCCAGAGCCAGTTGTTGGCTAACGATAGTCCGAAAATGGGAATATCGTGGAGGTGGGGGATGAAGTACGAGACGATGGTCTATCTGTGTCAGAAAGATCCTGCGGTGGGTGAGAACGACATACGTAAAGCGCAGACCCAGCGAAAGAGATGATCAGAAGTCGTATCTTCGCTTTCCAATCCCCGTCTGCTCCGAGCTCTTGCTCTTGTCTCGCTTCATCTTCATCCTCGCCTGATGAACGCATTGGGTATTCTTCTTGCTCTGGCGGAGAAGGCTGAAGGAGACGTTGCTCTTCTTCCACCCCTTCTGTGGCATTGGTTCTTGTCTTCACACTGGCATCCTTTGACTTCTCGTCTCCATGTAGCACTCGGATCATGAGCGCTGTAGCAGTCCCACTCGGGAATTTCAGCTTCTCTCGGATAATGACTTCTCGCCGCAAAGGAACCGCGAAGACGACTCCGAAGAAGCATATCCCCACAGACCAGATGATCAACCTCCACAGACTGATGTTTAGAGGTCCATTCTCATCTTCTGTCAAGAGAAAGTTCAACGCCGGGATGACCCCGACGAAACCACATCCCAGTGGCATCGTGCCCACCGACCCGGCCACCGATTGTACCAGCACGTTCTCGACCGGGGTGAACGGAAACTTGAGCAAGCGTGATACGGTCTTGAAATACGCAAAGCCGATGAGTGCAGAGGGCATCGCCATTCCGGAGACCCATCCAGTCTGGAGTCCAAAATACATGTTTGAGAAACATATAACCACCCCAATAGCCAGGCCGACCACCACACCTCGAAGCGTGAAATTCTGAGGCTGGGACGCTCGTTCGGCTAAGTACTTGCGAGTGCCAGATTCTCGGGATAACCTTTGTCGAAGCGGTCCATCATCTGTATCGTGAATCTCATGATTTCTCTCATTAATCATAAATTCGGGGCTTTCCGACGATCCCCGATCCGGAGCCATGTTGTGAGCTGCGGCAGTTGGATGCACGAAACGGATATTATGGAGCCAGCATGAATTTCGATATCATACCGAAAACTCTTCCAAGCTCCTTCTGAAGTGTATGATGAAATGCAAGTGTCTGCGAGTGATGTGACATACGTATTGCGAGAGCGATCGCATCATTCTTTCTCCGGCGCCTGATGAGTCGTCGGCGGTCCGGCAGTTGAAGCCCCGATTTGTCAGCGGTCACCTCCAAACCTGCATCGTGAGGTTGATTCACCCCGTACACTCCTTTCGCGCCATCACGACCAGCGCGTAGCCTAATAAACCGAAAGGTTACACTCCTTACGCGCACTATGAAGTTCTCCTCCGCCCTCCTCCCGCTACTGCTGGCGCCCCTAGGCGCATGTGAGCACACATCGAACTGGGCCGTGTTAGTCGGCACATCGCGCTTCTGGTTCAACTACCGCCACCTCGCAAATGTTCTCTCGTTATACCGCACCGTTAAGCGCCTGGGAATACCCGATTCCCAAATCATTCTCATGCTGCCGGACGACATGGCTTGCAACCCCCGCAACGCGTTCCCGGGGACTGTCTACAACAACGCAGACCGCGCTTTGGATCTGTACGGAGACAACATAGAGGTGGACTACAGGGGCTACGAAGTCACAGTGGAAAACTTTATTCGGTTGATGACGGACAGGGTTGCGGAGGATATGCCACGGTCGAAGAGGTTGATGACGGACGAGCGCAGCAACATCTTGGTGTACATGACTGGACACGGTGGGAATGAGTTCCTGAAGTTCCAAGATGCTGAAGAAATATCGGCGTATGATCTAGCAGACGCTTTCGGCCAGATGTGGGAGAAGAAGCGGTTTGTTTGAGGCCTATTTGGAGCCGGGGGTAGAGTGCTGATACACGGCAGATACCACGAGATGCTCTTCATGATCGACACATGTCAAGCCAACACCATGTACTCCAAATTCTACTCCCCCAACATCCTCGCAACCGGCTCCTCGGAGATTGATCAATCATCGTACTCGCACCACGCTGACAACGATGTTGGCGTTGCTGTCATTGATCGCTACACCTACTACAACCTAGAGTTTCTCGAAACGCAGGTACGCGATCCCACTTCGAAATTGACAATGGGCGATCTGTTCGACAGCTACGACGAGGCGAAGATACACTCGCACCCCGGTGTCCGGTACGATCTCTTCGAGGGCGGCGAAGCAGCGGCGAGGTCAAGGCTAGTAATGGACTTTTTCGGAAATGTGCAGAATGTAGAGCTCGATGGCGGGGAGAGCAGGAACGAGACACAATGGCAGGAAGAGCTGGCCGCAATTGAGAGAATGATTGACGAGGCAAAGAGGCGGCATAACGAGTCGTTGAGCGTGCGTCCGCTGGCCGAGCACCTCGTCGAAGAAGCGGAGCAGCCGCAGCCGCAGCCGCAGCAAAGCCTGAAGGCTGGAGCTGTCAGGGTGGATGAAGAGTCTGGCTGGCAGAAACAGGTGGTCGGTGCAGCGGCCCTCCTTGGCTGCGCCGGCCTGTGGGCTGTCGGGTCCTGGCTTGAGTCGGCCTGAGCGACCCAGAAAGTACACGTGCAAGCATTACTGTAAACTCGGCTTCCCGCCCGCCGTGCCTGACCCAACATTGGCCCCATTGGCCCCATACGACCCTTGAGTATCTACCAAGACATTCCTGCACATCACGGAAGGGTCTCGATGCGGACGGTGACACCATTCCCTAAGAACCGGTCATTCGGTTGCCACTTCCTTCGAGGTGGTGAGTGCTGGGTCCCCCCTGCTGATGTGTTTCACTGTCTGAATAAGCATCAAATGACAATATGGGGTTCGGGCGCGCCGCATGAATCTTAAGAACATGCATATGGCTCGAAGGCTGTGGATGTCTTCGGCAACGTTCTAGTTATATCACCGCACCCCAACCGCCCGAACGAAAACGCGGGAAGGGACGATCCCTAGCGAGGGGTATTGAAACGCAAGCCTAACTTAATGAACCTACTTTTTACTTTATCCATTTTCCTATCATCCTCGTCCTCTTTCTCAATCGCCGACCCGACTCAAACTTGTGCCGTGAGTCGCGCATCTCCGCCGCTACCTATGAATCTTTGACTCGCTGTCAAGAACAAGACGGGGCAGTCATCAGCAGAAATGATGACAATCGTCTTCGCCGTGTCTTGCTCCCCACTCTCCATTCCGCAGCCGTCATCCAGGACCACGCCATGATCCCAGCGCCAATGCACCTGTGGCCACTCGAGCCGAGAACCGTCTGGCTTGCATCACCGAGATTAAAAATGAACAAGCGAAGCGGCCGATGCGTAGGTCTGATGTTTCTGTTTTGATGGGCGGAGGATCTGCGCCGGGATTCCCGCCTTTAGCTTACAGAAACAGCCACGCCCATTGGTGGAACGACGTTTCTTCGTTTCATAGGTCTGTTTCATGCTGCACATCAGATTGTTGGGTCCAGGCAGAGAATCGAACCAGATCGAGAGACGCCTGACTTCCAAGCCGGTGGTGCTCCTACTGAATATACGTGCAGCAACGGGCTTGCTCGGCTTCTATGCGCAAAACGAATGCGCGTATTCGCGTAGTTACCGCTGCCATGGCGGGAGCTGTGACACGCTTAGACGGCCGGGAATTGGATATCGGCAACTGGGACCAAGGGCAGTAGTCGTGCGAGTAGGTACATAAGATGGGCCACCCGGGCTTTTTTGCTTTAAGTGCTGTCACAGGCTGGTTAGTTGAGCTTACCCTATACACTCTTTTTTCTTCTTCACATTCTTTTTGCCCAAGATGGCATTTCGTCACATTCTTTCAACACTTGCTTTCGCATTGAGCTTGGCTGGCACGCATGCTCAGATTACGGCTTCGGAGTCTTTCACTGACGAGAAGACTGGTATCACTTTCCAGCAAGGAAAACATCCTTCGAATGGATACGCCTTCGGTATTGCTCTCCCCGAGGTGGGCGGGAGCGACTTCATCGGCCGGATAGCTGCACCCATTGGCACTAGTCTAGGAGGGTGGGGTGGTTTCTCGCTCACTTCGAGCATGACGGGTGGTCTCCTCGTTGTGGCATACCCAAAGGATGGAAGTGTCGTTGGCTCCCTACGCAAGGCGACGGGCTACGCCGCTCCCGATGTCTACAGCGGCAATGCCACCATCAAGCCGATTGCCGACGGAATTTCCGCCGACTCGACCGGCTTCACCTACACGTTTTTGTGCGAGGGCTGTGTCGACTCCACTGGCAAGATTTCTTTCCTTCCGGGCGCCACTGCTGGGCCAATCGGCTGGGCCATGTCAACAAATGAAATAGTTGCTGAGCCCACTCTCGGAACACACACTGGCAACGATGGTGCCTTTGGTATCCTCGGTAGCTTCAATCTGGCGGATGCACGGTCTGCAGAGTATGCTACATGGGCCGCCCTCGCATCCGATCCGGTTGACACGACCCCCGGCACTGGCAACTCAACTATACCTGGCACCGGCAACTCAACTACACCTGGCACTGGCAACTCAACGATACCCATAACCAACGGCACGGTCACGGTCTCCAACGCTACATATGATTATATTGTTGTTGGAGGCGGCGCTTCTGGAATCGTCACTGCGCAGAGGCTCGTTGAGTCTGGCGCGTCTGTGCTACTCCTCGAGCGTGGCGGCGAATCACTGTACGTGTCTGGCGGCCGCCTCACTGTTCCCTGGAACGACACCGCGACCGCCTACGACGTTCCTGGCATGTTCTTCCAGCTGAGCAGCTTCCCTGGAAACGATGCCTACTGCTCGGACACGCCCCAGATGGCAGGCTGCATTCTGGGCGGTGGTACGGCTGTCAACGGCATGGCTTTTATTCGCCCCTCGCGTGACGACTTCGGTGCAGCCTGGCCAACGGGCTGGCAATGGGATGATGTCGAGGTGTCCGCCAACAAGGTATACGAGAGGAATCCCGGTGCCACATTGCAATCAAGTGACGGAAAGTATTACGACTATGGCCTGTACGACATTCTTTCCAAGGAACTTGCTGGTGCTGGATGGAACAAGGTCGATACAAACGATAATCCCAACGACAAGGTCAAAATGTACGGCTACCCGGCCGCCAACACTCTCAATGGTCTCCGTGCAGGACCCGTCCGCACATACCTGCCTCTCGCCCAGGGCAAGGCCAACTTCAAGCTCCAACTCCACACCAAGGTCATTCGTGCCGTGCGCACAAACTCGACAATTACGGGGGTTGAAGTAGTGGATGGTGACAACCAGCGCATGATCATCAATGTCAACCAAGGCGGCAAAGTCATTCTTGCCGCTGGCTCCATGTCCTCCGGCCGCGTCCTTTTCAACTCTGCCATCGGACCTGCCGACCAGATCAACGTCGCCAAATCCGCCGGCGTCACCCTTCCCGAGGAGAGCGCTTGGATCGAGTCCCCAGTTGGCGCTCAGGTCCGGGACCACACCAACATCATGCTGACCTTCAAAACCAAGACCAACATGACGGTCCTCGCCCCTGTGGACTTCTCCTCGCCAAGCCAAACAAACATCGACCTGTTCGCCCACGGCTCCGGCCCCCTCGCACAGTCACCCTTCCGTCTCAACTCGTGGCGGACGGTCACTACCAGCGATGGCTCCAAGCTCATCATCCAGACTCACTGCTGGTCGCAGAAAAACAACGAAATTACTGTCCTCTTCCTCCTCACCAAGGGCAGCACCAGCGTCGGCAAAATGACCATGGCCAGCGCCGGAAACACTGTCTTTAGCGAGTCGCCGTATCTCCAGACCGATACCGACAAGGAGGCTATGGCTCTGGCGATCGAGGAGTGGCTCGCTATTGCCAGACAGGCAAACAGCACCATCACCTATACCGGCTCCGCCAACGCCACCGGCGAGGAGGTTGTCAAGACCGTAGCCACGTCCGCTGGTACGCACATGACCGGTATGACGATGATGGGCACAGACGACGGAACAAAGGGCGGGAAGCACGTCGTGGATCCCAACTGCAAGGTCTACGGTACCGACAACCTGTTCGTCGTCGACGCGGGAATGCACCCCGACATCCCCACTGGAAACACCATGGCGATCGTCATGGTTGCCGCTGAGCACGCCGTGCAGAAAATCCTCGCGCTCGGTACTGGTGCAACGACCCCTGGGACTGGTAACTCGACTACACCTGTTGTCCCTACCTCCGCCTCCGAGGTCGACATACCCAGTTCGACCATCGCCACCCCTGTCGCAACGTCCGCTGGTAATACTACGTCCGGTGTGCCCGCGCCCACAGGCGGAGTGTCGGTTCTCCCGACTGGCGGCTCCATTGTAGTCCCCACCGGCACATCAACCCTCCCCGTCGCGACTCAGCCCGCTTCGTCGAAGCCCGCCACTCCTACTAGCAGTGCTGGCGCCGAAGCACCCAAGTACGGCCAATGCGGCGGGAAGAACTGGACTGGCGCAACCAAGTGTGCGGATCGGTGGAAGTGCACTGTTATGAATGACTGGTATTCGCAGTGTGTTAGCTCTGGGTATGGGCGGAGGCAGAGGAATAGTTAGGCTTGGGGTGAGCGTTTGCAAAGACTGTTCGTCTTGGTCTTTCTTGTGTATATACTTATTTTTTGTAAAAATTGGGCTTGAGCCTGACATATGTGTTCGAGTATATAGTTATGGGCACGACTTTTTCCAATGGGTTGTGGTCTTGATATTTTGAAGTGAAGTGTGCCCTGCTGTACGTGATGCAAGTTCTCTTGTGTCGCCTCGAAGCACATATGCCCCTCTGAAAGAGTCAGTGAATGGCGGCCAGACAAGGCTTGAGCGAGGTACGGTGAGGAGGCTTAGGTTCGATTTCTAACAGGACCAATTACTTTTTTACACTTTTTTTTCTTTTCCTTTTTTCGGGTTTGGAGATTTTCTTTTCTGGAGGTTTGGGTGTGAGATGCGAAGTGAAAGGATGGAGGGCAGCTGCGTGAAGCGTGTCACGCGTTTTAGTTTGCGGGTCACTGCATAGCGACATGGATATTGTGAGTGCAATGTACGAGCCTTCGCTCTTCTATTCTTTTATTACAATGGGAACGCTACGTATCGTCAACGGCTCATGTGGTGTATAGCGCCAAGTGGAAGTCAAGAGCATACAGGAGAACGAGGTTAGATGAAGCTAGGGTAAGACAGGACGACGAACGGATATTCATGAATTGAAAAGCTTCATTGGACAAGCAATAGAGGTATCGTAAGCCTACATTCCGACCCCAACACCAACCGACCATCCCAGAACTCCAAGAGAACAATCTCATCAAATAACTCTAGCCAATCCACACACAACCAAGCCTCGCACCCTCAACACAATACACCAGCCCCCAAAATCCCCACTCACGCCGGCCACATGATCGTCAGTCCACCCCTCCTATCCACCTCAAAGCCCCTCTTTTCATCCCTCCTCAAGTCCTCTCCCATAATAACAGTCGCCAGCCTCCTCACCACCTCCTCAGCGCTAATCTCCACGCCACTCTCGCCCGGTCCACAATCCCCCATCTGGATCTCCTTCCCGGCTAGCTTCTCATACTCCCACACATCTTTCAACACAAGCAACTGCATGAACACCGCGCACAGCACCACCAGACTCTCATCTAACGTGACGAAGTAGCCCCAGGCCGAGTAGCGCGCGTCGATAAAGGGGCGCTTGTGGGTGCGCAGGAAGTCCTCTAGGATCGCATTATTGGTATTGGTCGCGTTGGAGGATGAGGAGGGGAGGAAGAGCGTTGGTTGCCCTTTGTGGCGTTGGTAAAGTGCGTCGAGGGTTTTGTAGTGGGTTTTAGTCCAAGGCTCGACTTTGGGGAGGCGGTCGAACTTTGCGAGGATAGGGTGGGTCGGGGGTGGAGGCGCGCTCCCGAGGGCGGTCCAAAGGGTGGAGGTGAGGCGGCCGAAGATACCGGACGAAGGTTGGGAGCTTTGGTAGGGCTGGGAATTTTGGGCATTCTGAGAGATGGCAGAGTTCTGGGTCTGCTGCTCTGCCCTATTTGTTGTGATGCCGGCAGGTTTTGCTGCGTCTCTCGTCCCTGACTCTTTCGAACATCTTGAGGAAGACGACTCAGATGCCGACCCACCACCGAAGAGCGGAGGATAAGTACGTGCTGGCCTAAGCATACTCTCCTCAAATGCTTGCTTTACTGGCGAGCTTTGTGGTATGATGGTCGAGTCCCTGTTCAAGGTCCTGCTCGGTTCGGTAACCTCCTCAATCTCACCAAGCGTGCGCTCCTGCGGCTCATAAGCGTCCAGGTAACCGTCTGCTTCGTTTCGTATGTTACGCAGGCTAGAGTCGGTTGTACCTGCCATTTCTTGTTGAAACTGCCGTTGATCTGATGCTGTGGTCATGATGCTTTCACCATCGACCAGAGTATGAAAGGGAGAGCTCGGGGCCAGAGGCAGTGTTGACTCTTCGAAACCTTGTTGAACTGACTCTGAAGACGTGTCGGATGCGCGGATTTCTTTCCGAAGAGGGCTGCTCTTGACTGGAGAAGACTGAAAAGCTGCGAAGCGGGGTGGAGTGTCCAAGAAAGGATTCAGCTTGCTGGCACCTGGCGTTTGGCTTTTGGCGACCGGTGGGGAAGACTCCGGCAGCAAACTTTCTCCTTCCTGCATGAGCAGCGATAGATCCAACTTTTCCGCCTTCTTCTTTCTGAGCTCAGTCGATCGTCTCTTGTTGAATATGTTCGGCAAGTTGTTTGTGAAGAACATGCCAGTATCATCGCTTGCTTCGCTCATGTCGTCTTCTTCGTAGTCTTGCTGTTCTTGAATAACGGACTCCAGCATCTTGCTCTTGCCCTTGTCAACCTTCTCCGCCACAGCTTCATCAAATTCGGTCGATGATGGCGTGGGCTCGGGAGACTCCTCGGCTTCGTCGCTGTATTGGAAGTTGCCAGCACTCTTGCATCGCCACGTTCTAGGCAATTTTCCACGAATGGGCTTGACGAGACCCTCTTGCGCGAAAAGATCCTGCAGTTGTGGAGATCCTTCTGCGGGGTGAGAGCTGCTTTGTGGCGAATTCGACGATCGACTTGCCTCTTCTTCCCACATGTCGGCATGATTGTCCTTCGTCACTTGCGCATCTACGTCCGTGACAGCAGAGCTCTTTCTGCCGCGGAAGGCTTGATCCGTCTCACTGCTAACAGCCATGAACTGCTGGCCTCCAGCAGTGACCCCGCGAACAGGAGGCGTGTCGACCCGCCAACTCATCTCGTCTTCGCTCCTGGCTGGGCTGAGCAGTTGCGACTCAGGCTCGCTGACGTTCAAACTCGGGTACTGAACATCGGCAGGCTGGGTAGCAGGGGGTGTGGGCATCATGCAATCATCCTGATCTTCGGGTGTGAGGAGACGGGAACTCCGTTGCTGCACGCGACGCGCAAAGACGTCGTCACTGGCCTCACCCTGCATTGTGGGCTTGATGGGGCTGGGTAGAACGGGCGAATTCGGTTTGCTCGGACCCAGCTGCGCCAGCTGTTCTCCAAGACGTAGTCCCGCTTGAAGCTCTCTGCGGGTGCGCTCGCTGAAGCCTCGGAAGATGTCTTCGTCAATAATCTTAGAAGGGCTCCTTTCTGGAGTCGCGCGGCTGGGATCCAGCACAACTTGCAGAGCAACCCCAGCCTTGACTACTCGCCCAATTTTCGGTGTCTCAGCTTCGGTTGGGGAGAATCGCGCGGGTTCTATTGGGGGAGGATTCGAAAGTAATCGTGTGTCGATTGAGGGTGTTTTGTGCCGTTGAGATGCAACAGGAGGAGATGTTTTCACATCTGCAGTAGGCTGTGCAGTGCGTGAAAGATCAGGCGAGGGCCTGGTTGCATTCTCGGGACTGCTTCGAGTGTGAACGTCCGCAGATGGGATTCTGAGATATTCAGAGTTGCGAATAGACGCCATGCTTGATCCAGCTGTTGTCAGCCCCGCAGGTCCGTAGACTGGGCTAGTCAAACCCCCACCGCTCGGCAGCGAGTCAACAGACACCATACTGAAATTCTCGCTCTCCAAAATGGTCGTGTCATCAGGCATCCGGGTCGCGCCTTCTTCAAAGGCAAAGTTGGTGACATTTTGAATCGCGTCCTCGTAGTCGTCATCTTCGGGAGCCTCAAACGTTACAAAATCTTCGGGCGTGGAAGCTGCACGCTCTCTAGCCTCGGGGGCCTCCTCGTCCGTTCCCGAAGGAGTATGAATATCGCTGTCTTCGTCCGATTTTTCATCTGATGAAAGTTCGAGCGTGACTTTCCCCTTGTTTGCTGGAGTGCCCTTGCGTGCGCGTATCCTCTGCGAGAGGTCTGATTGCGGTGGGGTGAACCTCATAGGTTCTTCATACTCCTTCAATGCCTCGGCCGTCCGCGTGCGCTTCTGAGCTGAAGGGACGAGACAGGTCCTGTCTAGAGATTTGCCTTTTGCTGACCGCTCTTGCAACTCCTGCGCGGGTGCGATATCGTCCTCAGTGGGCACTTCGTCGCTCTTCTCCCCGTCTTCCAAGGAAGTCTGCTTGGAGACGGTTGTCTCTTGCGCTGGAAAGTCCTCTGCGGATATATGCTCCTGCTCTTCTGTCGGTTCGCGCTCGTCCGCAACGATTGCCTCGTCTTCAGTCGGCGGCTGAATGCTCTTCCTCGGGCGTCCTCTGCGTCTCTTGGGTGGTGCATCCGTATCCACATCCGCCGCACTTCCCTCCACTCCTATGCTCGAGGTCCGAGTCTTTGACTGTGCCGCCTTCCTGGCCGGTGTTCCACTGCGCTTTGCCTTTGCGCTCGTGGCGTCCGACTTTCTCGGCCGTCCTCTCCGTTTGACTGGGGATGTGGCATCTGCATCCTTGAGGGGAATTGTTGTGGTCTTCGTCCGTGTGACGCGCTTGACACTGGGCGAGTCTACGTTCTCGTCGCCACTGCCTGGCTCCGCCTGAACCGTGACCTTGATGCGCCACGGGCTCGCGCCGCCGCCCCGGGGAGTGCTCAGCACCATTGACTTGGAGGGCGAGGCCGCTTCAAGATCGACGTAACTTGATGCGCGGTTCTGCTTGCTGGGCGAGCTCGACGTAAGCGGCTGCTTCGAGCGGGTTGTTTGGCGCCGTCCTCTCGCGTTGTTTTGGTTCATGGAAGTGGCAAGCGGGTCCGGCGACGATTCGAAGTCATCGCTCTCGAAGAGACTGACGGCTCTTGGGCGCGGGGCCATGATGTCTTTCTTGGGCGACACGGCGGGTCCGACGTTGGTTAGGAATGCGGGCGGGGCTAGCAGTTCGATGTTGAGACGGAAGCCTAAGAACGCGTGCCGTGTTTCGTCTGTCGCTACGGCAACAATCTTATCGCGACCCCTGCACAGATCGGGCGAACAACAACACGTCAAAGGCGCCGCGGCGATCTTGCTGAGCATGGCGTTGCGATGGGAATTCACGGGTAAGTGTGCTGTACTAATAGTACTTTGCTGAGATGCTGATGGTCGCAGTATATACAAGGAGATTGGCCCCGGCCGGCGCATAGCCCTGTCGAAGCTTGCCGTCAACAAGTTTGAGGAGACGGGCAGACCACTGCGCATTGCTATCGATGTATCCATATGGCTCTTTCAGATACAGGCCAGCAAGGGTAATGGATTCGACGATGAGACACAGGCGCTCGGTGCTAATGCGATGAGCAGGTGGCACGAATCCCGCGCTGCGCACCTTTTACTACCGCCTTCTCCGCTTGATCGCCCTCTCTATCCATCCTATCTTCGTATTCGACGGTCCAAACAAACCACCCTTCAAGCGAAACAAGCGCACCGGGCCCAATGTCGCATCGATACCGGAATTCCTTGCGAAGCAGCTCCTCAAGCAGTTTGGTCTCCCCATACATCTTGCGCCCGGTGAGGCAGAAGCAGAATGCGCACTGCTGCAGCGGGAAGGCATAGTGGATGCTGTTTTGAGCGAGGATGTGGATACTCTCATGTTTGGAAGCGGCTTGACTATTCGGAATTGGTCTCCAGAGCAGAAGTCCAGCAAGACCCCAACCCACGTAAATGTGTACGATGCCGTGGAGACGAAGAATGGGCCAGCCGGACTGGATCGTGAGGGCATGATATTGATCGCTTTGATGAGCGGAGGAGATTACGTCCCTGAAGGCATTCCCGGATGCGGTCCGAAGACGGCGTGTGAGGCGGCAAGAGCAGGTTTCGGAGCCGATCTTTGCAAAATTGCGAGCAACGACAAGAGTGCATTGCGAGAATGGCGAGAACGATTGCAGCACGAACTCAAAACGAACGAGAGTAAGCTCTTCAGCCGGAAAAAGCCTAGCATGAAGATTCCGGACGACTTCCCTCGTACAGATATCCTGGGCTACTACACACATCCCGCAATATCGACCCAAACCGGGCTGGACAAACTGAAACGCTCCATCAACTGGGATCAAGACCCTGATTTCCCTGGCCTGCGCGATTTCGCCCATGATGCATTCGACTGGGTCAAGCTGGAAGGTGCAAAGCATTTCATTCGGAGTCTGGCCCCTTCGCTCCTGGTTCGTCATCTTCGACTTAGAGCAGAACATGCGGACAGGTTTCCTTTGAACGATGTGAAAGCTATTCAAGAAGATGAAGCGCTGCTAGTAAAAGGCATTCACGGAAAACGAAAACATGCTGTTACCGATAATACTACAGAGCTCCGTGTGAGCTTTACTCCCCTCGAACTCGTCAAGATCGATTTGAGCAACGAAGAGCCCGATGAAGAGTTTGACGACTTGCCTCCCAGCTCACAAGCACCCGAAGCCGATTTGGACGATGACCTGCCAATCGAGCTCGATGATGAGGTAGAAGCGGGGCCGAAGAAGCGAGGACCGACCAAGTTCGACCCCGAAAAGCCCGCACGAGTCTGGGTTCTGGAAACATTTGTGAAAGTTGGCGTACCGTTGAAGGTGCAAGACTGGGAGGAGAGTCGACAGAGACCTCTGAGAATGAGACCTGCAATTTTGACGAACGATGCCACGAAGGCAGTGGCAAAACCTCGCAGAACACGACGCGCGAAAACAACTACAGATACACCGGCACTGACTATTGACCGTTTCGCAAAGGTCACGAAACCCGGTGTCAAGCTCTCGCAGGCATTGTCCAAGGTCCAAAATGCGCCTGCGAATCCTCCCGTTGCATCACAGCCAGCATCACAGCGAAGTAGGACTATTGTAAACCTTCTCTCCTCATCGCCTGTCAGACCTGCTGCTCCTCCTCCTCAACCTTTGAGGGAGAAGTCCCTCTCCCCGGTTCCAGAGCTGCCCTCCAGTATCACGAAACGGCGAAGACGTGGTCCAATACAACGCTCACACACCCTCCCATCTGACCCCGCACCATCGCTTGATCGACCAGGTTCGCCCTCGCTGGATGCAATAGAAACGTTGGATCTCGTTGACCTACCACCCTTGCCCTCGCCGTCACAGCTTCCTTCTAAGAAAGCGAAAACGCGGACAGCGAAGCCCGCTCCAACAGCACGTGGGACATCTGTTCCCTCGAGCCCTGAGAAGACTATACTGGATGCATGGCGATCACTATCTGCCACACCAACAAAATCTCGAAAGAACATCACGCCGGCAGCTGCCCCTATCCACGCACCACCCGAACTCCAGATATCCCCGGACGAAATAGAAACCCTCGACCTCACGCTTTCATCCCCTGCACACACTCCACCCCCACCTCAACCACAACCCACCCACCCCCGGCGAACAATAGCATCAATCTTCACATCCCGCCCCCCACTCGTTTCAATCTCCTCAAACACATCACAGCTCCCCTCCTCATCAACATCCCAAGCAAGCCGCACCTCAGTCTTAAAGTCCAAATCCGCTACCCACGCAACAGCCACACGCCGCACTCCCCCGCGGTCCCGAAAGCCCGCGTCGCCAGAGATAGAATCGCTGGACCTCACACAGCTTTCCTCGCCGCCTCCTGCTTACTCAAAACCCGCCGCTCCTCCAACGACCACCGCACTGTCTTCCCCGCCCCCAGCGCGACCTTCAACGACCACAACGAGTGCGCTCCGTCGCTCCCCCCGCGCACATACCTCTCTCTCCCCATCCCCACCCCCGGTATCCAAACCATCACCGCCCGCGGCGTGGAAATCACAGGCGAAGAAGAAGCGGGAGATACGTTTGCGGAAGAGTTTGGCGGGCGCATGGGATTATGTTGATGTGGAGAGTCCGAACAGAGCTGGGGGTTTTCTACGGGAGGGTGATGATGGCGCTGAGTGCGGTGGGGTTGGAGCGGGGCAGGTAGGTGTATTGAAAGGGAAAGAAAGGCGCAGGTGGCGCGAGAGCGAGATTGAGATTTTGGATTTGTCATGATAGGTATGATAGGTATGAAGCGTATGATGAGAAGTGGGCTTGGGTACCTGGGTATAGAAGGAGCTTTTATTTTCTAGAACAGTGGATTTTAGCTTCATTCGTCGGTACATGAAATGCAGCACCAACCAGCCTCCCACCCCTTTCACAGTCCTCTCAAAGTGATACAAAGCCCGACCCAATCAATCCCATGACGGCGGCTATATGCAATTCCCCATTCCATTCCAATCCAAATGTCTATGCTGCTTTTCTCGACGCTATTGTAACAACAAAGATACACTATACAAATGAAAAAGGTGCCTGTAGAGGCCATCCCACCCCGTCTTCATCATGACTTGATCCGCCCCTTCGCTCGTTTCTCCTGCAGATACCGCCACGCGCGCGCCGGACCCGCAGTCAATATACCCTTCATGCTCTCCACGGACGCCGGCCACTTGACCGTCTGGTTAATAGCCTTGGCGACCTGCTCGGGGAGGTCCTTTTCGGCCGCAATGCGCTTATCGAACGCACCGCCTACCTGCTTCTTCAGACCGCCCTTGGCATCCTCGTCTTTGCTTGCTTCGAGCATTTCTTGGTATTCGCGACCGGGAATCCCGAATTTGCGCTGGTACAGGAAGTAGACTCTCTCGCGGAAGGACTTGGGTAGGCGACGCACCATGTTGGCGCGGCGCTCGACGTCCATGTCTTGGCTGAGCTTGAGATCGAGTTTGGGGTCTTCCATCCACGAGAGGTTTTGGAGGGGTTTTTCGTCGGCGTAGGATATGTTGGGTAGCGACATGATCAAGTCGTGGTACAGGAGTCTGAAGTTCTTGATCTGATGCGTGACGATGTTGTCGATTTTCTTGGGGTTTTCGCTGCCGTACGTCATGCGTGGGTCACCCTGGTAGCTCAGACCCGTTATGGTGGAGTAGAGCTCTTTTTCGCTGAAGGTCTGTGGGAGGAGGAGGAGCGAACAGCGGACAGCGGAGAGGAGGTTGCGCTGGTTGGCGACGCGGATGTTAGGTTCTTCGAAGAGGATTTTGACGGGCTTTTGGAGGCGGCCGGCAAAGTAGAGAGTATCCCAGTCGGAGAGATCGCGGCGTAGGGTCTCGACGTTGACGACGCCGTACTTGATCAACGTGCCATTGACAGAGATGTAGGGGTTGAAGTATACGCCTGCGCCGTAGGCTTCTTGGACGTGGCTGACTACGCCTGAGCCCAATCTTCCGAGGAAGGAGTAGTGGTCCCGGTGTTGGCGCAGATTCAACGAGTGGAAGTGCTCGGAGAACCTCGTCGCCAATATGAAGTCAATCATCTTCCCTCCTCCTTTCTGCCATTTCAATATCGCTTCGGGTGGGTTCGGATGTGGAGAATGCGCAACGCGCGATGCCGTCGCATCAGACTGGGGAAAGACGCCGGATCCATAGGCAAAAGCGTACGTGATGGGAGGAAATTCCCGGAGTATGCCACGTAGACTTCTCTTGAACTCCTCATTCGTTTCCATCAACTGGTTCTTCCCAAAGTCCTTGTGCGGCAGCTCAGTGAAGTCCGACAGCGAAGGCGGAGCATCTTCCCAGTCGGGTGGGAAGGACTGGTTCGAGGACGAGAGGGTCGATTGCGAGGCTTGCGAACTAGCATAGCGGCGATTGGAATAGAGGAGTGGCCGCCTACCCCATGGTATCCGTGTCAATGGGCGTAGTCGAGACATGATGGAGATCGTTATGTGCCTGAGGGTTCGAGAAAGTGAACATTAGATGACTAAGCGGGAGGCTTGGCAACGGCGGGGGCTTGGGCTTGTTTGTTTGGGCGGTCGCGACCGAGCTGCCGCACATATCACCATCAACATCAACATCAACGACGGTGGATTCGCGGCGCTGCAGGGTCTTTCGCTCTGCAACTGCATACTACCAGCTAATAACAAGCGATTGCTTTACATCGCACCCGCGGACACCATGGACACCGCGTACGCGTGCTTCCAAGCGCGCCTAGACAGCTTCGCAAGCTCCAAAACAAAGTCGCGACGCACCTCTACCCGCTCGAAGAAGTCAGGACCGAAAAACGTACCAAAGGGAGGATGGCCACTCTCAGCACCGAGTCCTACGGACCTCGCCTATGCCGGCTTTGTCTTCAAACCCACATCAATGAGCCCGGATAACGTCCAATGCTTCCATTGCCAGACGCAGCTCGATGGCTGGGAGGAGACTGACGTTCCGGCCTATGAGCATCTCACCCACTCGCCCCATTGCGGTTTCGCGATTAACACCTGCATTCGTCTGAGAAATGGCGATCCGGGAAGGACTGAGGATGATCCGCTCAGCGGTCCGATGATGGATGCGCGGCGCAGGACGTTTTTGGATCTCTGGCCGTTGGATGTCGCAGCGGGCTATCCCAGTGTAGAGCAGGTACGACAGCAGCTCGAAGCTTGTCTTGTCCAGCGATTAACGCGTTGTAGATGGTTATCGCAGGATGGTACTACGATCCCAGCCCTGAAGCCCCCGATGGCACCACTTGCGCTTACTGCTCGCTCTCTCTCGATGCTTGGGACGCTGGAGACGACCCGACTGAGGAACACCGCAAACGCGCGGACGACTGTCTGTTCTTCACGCTCAAGGACTTCTACCACACTGCAGAGAAGGCCAAGGCGCCCCGTGGCAAGCGCGTCTCTAGCCGGTCATCGACTGCTAGCCAGAAAAGAACGAAGATTTCACGCACCAAGAAGACCAACCTCAACAAACCACTACCGACTCCTCCGGATGAGTCCGGCATGGAGACATTCGAGGACAATTCAGTCGCGGTCGGAGAGTCATTTACGAATTCGATAGTCTCGGTGTCCAGCAAGGCGCCCGCAAAAGGACGAAAGGCCAAAAAGGCTTCAATCCAAGACGACGCGCCCATGCTCCCCGATTCATTTGCGGTCAGCGACTCATTTGCAGAGTCAGTCGTATCGCAACCTGCGAAGAAGGGACGAAAGCCCAGGAAGGCTCCAAACCACGATGAGCCCACGGAAGTGTTCCCAGAGTCGTATGTAATGGGAGAATCATTCGCAGCTTCCGTGGTTTCCCAGCCAGCAAAGAAAGGACGAAAGCAGAAGAAGGCCCCAACCCCGGAACCGGCACCTTTAGAGACTTTCGCAGAGTCATTCGCAAACTCTCTAGCATCGCCGCGCCCCAAAGCTCCACCAGCAAAGCTCCGCAAGACCAAGCAAGCTGCAAAGCGGGCGTCCACAGTATCGGTCGCCTCAACAGCCCGCAGCACGCGACGCAACAAGCGCACCAGCGATGAGATGGAAGTAGAAGTCAAGCCCGTGATTGAATTAGCACCGTCACCAAAGCGTGCCAAGATCAGCGACATCTCAAGCAACATGATCCTCGATGAATCAACGCCAATCAACACTCCACAGGCGTTTCCAAAGCCTCCCGTCGTCCTTCCCGTCCAGAGCCCAAGCCCTGCCACACCGCCGCAGCCCCGAACGCCCGAGCTCGCGTCCACCCCTCCAGCAGCCAAATGGGACCCCATCAACGTGGACGACTTCTTTGAGAAACGCGACGTCTTCGGCATTGTCTCCAACATCATCGTCGACTCCAGTCTCGACAAGGAGAACATGAACGTTGAGATGAAAGATACACCAGAGAATCTCACGCAGGCTGTGAAAGCTGGCCTTACCAGCCCTGAGAAGAAGATGTCGGTTGAGGAGTGGGTCATGTATAATGCGAAGAGGGGCGAGGAAAAGCTGAGGACGGAGTGCGAGAGGCAAATCACGGCGTTTGAGGGTGAGGGGAGGAGGGCGATTGCTGCTCTTGACGCATATTAAGGGTGGGACATCTGGGGATCGCTGGGGTTGTGGGTACTACGGCACGGGATTTTCTGGTAGGACAGTGGCGTTTGGCGTTGGAGCATGGTTCCCGTGCGGGGCCTGTTGTGTTCTTTGGGCGTTTTGAATAAGGAAGGGTATGAAGGATTTTGGTAATGATTCTGGACGTCTTTACCCCCTGCCCCTCGCCGAGGCTTGAGGGTCTTGGGGGTTGTAGGCCGCCTTTTTGGCTGGCCTCCTCCCAGGATTTAACATTAGCCAGGTGAAGGGGCAGGGCGGAATGGGGGTCTATGTTTACTTGACGGCATTTTGTTTGCTTTCTTTCTTGTAAAATGCTGGAGGAATGAGACGATGGACTGTTCATTGTGACGTGCTACTCGCACTAAATTGGGTTGTGGCGTGACTAGACGTCTTGCAAGCATCGGACCGACTTGTTGCCGGGAGCCACCAGTGCTCGTAATAAAGCTAACCTTGAATGGAAGGTATCGGGTACACAGGCACCAGTGTGTACGCGCTCCAGACGCGCCATCACGTGATCGTTCAATAACGCACCTAACCTGCAGCGCCACACATCTCATAATTACGTTTTCCATTTATTGTATGTAGTTCTCCCGTATCCTCTGCAAATTATCCAAAAACCCACCCCCACTCCGCTGCGGCACTGGCGGCGCAACCCGCTCCTTTGGCAAACTCCCACTCCGCCCCGTCCTCCCCTTCCTCTCCCTCTCCCTTTCCGCCTCCACCACCTTCATTTTCTCCTCCGCTAACCTGACCAACCCCTCCACAAACTTCGCCCTCGCCTTTTCCTCCGCTGTCCCCTTCCACACAACCGCCAGCTCCCGTAGCGCCTGTATCCGCAGCCCCGCCGCCTCCATCCCGTTCTCTGGATCGCCCGTGATGAGGTCGGCGATCTCGGCGCGCAGGGAGGCGGCGAACTCTTTGCCTTTGGCCTCGAGGGTGGAGTCGGCTTCGGGCGCAGAGACGGAGATTAGGCTGGAGGTGAGGGTTTCGGAGGGCGGGAGCGTCCAGTGCATGGCTTCGCCGAAAACTTTGATGACGGTGTCGAGGCGGTTGCGGATTTGGGTTAGAGTTTGCAGTTCAGTTATGTAGGAGGGGGTCTGGTCGGTAGGTTTTGTTGTCTCGTCCTTCTTTTCGGCAACATCGTCGTCAGTGCCTCGCTCTGTATCTTCTTCCTCAGAGGATGTCTCTCTATCGGCCACCTTTGCTTCCAGTGAAATACCGCCGGGGAGGAATTTTTCGATGTCGCCTTTCACGCCTTCTGTTAACGTTTCAGTGAGGCCGACTGTCTCGCCCCGTAGCACTTCCA
Organism: Lentithecium fluviatile CBS 122367; assembly: GCA_010405425.1. NCBI lineage: Eukaryota > Fungi > Ascomycota > Dothideomycetes > Pleosporales > Lentitheciaceae > Lentithecium > Lentithecium fluviatile. The sequence continues at coordinate 1,502,503 of MU005571.1, forward strand.
CTTCGTATGCCAGTCGCGCCCCGCTCCGTAATATGTCGTCGGTCAACTGTGTGAGGACTGCGGATAATCGGGTAGTGTGCGCATTGAGCTGTGACAGCAAGTCTTGCGTTTGCGAGGAGAGATCCGCTAAGGAGACTGAATTGCCTTGCTTGAGCGGTCTCGAGCTGACAGACGAGAGCGAGAGCGAGGGCAGGGCGGCATTGAGGTAGTGGGCGGGGTCGAATTGCGGTTGGAGGAACGGCGCGAGCGTGGGATCGGAGACGTGCATTGATTTGGGAGCTGTGGACTCTTCGGAGACGGCCATGATTGCTGCAGAGAGGTGCGGATTAACAGTACCGATGTTTGGCGGAGAGAAGCTGGAGGCGGACGCGATGAGCTTCGCTCCCGGTGCTAGGTCCTAGCGTGCCCCTCACTAAAGTGGATCGCGACAGTGCCGGAGGTCTCGACGCGTCGCGTCTGGTGCTCTATAGCTATTAATCCTTTAATATGAGCGACCTCTCACTCTCTTCTTCTCTGTCATCTAAAAGGCCGCACCCAATGTGATAGACAAGGCGCACTGCGCCGCGGAGTGGTCAAAATGCGGGCAGGTGGGGTGGCTGTGCGGCCCAAGCTCCTCTGTGCGATGCTTCTGCTGCCTGGAGCTCCCGTACCATTCACCACTGCAGGCTGCGCTTCACAAGGCAGCGAGAATTCGGAGCGTCGTACGGAGTCATTGGCGCTAAGTGGGCGTGCGGCAGTGAAAGTGCACGGGTGCTGCCCTCAGTCCTGTCTTGCTCTTTCCCACAGCTACTTGAGCGGCCGTCTTCCCTGCCCAACGACCCTCTCCCACGGCGTCACAACGACTCCTGCGCGCCCCAATCTCGGCGCCCCGACAGAGGAACTGTGGTACACGCACACCCGCCCTGGTGAAGTTTTCTGGGGATTTGGAGCAATTACCCCGTACTTCACTTTGCTCGCTCTTTACGTCTACTGCCTACCACCAAGAACTCTCGCTCTGCACACGAGCCCCCAAACAGCTCAACGACGCAACCATGCCGCGGAAGCAGTTTGTCGCCGACCTCCAGAATGCCCGCGCTGGCGTCTCCATTGCAGGCATCTCAGAGGTCAAGCAGGGTGACGATGACGGCATGTTCACCTTCATGTGTCTCGCCGATGGACAGCAGCTACGCATCTCAGCTCTCGTCACAGACGTCTCTGAATACCCTTCAAGTCACATGTACATGATCTTCGCGCCGGATCACGCCCCCGCCTCCGTCGCCAGCACCCTTTCCTGCATCGCCGACCATGCCTTCGCGAAGCCCATTCAACAATTGATGGAGCTCGTCTCACGGAAACTCGACTCTACCGACCACGACGGAGACCAGCAGATGCTCGACTCCCAAGACTACGACGAAATGGAGGAAGAGGACTCCGACGAGGAAGTGGACAATTTCTACCTGGAGGACGAGCCGGTTCCGACTAAATACGCTCCCACACTTGGATCCTTGAAACCTGCCGAGGGCTACTCGAAACCCACCTCTGCGTTCCGTGCGCGAATTCGATCGGATTTGATAGTAGCGAAAGCGAACGGATTCAAGGTCGGGCACTGTGGCGGCCTCATGGATGGCCTGTCGTGCTTCGTCAGCCTGTCGTGTCGTATCTCGAAGCTAGGCATATCCGAGGAGGCGATGCAAGCATGGCAGGTGGAGCCGTCGGAATATCTCGTGGTGATATTCTCCTACCCCAATGGCTACAAGAGCATGGACGCTCTGAAGGGTTACGACATGCCTACCGCGCGTCGGAACTTTAAGATGCGCATCGGCATCGGCACCACCTACAAGCCTACAATGCAAGAAGCGTTCGATGCCTTCACAGAATTAAGTAAGGAAAAGGAACAGCGCCGCGAGGAAGAGTCTCAAGTTGACACCCAGACCCCACACAAGGGCTTTCGGAGCTCCTTCATATCTCGTCCTCTAAACGGCCTCCTGTCAGAGCGTTTCCCGCAACTACTCAAGTATCGCTACAACGGAATGCCGTGGAATGGTGCCGAGCAATTCTACCACGACCACGTCGGTACGAGCAACCACTCAGACCTCGGTCTTGGAGATCAATACCTTGAGAACGAGTACATCAGCACTAACCGGTATCCTTCGCTCGTCACATCAGATCATATCCAGGAATCTATGGACCAAAACCACTCTCTCCCGCTGGTGGGCATGCAGTTTGTTCTGCGGCACTTCGTTCGCTGCTGCGAGTTCTGTCTGATCTGCTTTTCGAAGATGCCGGACGACTTGCAGGCCATCAAGCCATATGTCTGCGACAAGCCTCTTTGCCTTTACCAGTACATGTCGCTAGGCTTTGGACCCAGCATCGAGCATGAGATTTTGTCCCAGCCAAAGGTTGTTGACCTGTTAGTGAGCTTCTGCTATAGTAGTGCACGCATTGGGAAGCTGAAGGACTTTCCTACCGGTCTTAGCCTCATGATTCCGCCTAGCGCTGCATATGGAGATGACTACCAGAATCTCCAGCAAAATTATAATGGGTACTACACGACACCAGCCCCGCCATCTGCTGCTTCTACTACAGGTGGCTCGCGGGATGTAGCAGCAGTACAAATGAAGTACAATGCTGCAACGAAAGAGATTATGTTTGAGGACAAGAATAAGAGGTGTCCCGTGCGGGCGGGCGATTGGATCATCATTCGCACGAATGACAATAACAGCAAAGCCGTGCATTGCCGCGTCACCGACACTTCGCTCTATCCAACCATATCTGTCGCGGAGCCCGTCACACCAGCCTCTCTGGCGGATGTTGTAGCTTCCCCTCAACAGTATCCTTCAAGGTCGAGGTCGACGACGACGACGACGACGACGACGACGGCACCCACTCCAACAGTCACCGCTCTACCCCTAGATGAGTTCAAGCCGGCCCACTTCTATCTCTACGATCAGAATTTCGATGAGCTGCAGGAGCACGGTAAACGCGAGGCTATTTACACTCTCCTGGACACGCTTCCCAGCGTTGCTGAAATGAGACAGTATCTTCTCCGTAAGAAACAGTCTCCCCTCAACTCCTGGGTGGATCGTCTACCGCCAGCAGCGCTTGGTGTTCTGCGCTGGATCATCGCGTCTAATCGTGCTTGCATCATGCAAGTAGATGAAGACGCTACCCCTATAGGGCGTAAGGGACAGGATCGTTTGTGCGGCATGCCTGGATGGTCGCAATTCCGCTTCGCGATGGGTGCACCAGATAAGGAGCGCCGATTCATCACGTCTGTGCGAGAGACGCGCAAACGTTTGAAGCTCACATATCCAACCCTGTTTGCTTGGCATGGAAGCCCCCTACAGAATTGGCACAGCATCATTCGTGAGGGTTTACATTTCAAGGATACCGCTCATGGCCGTGCCTTTGGTCATGGAGTATATCACTCGCTCGACTGCAATACCAGCATTGGCTACAGCGGCGCACATTACGGTTACGGGCCGACCGGTACGTCCTGGCCGATGAGCGAGCTCAAGATCAGCCAAGCGTTGGCGCTCAACGAGATCGTCAATGCACCTGGCGAATTCGTGAGCAAGTCTCCCCACTTGGTCGTTGCGCAACTCGACTGGATTCAGACGCGTTACCTTTTCGTCAAGACAGGCAGCGACAATCCTATAGGTACATCTTCAACGACCGAGCCCAAACCATTCGACCCGATTGAACAGGATTCGGGCTACACCCCGCGCGGTACTAATGGCAGCATTATCATCCCCAAGAGTGCAATTCCCGGGTCTCGACGGCCGAAATCCAATTCGTTCTCTGTGACTAAGAACAAGCGACAGAAGACTTCTGGCTCTACGGCATTTGATCCGATCGATCTCGATGCAGACGATGATGGCGCGAGCATCGCTACTCTTGAGGAAGACTTGGTAAGGAGGCTGCTCATAGCGTTTTTATTCAGCTAATCATTCTCTAGGCCATCTTCCGTGAAGAAGATGGAGATATACGCCAGCCCGACCAGAACGACGTGGGTCTGCCTACACCGACCTCTTTGAAGGGCAAGGCAAAAGTTGGCTTTTTGGGCGGGATGTTTTCAAAGGGTCCCTCTACCAAACCGTCCAAGTCTCTGACCGACTACGTCCCCGGTACTCTAGACTATAGCACTTTGCCAATGCTGAAACAGCCTACGTGGGCAACCACTCAAGCTACGAAGCGTCTAATGAAAGACTTCCAGGATCTTCTGAAGGTGCAGAACAAGGAGCTACTCCACGAGCTGGGCTGGCACGTCGACGAGGACAAAATCGAAAACATGTATCAGTGGATCGTAGAGCTGCATTCTTTCGACCTTACTCTTCCGTTAGCTCAGGACATGAAGAAGAAGAATATCAAGAGCATCGTCTTGGAACTCCGCTTCGGCAAAGACTACCCTATGAGTCCCCCCTTCGTACGCGTTATTCGACCGCGTTTCTTGGGCTTCCAACAGGGCGGTGGCGGTCATGTCACTGCCGGTGGTGCCATGTGCATGCAAGTAGGTTTTCTCATCACTCGATTCAGTAGCGCTCGGCTAATACATGATAAGCTTCTCACGAACCAGGGCTGGATGCCTACAAACTCCATTGAATCCGTTCTTCTGCAAGTGCGCGTGGCGATGAGCTCACTGGACCCCAAGCCTGCTCGACTCGACAATGGCGGCCGTCAGGATTATGGTGTGGGCGAAGCTGTTGAAGCATTCATCCGTGCTTGCAATGTGCATGGTTGGGCCGTGCCTGCGGGCTTCAAGGAGATGGCATACGGCGGAGCCGAAGCGTCGGCCTCGTATTACTAGGCTCGATGTGGAGAGGTTGTGAGATGGCATGGGCGGAGTAGTACGTGGCTCTCCGGCAGAGCTGGGTGCCTTGCGTCAAAGACTTGTTTTGTGAGACGGCACAGCTTTGAGTCTAACAAAACAACCAGCAGGCACGGCATGAGCTTTGCCCAGAGCTGCGCTTTTTCTTGATGGAATTTCTGTATTCACGGCATACCCAGTGGCATCATGGCAGCTCTTTCGGTCTGTTGCAGGCGTCTAGTCTGGCTGGGTCTGGATGTGGCGTTATTCCTGGGTTTGGGCATGCTTTTCCAAGGTAAAAGTGTAAAGGTGACGACCGGACTATTCGTAAATGCCTGGTATGAGTATCATAATGTTATAGCATGATATGGCATCATCGATTAGTGGGTGGGTGCCGCACTGTTGAAGATGTGATGAGATGCTAGCCCGTGAGATCTTTCCCGTGAATTCGCTGCGGAGAGGAAGGAAGGTAAGAGATGTCTTTCCGGATCTGGGAATATGGGGATGTGAGGTTGAGGGGCCTAGAGTGGAGAAGGAGGTAGTGAAGACTATTCGTGGGTTGCGGTGAGCTCGGCTCATGCGAAACCTTTCTGGGGTTTTGTTGGCACGAATCTGACATTCCCATACTGGTAAGTCTAGCTTTCTACGTTCCCTGAGGTTAGTCACTTGATCGTTAGTCACCTGGTCATTCTCTGCTAAGAATTCCCTTCTAGTAACCGTTTCACACAACCGAAAGCCAAACCCCCGAACAACAACCCTCCTATTTCCCTTCCTCTTCGAACTCCCCGAGCAGCAGCGCTTCCCTTCCCCTCCATTCCTCCACCCACACACCCACCCCAAACCAACACCACGAAAATATTACCTCGCCCAACAAAAAAGAAAAAAAAAGACTGACCTTTGGGGTCACGAACACTAATTCTCTCCACTTGGTCACACCGCACCGCCCCGTGCCGCTAGGGACCACACTCCAGCACCAGCACTAGAGCACGCACGGAAAACAAGAACACGACATGATATACGGACACAGGGGGCGACAAGGTGTAGTGGAGTATCCTACTACTGGACAACGGGCCCACGGTTTGTTGTGGGTGGTTTTGTGAGTTTTCGTGGGGTGGGAAAGTACATAACGTGGTAAAAAAAAAATTGGATGATGGGGCGCTGTCGTTGGGGGATGTTTTGTGAGGAGGAGGGACGTTCGTAAGGAGCATCGGGAGGCAAGCGGTGGATTAATATACTGCGCACTACGAACATTGAAGGATTCGGGTTCCTGGCTGCAGTCGTTACTGTGGTTGCCGGTTTCCTTCTGGCTGTATGCTTGGGAACTGTGCCGAGTTGCAATTTCACTACGACGCACCTGTATCTTTATTCCGAACTGGGCTGTCGCTCACCGGGTTTCTTGCTTATGTGTGGACAGTATGGAGAGCGTGGAGGGTACAGGACATGATAGCAGACGCGAAGTGAGTGTGTAATGTAGGATACCTGCTTTGTTTTAGTCCGTTTCTTGTTCGTAGTCTGCCAACAAGACAGGATCGTGTGCTACGCAATGCCTTTCTATGTAACGTCTTTGGCTCATCTCACGAGCACTCTCATGCCAGGTGGTGTATGGACTCAGACTTACCTTGGTATCTTTCGGATCTGCTCGCTCCTCTACCTGCTCGCTCCTCTACCTGCTCGTTCTAACAAGGTGAGAGAGAAGCGCAGCAGTGCTTACTATAAAGCTGGGTCGTTCTTTTGCGTCCGTGCTCCTAATAGGCCGCGAAAGAGTCGCTTGCGAGCTTCACTTAGAGTGTTTTCAGCAATCCTATTGTAGGGCTTGGGCTTAATTAGTACAGTGACGACTAGAATCGGTTTCCGGTTCCTGCACTTCGATTATTCTGAGCGCACGGCCGCTCAGAAAGGCGCTTACCAGATAGGTCTTAGCGATTTGCAAGGGTGGCACATGTGACTTAGGATGTGGCGTATCATGAGCTGTGCCACATGTACCTCTACCCACCCATTTTCTATACATTTCGAAGCGTCTACAAGGTCAGTGCCGGTGCTGGTCGGCCGTCCTCCCTGCTAGTTCGCCACCTATAGCATGTTTTATGTTGGCTGGCTGCTGACGTATATGTAGAGGTATCTCGAGTAACACGCTCACTAACACCCATATTGCCACCCACACCTTTGAAACGTAAGCACCTAATTAGCACATTACCTAACAGGATACAGAAGTTAGCCGCCTTTTAGTGGCGCCTCCGCCGTTCTCGATTTCTGTTATGACCCTTCACAAATTTGAAATCATAATGCCATCCATGTGCCTCCTCTGTCATCTCCAGTCGCTGATATTCTGCTTCGCAGTTTGTCGGAGGGTCTAGACATGCGATAGAGCGGTCTTGCTCCTGCGTCTAGCTAAGTGTTTTGAGTCCAAATGCCGTCCAGACGCTGGCTTGTTTTACGCCGATTCTCTCTCGCTGAAATCGTTGATACCATCTCTGTCCTTGTCTAGATCAGCAAGGTCGCTACGCAAAACCTAACACTTTAGGTAATTGCTACTAAGCAGTCTGTAGTCGTCGATAATGCCTCGCACCTGCTCTTCGACCACCTCAGGCCTGGCTACCCACGGTCTAGCATCCCGTCTCTGCGATCCGCATTAGCGGCGACCGGTGCTTTGTGCACAGCCCCTGTCGCTTAAGTATCCAGTGCGGATGCGACTGGCCGAGCTTGTGGAGCACTCCCAGAACGCGATCGCCTGGTTGCGCAGTCTCTGCTCCATGGGGACGAGACCTGCTTCCACCTCCGCGATCGCACCCGCGACTGTGCGGAATCCCTTGATGATTGTCTGCGCCGTAATCCCCTGCGCCTGTTGGAGGAACTGCTTCATCTCGTGCGTCGCACCCTCCTTACAGCTTCCTCTTTTCGCGTCGAAGGACCCTAGGCCGTCCTTCATTTGGGATTTTCTGCTGACTAGGCTCTGAGAGTTTGTATGCCGGCTCGGAATCTATACTGGTGCGAGTCTGGGCTGAATCGAGTGTCGATTCAAAGGGGGTAGATTGTGTGGAATAGGCTGAGAATGACGAATCTGCCACCGCTCCTGCCGTACTTTCACGCTCCTGAGAGCCTCCGCTTGAAGTCGAGACATCCGCTCGATTTGATACACCTAAACTAGACCCTGTAGACGTGGCCAAGATTCGATGTTCAAGGAGCGTTGACGAAGGAGGGTCACCCTCTTCCAAGCCTTCTTCCCCCTTCTCTTTCCAGCGATATTCCCATGCGACATTGTGCCCAAAGACAACAGCTCCCTCTTCTTCCAGCCTATCGGGTCTTTGTATGGGCAAAATCAGGTGCGACCTAGTAGGGTAGAAAACTTGAACCGGATCATGGTGGCGCCTGAAAGCTGCGCTAATAGTTCGACGGACACCTTTCCCCTGACATCGACATGGCGCAACGAGAGCTCCAGGGCAATGCCACAAAAGATCATGGACAGGCTTGAGAGGGTCCGCCCACTGGTCGCCAAACTTTTTGATAATGTTCTTCAAGTCAAAGACACTTGCAGCCAGGTAATACTTATGCCTTGGGAGACTTCTCCAATTGGGGCACATGCCGTCGAACTCAATAGGCCGAATTATGTCGCCGAACCCACGGCCAAACAGAGTAACTGCATCGATAGAGCGGACGAAGTCTACCCAGCCGTATCCGAGCGCCTGAAGGGTAGCAACACGTGGGTAAGGGTCGTGATCCGTGGCTAGCCCAACAAAATCCCACCCTTCTAGGTGTTTTCGCAACCTGACCTTCAAGTTCATCCCGTTCTGACCAGCCAAGTGTGTGCGATGGTCTATAATCTGCTCCAAAGTGTGGTAATTTTGCTCCACGAGATCCTCGAAGAGATAGTAACCTCTTTTCTTCTTTTTGGCCTTTGATTTTTCGGTATTAGCCTCTTCCCGCGATACTACTTTTTCTTTTTCTTTTTCTATTTCTTTTTCTTCTTTTTCTTCTTTTTCTTCTTCTTCTTCGAACAGCTCGATCTTGTCGGGATAGATCTCAAGTCCCCTATTGTCTTCGTCTATGAGAACTTTGATGGCGGAGTTCGGCTTGTGTTCGGACCCGTCCCGCATTTTGCTAGGGTTAAATAGGAACGAAGTAGATAAATCGTCACTGCTGTAAAGTTGGAGTGAGGCGCGTACCAGATGGAGTAATGCGCTGATACCATTAACAAGCCAGCCTCTTTTTTCCTCTTCGTCCCAGAAAACAACGTATTTGGTGGCAATCCACCTGAGCTTCGGAATATATCCATTCCGGGTAACGTGCGGTGGAGTATCCTTAACGCCGATCGCAAACGTCGCTCCGCCTGTGATGAACTTTCCCCCAGTTACAGACACCTTCTCGAGAAGGCAGCCGGCATGGGGACGTGGGAGACCTGTCCCACCGACGTCATATCGAGCATCTGCCGCTCCTTCTGCGCGTTAACGGGTAGTTCCTAGTTGAGTTCGGTGGGCGGAACTTACCAGCATTGTATACGCAGTCTGAGCACCAACCTACCAGGTGTCGAGCTTTATCCAGTTGGAGAGAGCCGATGTCATCGCTGTCATGAAGAGAATGGTCAAAATAGGAGACTCGTTCGCTGTCGCAGTTGTAAAAGTAATGCCAGACGAGCAGGTCTCCGGTTATCCTCGTTGCGATCAACATCGTTGAAAAGCCTTTGATGAACAGCTTCCCATCGAATGTATTAGCTCGCTCCGTCCCAGCCAATCCAGCGATCATGTTGAGCGGCATCTCAAGCCCCAGTCCGGGCTCATTCTTGATCAAAATTGGGTACCCACTCACCATCACTGGGTTTCGGAACATGTTGTGCCAGCATTGCCCAGACGGCCTTTCCCCGCTCACAGCGGGCTTGTTCATCTCGAAGTCGATCACGCAAAGGATTTCAACCAAGGGCATTTGCTCAGTTGCTTCAGTTGAAGAAGCAGCATTCTCCAAGCGGGTTCTTCGGACGAATGGCGAGCAGGTTGCGACTCCGGCCTCGAATGATGATGACCGAAGTGCCGCGCCGAGCCATGCGAACTGTTGCCCAATCTCTGCGAGGGAGTCACCGGTGCCGATGGTGGTAACTATGAACTTTCTTCCGTCAATCCGAGCGTCAAGTTCTGTCCCATCAGGTAGATTGGCTAAAAAGACCGACTTAGAAGGTATCACTATTAACGAATAGGGGCATAGTTTACTCACAGGCAACATAATGATCTGTCCTGTTCCGCACAACATCGGTGACTAGCTGCATCAAATGTTTTCCAGTGGCCGGCCATGTCTGGCAGAGGTATTCCCGAGTAGTCATAGCCTGCGCATCGTTTGCAGTGCCGGTAAGGGTGATAGCTCTCTCTAGCGCTTCTTCTGGGGTTTCGGTATACTGTTGTTCCTTCACAAAGGATAAAGGATCCCAGGCTAGCTCAAAAATCGCCTTGTACTCTTGTAAAGGCGCCTTCCTACTAACTCTGTGAGACGACGGCAGAGCACCCAAGATTTTCTCCTTGATATTCTCCATAAGGTCAGGAGTTGCTCGGGTTAAGGTTGCCTCTCTTTGCACACTCGCAACAAGCCAGCTGTACGCCGGAGTCTGCACAATGAAGTCACGATACAGACCAGCATCGGGCGTTGGTTCGGTGTCATCCACCACGGCATCGTCATTCTCGTTTGGTTCTGGAGAGGCAGGAGCGGAATCCGAGTCTTCACCAGTTGTAGGCATTCCTGGTTCATTGCCGTGGTACTCATTGTTCTCGCCTAGCACTGTCGTCTGCTGGTCCATAGGAATGTCTGGGTCCTCAAGATATCGACCAATTGCAAACTGGCCTGGCTGTACTCTATCAACATTCGAAGATGTAGCATCCTCGAGTGGAAACATGTCCTCGAATGAGACTTGTATACGCCTGGAACGAACGTCAGTGCTGAACCCGAACAGTGACCAGCCAGCTCTGGTCGGCTCACCTGCGATATTTGTGAACAAAGAACGAGACGTCGCGATGCATCGGACTTTGAGCTTTGTGCCCAAGTTTAAGAGCGAAGGCTCTTAGTAAGTCCGGAAGCATCTCAGAAATGCGTTTCAAGGTCTCCTTGTCCGACTCAATAGAGTTGACCGTGCCGAACAACTCTGCAGCCAGATCGGCAATATAACCTTTGTCTCGTGGGGGTGGTAGAGTTGAAGTCTCGGACGCGGTGTATATCGTCTCTGCGGTATACAGCCCCAGAGGCTGCACGTCCCGCTTATCGGCTGGCGGCTGGGACCCAACGAACGCCGAACCTTCCTGGGTGTGTTCAATGTCCTCAGTAATCACGTCAAGACCATTCCCTACCGAACTCCAGATCTGCACTGACTTTCCATAGGTTCGAGATGCATCACCAGAGTCGGTGGGAGTCTGCTCATCTTGCTTATTTGGAGGCGATTCTGATGCCTGGTTGCCAATGTTGGTTAGTGCCAGTGCCGGATTGTGCTTTACCTCAAGCACCGGCGAGCTTAGCAGCTTGGCTACCACCTCGTGCCCATTCTCTGCTGCCAAGGATAGCGGCGTCCGTCCGTTCTGATCCTTTGAGTCGACGTCAACCTTGCCGGTCTCGAGCAGCAGCTTGACTACCGCCTCGTGCCCATTCTCTGCTGCCAAGGATAGCGGCATCTGTCCGTTCTGATCCATCGAGTTGACGTCAACCTTGCCGGTCTCGAGCAGCAGTTTGACCACCGCCTCGCACCCCTTCTGTGCCGCCCACGATAGAGGTGTCTGTCCGTTCCAATCCTTGGAGCCAATGTTGATCTTGCCGGTCTCGAACAGTAGCTTGACTACCGCCTCGTGCCCATTCTCTGCTGCCAAGGATAGTGGCGTCCGTCCGTTCTGATCCTTTGAGTCGACATCAACTTTACTAGTCTCAAGCAGCAGCTTGACGACAGACTCACGTCCCTTTCGCGCTGCCCAGCATAGCGGCGTCCATCCGTATACGTCCTTTACGTCAATTTGAACTGTACCCGCACCAAGCAGTAGCTTGACTACCGCCTCTTGCCCCGTTTCCGCCGCTCACGAAAGCGGCGTCCTTCCGTCCTCATCGCTCGAATTGAGATCCTTCCCTTGTGTTTTCCGCAGCAATAGCAGCGCTATATCTTGGTGACACTCCCTGATGGCAAGGAGTAGTAGTGTGTTTCCACCAGAGTCTTTCCTACTAACATTTACGTCGTTTTCCAGTAAGAACGTATCAACAGCGCCCTTCGACCCAAGTGCGATCAGGAGATGAAGCGTTGTCGTTCTAGTAAACGGGCAACCTATGGGCGTGTGGACCCTATTAGGGTCAAAGACCGTCTATAAGTTTGCAACCTTCCCTAACGACTCAGACCGCACATCCCATTGAAAGAGCATAAGAAGATTAGGCTGAGGTATTCCTTGTTGTTCCACCTTCCGGACATGTTCGAACACAAACCGCGTTGCATATGGTACCAAGGGAAATCTTGCTGAGAGAGTGCCACGAGGTAGTTGAATCGCTTCCAATACTTCCTTTAATGCCAAATATTTAAGGTACGACCTTGATATCTCAAAGTGGCCGGCACCGACGTAGGATTAAGTGACATGTCGATGACGCTTCATGTTCTTGAAAAATCTTTCTCGTAGATAGTCGGCAACGGATTGATGGATGAATTTTGCCTCCCAGTCCGACTCTTCTCCGCCTAGGTCGTATCATTCGTAGACATCACGGGTCTAAAACTCTACCAGACCCCTTAATATATGCTTAACATGCCGTTTAAACTAAATTAAGCTCTTAGTCTAACTCTCATAGCGCCTAACTTTAGAAACAGTCGTGGCAGTTATGTCCTTATTAGTAGCAAGGGCCTCTCGAAGCTCTTGCATTAACAAGGGTCGCTTAGCGAAAAGAACCCATTAAAAGAGCTTAACTATCTAGTCTTCCTTAGCTTTGGTGAAGCCGCTTAGAATATTAGCGTAGAAATTATCAAACGCTTATGGCATGGATGTAATTATTTCGTGCAGCTTCTGTACCCCTTTTCCTTTAGCATTTCTCTTAATTACTAAAGCAGTAACTAGAACCGCCCATTAAAATACTCCTTAAGCTTTAGACAAGATTACTTCCTGGATTTAATTACGCTTCCATTCCAGTCTAATTTCTTTCAACCGTTTCTGGACTACTAATTAGATGTCCCCGTCATTTCGCTTCTCAACGGCGATTATTAGGATAGTGTCTAGAAGACACGCATATCTTAACTTAAGATTCTGCACTCTCAACGTCTTCCATAAGGTCTTTAAAGTACGTTAGTAAGCTTTTAGCAGCTTCTTCCCTACACTTATTAAGTGCGTTAATAAATATAACAACAGGCTAATCCTTTAACCCCGTCGTTAGAGTAGTAGATAAAAAGTCTTAAAGTTCTTAATCAGACTACTTCCACCTATTTTCCCTGTAACTACTAAATCAATTCTCCCGATCTTCATAGATCTCGGTAAGCTAAGAGAGGTATTTTAGGAAGTATCTAAGCATAGAGTTCAACAGTGCACGGTATATGCCTAACGGTGTCTTTTGCAGATCCGTCCCTTGGCCGTAAATAAAGAAGGATAGAACGAGCTCTCTAGACTGTCTTCAATGCGTATTTATAACGGCGAATTTCATAAGCACAGACTTGCTGGTGCTAGGATTCCCCTTAATCTAGAAAAGTCCTCAAGATTTGTTTACCTAAGCCCAGTACTTAAGGTCCTTAAGCAGCCACTAACAAGTGTTCTTTACAGCCTTAATGTCTTCGTATCTCCGCTCCTGTTCTAGAAACGAGAGTAATTGTACGCAATCTGTCCTAGGTTAGTGGCGTCTTAAAGGATTACGCACAATCTGCATACCAATATTCCGTTCTAAAAGTAGTGCTAGTGCTGTAGGGTCGTTACATTTCTTAGCTACGAGGTCGTCAGTCATACGCTATTAATTTCGTACCTAGGATGCAGCATAGTTACATTGTAATCAAGCTAACATTAGCCCATAAGATACCCGAATCATCTTCTTAACTACATTCCTTACCAACTCAAAGTCCTCCTCCGTCGGCTTCCTAAACTTATTCATATTAAAGTGCGTCTAGGAGAGCGAGAACTTGCTCGCTCCGTTAGACAGATTAAGGCAGCCAGAGCTCTTGCTCACCACGAATCTCTAGCACAACAGTTAGCCTTAGCAAGATGCTATAGGTGTCGAACTAGCAGGGAGGACGGCCGACCAGCACCGGCACTGACCTTGTAGACGCTTCGAAATGTATAGATAATGGGTGGGTAGAGGTACATGTGGCACAGCTCATGATACGCCACATCCTAAGCCACATGTGCCACCCTTGCAAATCGCTAAGACCTATCTGGTAAGCGCCTTTCTGAGCGGCCGTGCGCTCAGAATAATCGAAGTGCAGGAACCGGAAACTGACTTCGGTCACCACTGTAGAGAAGTAGCTGTTTCTATATCAATCTAATCCTTGATGCCTGGACAACTTGGTCCTACCGCACCTTGGGCGGTCATTCTTGCAAGCACGTAAATGTATCAACCGTATGAATTTCATTTCTCAATTACCCGCTCCACGTTTCCGAACAAACAAAGCGATGATCGCACGCGAGCCCTGGTTCGCGCAAGACGCCCACTTGGTATCCCAAAATGACAATTTGGGACTCGAACCAAAGATGCCTTTCAGAACGTTTGAACTGCACAGTGAAAATAATCAAGGCTGACTTTAGGGTACTTCAAATCATCCTCGCAGCTTAAGAATTTCGCATGAAGACGCAAAAGTAGATAGAGGTGAGAAGACATACACTACTCATTTAATTGTGAACCAATGCTTCTACCAGGGCGCAAATCCACTCTTTTGCTACCATATGCTCAGATTGTACGAAAAAACAAGACTCCATTAGTCCGGGAAGAGCAGCAAGGAAATAATAGGCGGGCAAGGACACCCTCTCACCTATATCCCCTGCACAAATCAGCAAAAGAAAAAGCAAGCAATACCAAAAGAGAACGCCTCTCTCTCGTAGACTCACGGGCTCGACTGGGAATTGAACTTTGAACCGTATTAGCACATTCTACACTGCCCGATTGCTGCGGTCAACATACCCCAGGACCTCCTGTATTTAAGCTGTGATGAACCCAAAACAGGAATCATACGACTAGACCATCGAGCCAGATTTATTTATGTTTCTTTTAGACGCAAAGTGATATATATTCTACAATTAAAAGCGACGACAAAGAGGATACATCATCGTGGGTGGGAGCATTTGCGATGCGGGGATGCTGGGGGGAACGACTAGTGCAAACGAAGGCGTGAACGGGGAAGTCGAAAGGCATCAAACAGAAGAATTTCATGGACGATATCTGGAATCACCTTTGAAAGAAGGGATGAACCGGATTTGATAAGGATGACTGACAACTTGAAGAGTATCTGGGATCTTGCCGTCTCTTGGCTGTTGCATTCTTCCTCCGTACACTTGCAGCTATTTCGCAGAACTTGTGTCGCAGAATGCGAAGAGTTTGATTAGAGCCGTGTACGAGCACGCGGATCACAGCATATAGCTTCGTATACCTACAGACAAAGACAATGAATTCAAGAAAGCCTGTGTTGGGACGCAGCACCTTGATCCGAACGACCTATCCGCAACATTAAAAACCCCCTAGGCAAGCCATCTAATCCGGCACCGTCAGCACATAAGCTCAGCTAATCGTCGCCGTGCGTAAGAAGACGGGCAAAAAAGCATGCTTAACTACACCGAAATGGCAAAAAGAAATTTCACCTAAACGGTGTTGCTGGGCTCCGCCGCGATCTAATGAACGTTAGGACAATTTTAACAATTGTCGGCGGATATGCTTACTCGAACGCGGGGCCTCCTGCAAGTTCGAACGTTGTGCCCAAAGCAGGAATCATCTAAGAACCTGTCAGATGACTGTGGGGTACAGGGATTTCATAAGAACATACACCACTAGACCACGAAGCCGGCTTGGATGTCAAGTTTATGAGAAATTTGCCACACAAAGTAGTATATAACGCAAGTTTATTGAAGACGCGTGTGACATGATGTGTGTGCGCGAGTGGGGCTGGCAATGCGATTAGCGAGCGCAGAGCTATGCCAAAATTGGCGGCATATGACCGGCCTTGCTCGGCGTTCGGAATGACAGGCGCATCAGACGAGACAAGCACGGGCCACGCAAAGAACGCGACTAACTTCACACGCGATTGCAGACGACAACTTCAGCACGACCTTCCCTTCTTATACGAATTGGTTGCGTTACCTCTCTTCAATCCGTACAAAACTCTATCCGGGATAATTAGTCACGCATAGGTATGCACCCGCTGCCTCGGGGAACATTCGTGCCCCTATCTGAGCCCCAGGACTTGCTAACTTCATCGAGAACTCGAACTCTGCAATGCGTTAAAGGACCCTAAAAGCAAAATGCGCTTCACACCTATTTTGCTCGCGCGCAAAGTGATAGCCGTCACCCTTGGTACAAAGGCCGGCGACATTCGCAAAATCCTAAACTACGACTCCCGTGACTGGACCGTCTTCAAGGTACCTCCCGATTCCCGCACGACGCTATTCCACCACACTCACATTTCCCACAGACCGTGACCGCAAACGTAGCGGAAGCCCTCTATGGCGATGCGGACTTGGCGAACACCCCTACCGTCAGCAAGCTCAGCAGCGCCGAGAAACACAAAATAGCTCTTCGCGTCAACCGCAAGTTGAAAGCAAGTGGCGTGGAGAACATGCCGACAAGCAACGTCCTTTACTGGCGACTTCACCGGACATTGAAAAATATGCACAGAATGAAACGATGCACGTGATGATACAGCCCCTTCTTTCCTAGCGAGAGATGGACTTGCTAATTATGTGGGCAGTGAAACTAGCGAGAGAAACCTACGCAGAAGAGCATGCTATAGCAGGTTGTGCTGAAGAGCTCGGGCCGCATGTGTCGCGATTTATGGTACATATACTTGAAGCACCACGAACTGATCATTCCTGCTAATACATGCAACCCTCAGAAGCTTGTCCGCGCCGAAATGGTCACCTATAATTCGGAGCACCCTGACATGACTTTTACCGAAATTCCGAATCACGTCAAGAATGGCATACGCGACCGCGTAAATCGGCAATTGCAACTCGAAGGCATCCCGCCAGTTGGCAACGACTTGATGAGGGCGCGGATTATGCTAGCGCTTATGCATATCAAGGTCAACAAAAATAGGGCAAAAGAGCAGAGAGAGGCTGAGGGCATACCAGAGAATCTAGAGAAGAAGCTGAAACCAGAAAAGCGGAGACAAAAGGAAGCGCCGAAGCACAAGAATGTCCAAGAGGAGGAGTCGCTTCATTTGGACTAAACGAACGAGTAACAATATCGAAGCCGACGACAAGAGGCGGAATCGCGGACACGAACGCATGGGAACCACGAGGCTAGGAGGCGGGCGAGAGTGTGGCATGTCGTCTCTGCCTTCAGGACAACACATACTTGTCGCTTTCGGTGGGTTCGCGCTCATGCAAGCCGATTCTGAGCATTGCGCGTCCCCGTGGGCTATGAATATCATACTCCAGTTCCATCAAAGTAGTCGGAGAATCCGATGCGAACAACGACGTCAAGAAAGCACACAGATCGGGCGAGGCTCCACGCCACATGGCAATGGACGCAGGCCGCATATAGACGCACATTGTGGAATACGCTTCGACCCTAGATCGATCGCCAAGCGACCTTAGCTCAAATTCTCCGAATGTTGGGGCGCCCTGCATCAGATCCAGCGATCTCGTTCCGTTCGGATATCCGCTTGGTCGCCTTAAAGAGGCGTTTATTGAAACCGTTAGGTGGTTGTGGTGTAAAGACGGGATTAGCTAGCTTTTGTAGCTTGGGAGGCGGACTTTACTCCGACCGAATCGAGACCCTATTACGCTTCGCCCACGTGCAGAGCCAAGCGATCGAGAGACGAGGGCGCGGCAAGAAGCGAACTGAGCAGCGTTCCCGTGGAGCATTTTCGAAATATTTAATGCGTCTTTCAGAATTGCATATATGCATGTGGCTTTCGGGTCAACAAACCTACCAAAAGCGAGGAATCGGGCATCTAGAGTCGGCAAACATGGCCTTGCCTTCGTCGCTACGGGATCTCGACATCATCGAAATATGCTCAAAGTCGCGGCGAAAAGTATTTAGGCACTGCAATTCTCTGAATTAAAGTCTCTCCACCAGCATCAACATCACTCGCTTCGTTACCAAGCATTCATTCACTCGCTCCAACACCATTCATCCCTTTTCTTCCTCGAACTCACTCACTCACTCACTATGCGTTCCTCATTCGCTCTTGGTGCACTCGCACTCCTCACCACCACCACCACCACCGTTGCCTCCAAGGACGATGACTCTCGCTCCCGCAAGCAGAAAGCACGATCTATCTAGGTCCTTCTCACTCTGACGAACTGGTGTGCATAGGCGTTCATCTGTTCTTGCATGGTGCTCGCGATACAGTGCGAACGCCACTCTGTCCACTGTGAGTCCCGTTCCGCTAGCTTTCGTCCAGTAAGGACTTGTGCTAACGCGGCGGATTCAACTAGGCCAATATCACAACAACAGCAAATGCGACGTCAAGGTGCTTCGATGGGATCCTGCCTACCGTTACTATAACCCTTACTGTACTCCCCAACCCATCTTCCATCTCTGTCCTCCGCCTTCCGCCCTTAACCTCCCATCCTGCAATCCTTGTTCTTCTACCTCCGCTGACGCCCCACCCACAGGAAAACTGAATGGCCTACCACCAATGATGGCACCACCACGTCCACAATTTCAACTACAACCACCACGGCTTCCGATGACGACTCAGAGACTACCACACGGACGGAGACGAGTACAAGTACGAGTACGGAGAGCGTTACTGCGACTACGACTGCTTAGACATTTGATGGGATAGTGTATTGCAGATGGCATTTATGATGGACATACATTTCGATCGCTATGGTTCATGAATTTATTCATAATCCTTCTAAGTAACCATGGCTGCCAGCAGCCACACTCCGTCTCCCGAAAAGTCGCCATATACATGGTGCATCCTATTAGCCCTCAGCACGCGATAGAACGCTAGATTCACCATGCCATAAACCATCCTGGCGGCTTCAGCACACTATCATACCCTCTCCCCACCAACACTGTAATCCCAATTCCCTTTCAGTTAGCCTCCGCATTCATAACCACCCTCCCCTCTCCCTTCCCCACAAACGTAAGCCACTCCCTCCAAGCCCGCACATCCGTCCGATACGCTTGCACAAGCGGCAAGCCGCCCGCCTTCCGAAACTCCAACGTCGTCCGACGGAGTGTACGCTCGTTGTTGCGGTCGCGAGTGCCCATGGGTTGTAGGGTAGCTGCGGCGGGTGCAGGGAGCGTGGTGCTGGTGGCTGAGCGGAGGGCGGTGTGGATGGAAGGGGTGAGGTTGGGGTACGTGGATGGTATTGTGGTTGCGGGGGTGGTGGTGGGGATGTTGGTAGACTGTCCGAGCGGAGTCTGGGCAATACCGGTTGTCTGTCCGAATGATGTCGTAACTGAGGCGAATGGTGCTGAGCTTGATCCGATCGCTGGCTTCGTAAACGGGTCGGATGTGTTCCCCGGATATATGGTGTAAAGACACTCGCTCTTCGACGTAACTGCGGTAATGGGCCACGCAAGGGTGACATACGGCGCGGCAATGCCCTCTTTATCGCCGATTTGCTTGTTGCCGATAATAACGACGAAGCACCAGCGGCCCTCGCCCCTCTCATTCCGCCCCCGCATATCCACTTTCCGCATGTCCTTCCTACTCGGCATGCCGCCGCCAAACATAGCCTGCGCAAACAGAGTATCCTGTGTAACCTGATCGCTATGAAACGTATCCACCTCCGCGTATCGAATAGATGAGACGTCGCCGGGGCCGATAAAGCGCAGCTCGCGGTGCGACTCGGAGGACGTATCCCAGAAGCTAATCGATACAAGCGTGATGTTGACGGGACCCGTAGGCGGATAGGGGAATACAGGATGGATGTCCATGAGGTAGTCTTCCCGGCAGCGGCGGTAGAGCGTGGTCATAGTGTGATGCCAGCGTAGTAAGATCTGTGCGAGCTGAGG
This sequence comes from Lentithecium fluviatile CBS 122367, assembly GCA_010405425.1. Taxonomy (NCBI): domain Eukaryota; kingdom Fungi; phylum Ascomycota; class Dothideomycetes; order Pleosporales; family Lentitheciaceae; genus Lentithecium; species Lentithecium fluviatile. The sequence goes on from MU005571.1 coordinate 1,522,379, forward strand.
AGTATTGCCGGGGAAGTCTACCGTCCAGGATGCGCTGAAGGCGGCAGGGAGCGTCGGGATACCGGTAGCGCCGTTATTGCGGACTTTCTTCTGTTGCTGGGCGAGGGGAGCTGGACGGGCGGCTTCTTGCGTGGACTCTGCGCGGGTGCGCTTGCGGTCTTTGCCCTTGGCGGGTGAAGAGGTTGCTTCCTTGAGCGAAGCGGTTGGAGGCGGGCGGGAGAAAAGGGAAGCGAGGAATCCGTCGACGTTTGCCGGTTGGGTGGAATCTGCCTCGGTGGGTGCGTCGGCAGTGCTCTCTCCCGAAAGGAAGGGAGATGGGAAGAGGACTGAAAGAGTTTGGGCTGGCTCTATGACAGTGCCTTCCTCCGCAGAAAGCTGTCCTTGACCAAGCGGCGGGAAGCTCTCGGCGGCTTCCTCGCCCAAGCTCATCTTCCTGAGGTCTTCCCCCAGCCCAAACTCCTCCAGTTCCTCTTCGAATTGACCGACGAGATCCGGCGGCATCGTCGGCGGCGCTTTGAAGGCAAAAGCCTTCTGCTGCCCGAGGACTTGCTGCAGCTTCTTCGAAGCCGCAAACGCCTTCTCGTGCTTCTCCATCTTCTCTTTCTCGGCGTCGTCGATGTTTCCCGCGAGGGGAATTTGCGTCAATGGTGAGACTTCTGTTGAATCTGGAAGTGTCAGATATGAAGAACGCGAAGCCGGAACAGCGAGCAGAGCGAGAGCCAATGGACTCGAGAGTCCCTCTTCCTCGATGTTAATATCTTGCTCGCTTTCACGAGATGGATTTTCAGATTTGTGTGAATCCATTTCGTTATTCCAAGCTTTCTTACTTTTATAAGGCGGTGGTGCTGTTCCTGGGTGGCGGCGTAGAGGAGCGAAGCTTTCCACGGGTGGGGGGTGGGCGTTGTGAGTGCGAGGCTGTAAGTGTTGAGGAAGTGAGAGGTTTTGTTTTGTTTTGTTTTGGGGGCGAGGTGACTGCGAGTAGGTAAATGCAGCCAGGTTGTCACGACAGGAAGTAACAAAAGACGAAGCGAGGTCGAAACAGAGGTGAAAGAGAATGTTGCTTGCATTGGCTTGAAATTTAGCAAGCTCCGATGAGTCCGTCTTCGTGCCAGAAGAATGTCTCATTGAGTATTAATATTTATTCCGATCTTCCATGTAATCCCGTATCCTCTGTGAAAGAACGCACATCCCATTGACCTAGTACAGGTTGGCAGAGAACTTGTATGCTGCTTCCAGGGTGTACGCAGGGTCCTCGGGGCCAAAAATGTGCTTCTTCTCGCGCTGCCATTCCGGCTGGTTGATGGCGTCGATCCAGTCCTCGACTTCCATGACAATGCAGCCGTATTGCTCGACGACGCGTGGACGACCTTCATAGCCTTGGGTGGACTTGATAGGGAGAGAGCCTATATACTGTTAGATCTAGAAACCTCAAGCGAGTCTTTTGTGCATACCATTCTGCCCACCGCAGCTGTAAACCTGGAAAGCTTCCTGATCCGTGTAGATATCGACCTGAATGCCCGTAAAGTTACTCGACAGAGAAGCCACAGGCCCATCGTTTCGCCAATTGTAGGGACCATTCTGCTCGCGATTTACGAGGTAGCAGTTATCGTATCCAGTGCAATTGAACCCGCAGTTGCCGAGAAGTTCCGGTGCAGTAAGATTGGCGCCGATCTGCTTGGGTGACGACCAAAAGTCATTCACGGAGTACTTCTGATTTGGCAGAATGGTACCGTCTGGGATGAGGATGTTGTCCACACCAACGCGCTGGCCGGAGTAGGGAAGGTAGAGCGTGTGGTTCAGAGCGGTAGGCGTTTCGGGGTTGGCGAATGCATCGAGATTCCAATAGACCTGCCCAATCAGCCTCCTTCTCGGCAGACTTACTGTGAGACAATACTTACATGAGAGCTGAGCATGATCGGCGTCTTCTTCGTGGTAGAAAGAGCCACCATTTTCAAGTTCCACGTATACGGCGTCATGGTGTACGTTATGTAGCTGATGACCTCACCGGGGAAGCCCTCCTTGCCGTCCGGGTCGACAATCGAGAAGGTAATGGAGTCCTCGGTATGGGCAACGACCGTAAAGTTTCGCTGGAAGCAGGTTAGACTTCGTTCAACGCACGAGTCTATGCGCTCAACATACGTAGTCCCAGCCATCAGGTCCACCGTGCAGCTGGTTCCTGCCGCCATTCTCGTTGGGCGTAACGTGGTAGTCGACGCCATCAATGTTGAAGGTGCTGTTCTTGATCCGATTCGCATAGCGGCCTATCCATGCATCAGCTCTCACTCTTGCCTTTCCGTATGCGCCCGCAATAAAGGCCCAGACTTACCAGGCACACCACCTAGATGCGGATGGAAAGGATCCACCGAGTAGAAGCTCGCGTTATCGAAACCAAGCACAATATCCCTCTCAATGCCGTTCCTATCCTTGACAAACAGATTCGTGATTGACGCGCCGTAGGGAATGAACGAGCCGCGAATGCCAGTGGAGGATATCTCGTACTTTCCGTCCTCGTCCGGGCCCGCAGTTCCGTTTGGCGTCGCGTACTGCGCAGCCGCAGTCGCAACAGCCGCGAGGATCGAAACCACTCCGGAGATCTTCATCCTGTCCAGTCCTCAAAGCGAATTGGCTCTTCGAAGTCCTGAGAGAAGGCGCGAAAATTGTGTCCGGGGTCAGGTAAAGTTCCGCGGATTTGGGCGGCTGTTTGCTTTAATAGGTGTACACCGCAACACGGGCTCCCATGACCAGGCACCCTACCCACCCATTTTTCGTGCAGATGCTACCCTCCCCTGGCCTTGTGCCGACCGAGCTTCCTTCGACGGTCACCAATTTCCCCGCAGCTGGGGTAATTGGTGTAGACGATCGTCCAGGCACACGGGCGAGCTATGACGGCATGCACCTGACAGCACAAACGCGGAAGGAATTCCCCTCTTGGAGAGCAACGCGTCTTCCCCGTCACCGAACGCTTCGTCGTGCGTAGCTCTCACGCCTTGCCCATCCGCCCTCACACCACAAACCTTCCTCGGAGCTCCAGCTAAAGCTAAAGCTACAGCTCTTGCAGCTCCCCCCGGAACAAGATACAGCGAAGCAATCATCGCCAGCAACGCCGATTGGCGGATTTCCACCGTAGCCTGCGGAGTGATGACAGCGCGAGCAAGGGCCAGGTGAATTAGATTGTGGAGAGGCGCTGGGGAGCGGCTGGGGCTGTGATCCATGCGCCGAACCGTTGTTGGTGGAGCTTGTTTTCTTGGTCGGGGCGGGGAACGCTAGCACCGGAAGGGCAGGTGGTACGTACCCACATGGAAAATCATCCCGCCTGGTCACGCACCGGTGGTTATACACATCCAGACATACCATATATTCTATCAGCAGCTACCTAGTAAACTTGGGTTGGATCACTTCATGGAAGTATGAAGCAACGACAAGCGGCTGGCTGCACTTGAAACCCAACCCCGACCATAATCCATCGTTGCTTGTGAGCTATGTACATCCAGACTTCTCGATCCCGAGAAGAGAAGCTGGTAGCCGCAGCGGATAATATACATCTCCCATAACGCCGTAGAAAACAACCACCATTCTGAACCGTTATCCTGATATCGTCAATCCCGTCATCCCAGGGACGATGTACCAGAGTACATCGAAACAAGCCATATGTGCACCACCGTGCAGTGAATGATGCAACCATCAGCGGTCCCGGACACGTTCCAACAGATTCTCAGAAGCATGGTTACGGTTCGGAGCCTCAAACTTTCTGTTTCTTTTTGTCCGGACCAGACGACTCAGAGATCCCCGTGGCCTTCCGCTCCTGCTTTGAGATGGTCGACGTCGGGTTCGAGGTGCGTCGGCCCTCCGTGCCTTCCTCGTCCTGACCATTATTAGGAGAGATTGGCTTTCCGGTCTTGAGAGATGCATGTCCAGCAGCGGCAGCCAGAAGGTCCATTCCCAGAGCGGTCGGCGCATCCCGGGTTTTGCTGGAAGCAGCCTTTCCACTCCACGGGGGCAAGACCGGAAGTCCATCTGCATAGGAGATGCCCAAGCCGAAAAGGGGTTGCTGCTTTTGAGCGTAGAATGCGTACTTTCCTTCCTGACTACCCGACTGGTAACGCAAGCTCTGGGAATGGTGCTCAGCGGCGGTAGCTTGAGCGTCGAGGTACGAGACAACTGAATCGTTTCGACCTTGTGGTTTTGGTGCATCAATCTCCGAGAGCACATTCACCGCCGTCGCCAAGGTATCAAGGTCTCCACTGATAGGCATACGTGACGTATTGTACGGAATCGGCTCCCCGTCGAACACGGGCGCGGCGTTGACGGTCTCTGCAACGGTATCCGGGAGTTCTTGCAGGGTGGGAAATCCAGGGATGATATTCGCAGAGTTCGGAATCATGGTTGGCACTATAGGAGCCTTGAGGTCTCGAAGCGTCTCAGCTCTCTCCAGAAATTGTGGGGACTTCTTAGGCTGTGCATTGTGCAGATGTGTCTTGGGTTGCTTGCAACTGGGGTGCGCGTCCCTAAAACGATATATTAGCCACGGCTAACTTTGAAAGCGGAAAGTTAAGACCTACCATTGAATATTGGGCTTATCGTGCTTAGCCCAGCAGCCAGTGGTTGTCGTAATATCGTCGTTCTTTGTACCCCAATGGTGTTTCTTTACGGCGCTGCGGTTATGAAAACCCTTCCCACAGATTGCATGGATGAACTGGCCTGGTCCCATCTCTGCCCGGGTCCTCCGTCGCTCAGCGCCCGCATGCTTTGTCTTAGACTGATATTCGGTAAGAGACTGTACTGAGGTTGACGGATAAGACTGCCTTTGAAGCTCAGTCGTGCCTTCATGGCCTTGATGGGATCCGCTGGTGTACGCTACGGAACTGTTACGGGTTCGCTTCTTCGACGGCGGCTGCATCTCATCGGGCGTCGGCCGGCCGGTTGGGGGAGCAACTGGAGTTCCCCAGTCGGATGGCAGCTCACGTGGCGACTCCAGGTGCGACGATGTGAATTTGGGGGTTAGCTGCTGGTACGGCGCAATGTGCGTGAAGGTATGGATGCCATCATGAGAATGTTGAAGTTCAGCATTTGTCCAGTCGCCTTGTGTATGTCCCTCCTGCCAACCCTCGTGGGAGGGATATGAGGTCCGAGGTCCATGCTCAACGGCGCCGTAACCTGGGGAGCTCAAGACCGCACCGAAACCAGCTTCCGCGTAGGTGTTGAAACTCTCTGTCGGGGGAATCGATGGCGATACGTAACGATGCGCCAATGGCATTTGGCTCGGCAAAGGGTGTGCGGGCGACGATGTTCCGTTTGCCGAGAAGGGATTCCAGTTGACGGGCGTGCTTCGAGTGCATGGTTGATAGTGCTGGCCCCCACCTGCATAACTCTCATGGTCGCCATATCCAGTTTGGCCACTCTGTCCATCGTGTCCGTTGTGTGCATCGTTTGACATGTCTCGAGGGCCTGGGAGCTGCACAAGCGCGCTCCGACCTGGGATGTGCTGCACCATTGGCGATCGGAGAACCTCAGGATTGATGGAAGGTAGGATCCCGAATTGTTGTGGGTACCAGTCCGCTGACATGGGGGTCAAAGGCCATCGCAGTTGATGCTCGGGTTGCAAAAAAGCCGGGCTAACCATGTCAGTGAATTGCAGATCTGGCCATACGGTCGATGAGCCGCCATGTATAGCGAAATGGAATGGCATTACGTACGGCTCGTGAGATTCCGACACTGGAGTCTCGTACTCAGCTTCCTGTTGCTCGAAATCGCCCGGACCCCAATTAGCCTCCTTGTGATTCAGCACCTCATCAAGCCCTTTCATGAGGTCCTGATTGTCGCCCAGAACTGCCGTCATAGTGCTATAAGCCTCGCGTTTGCTCAAGCGGCCTTCTCTGAACTCATTGAGAGCGTGACGGATAGTAGTCCACACTCGTGAGTGTTCACCCAAATGTTGCTGCGTGGAATGAGTGAAGTTCTCGCTGTAGATGGAGGTTTGCGAGCCTACGGTGACGCATTGCATGAGTATGAGGCTTTGGGCTTTAAGACTGCCGGGTTCGTATTGACCGTGCACTTCGTTGGACTCGTCTTTCTGTGTAACGGGCGTGCTCCCGGACGGACTAGAGTGGTTAGCTCATGTAGTGTATTGTGACTAGCACCACGGCTTCCCGCCGCCGGAGAGCGGCATGCCGAAGCATTGTCCGCTTAAGGCGATCAAGAACGTGATGGACACAAGGCCGGGGGTTACTCACCGGGATGTGGCTGCAAAGCCAGGTTGGGCTTCGGAGATCTCCATGGCGCCACGCCTCACCAGATGCAAATATGGAATATGGGTCAGTTGTGCGTCGTACTTGCAAAGGTTGTGGGCCAGCCAATGTGTTGACGTCGGTAGGCGCGAGGGCTTGGCAGGCACGAGCGTGGTGGTAGACACGTGAGTGGCGAATACCGTATCTATCCTTCGCGGAAGCGGCGAGTAAGCCGTTCGCCTACCGTGCTGAGGTGTACCGCCGTTGGTCGTACCGATGGAGAGTCATGAGCAGCACGTAAACGCGGGCGACCCGCCCTCTATAACTGACTGATTGCAGCGACGCCTTGATGTGGTCCTTGCTCTTCAACACGCCGTTTAGTCCTGGGGCCATGTACCATCACACCGATTTCATCGGCTCTGTTTAGAACGCTGTCACCCGTCCGCGCCGGATCGTCTGCCGGCTCGACAAGCCCGCGTCGTACACAACCTCTACAATGCTCTTTCGACAGCGCCACCCTACATCCACCCTATTAAACAGAACGAAGTCGGCAGGCTCCCCGACTAGCAGGCTTAGAGAAGTAGACTCGCAGCCAATGGCGGCCTTTGCTCGAGATGAGACGGATTCCTGCATGGTGGCGTTAGTCAAACAGGCAAAGCGCGCCAAAGTAGAAAGCTACTTGCATAGAGTATCTCAGCATCTTTCTTTGCCCCGGCCTGGTAGATACCCACACCCAACGTCGCTAAACTGAGAGGATCGCAGCTTCCGTAAGGCGTAAAGGCGTTCCCGACGTTGTTTACGGCAATCGATGTGTCTAGGCCATAGTTGCGGATCATTTCCACCATTGGCAGGGTCCCGCGAACGTTTTCCGCTGTTCTCATCATGAAGAGGTCTGACGTGGGGAGCCCGACAAATGAGACGGGAAGGTTGTCGACACACTGTTTCAGACGGCTCCACTCCCCGTCGTCGAACCTAGTCAGACGTGTGCAGTGGCCCAGGGTGATGCGTTTGCCCTTACGCTCAACCCAGTTTCTATCTTTGACGATGTCCAACACAGACCAAATAAGCGGCTGTTTGTCCTCTTCCAAGAAATAATCAAGGTGGAGATCCAGAAACTTCTCCTGAGCCAAGGCCAGCGAGGAGATCCAGCGCACGTTCATTTTTGCCTTCGTCACATCCTGTTCCACATAGGGAGTTGCCCCCAAGACGCCTACGCCCTCCTCTGTGGCAGCCACAGTCATGAGCTTCCGCACTTCTTCCCCTCCGTCAGCTCCGGAGAACAGTGGTAGCTGCGCAAATACACAAATCTGGATCTCACATCGATCTTCAAACTCTTCTTTCAGCTGTAGGCCCGCATCTAAGCATTTCAACTGCACAACACCATCCACCTCAACAAACGCCCGCATGTGGGTCACGCCGTGGTGTATGCTCTCTTCAATCAGCTGGCGACCGCGTCTCAGCAAATCGTCTTCCTCGAATCTTGCCTTGGCCTTGCCCGTGATGTCCATGGCCTCCTGGAAGTCTCCATTTTCAATCTGCAAGTCGCTGTATTTGGGATCCTGCAGTAAAAAACATTTGTCCAAGTGAATGTGTGAATGGCACAAGGACGGAGCGAGCAGGCGGTTGGCTCCGTCCAGCACGTCGGCGGAATTCTGCTGCCTCGCAGCGTCGGGGTCGTGGGCGTCGATCGACGCTATCTTCCCATCCACGGTGATAGAGACGTCCCACAGGGTTGACGGGGGTTTCTCTGGGAGACAGACGGCCACAATCTTGCTCAATGAGCCCGGGTAAACGTCAGAGTACCGCGGCGGAGGGACTCGCGACTTCGGCCTGGTCCTCGATGTCTTATCTGCCAGATGGTGCGCCAGCTGCAACTTTGCCATCTCGTGGTCCATGCTGCCGGTACTGTCGGGGGAGAACGGAAAGGCCATTTTGCAAGAATTGAGTGATATGTTTACGTTGGATTTAGCGTCCGAAGTTAGTTGGTACTAGATGGGAGAGATGACGACAGGATCGCGCTTCGCGGTCGAAGCCGTACATAGATGTACCTGGGCGGCGCGTCGCGCGTAGGCGAAGGATGGGCGATGAGTGAACAGCAACAGCAACGCGTACCGACCGAGAAGGCGTCTGCCAGCGCCCACACGCGCTTGCACACGCGCAGACGTCTGCGATAGACGGGAGGTGCCCGCAGTGCAAGATGCGAGGTGTCGCAGCTTCGCGGGGCTGGCGGGGCGGGGCAATCGATAGAAAAGGGGGCGCGATTCGCCAGCGCTTCCAGCCCTGTGCTTCTGTGTCGTAGACGCGTCGCTGGGAAATACGCCATCCCCCCAGTCCCATCGTCCCCGGTGCACCTGCATCGTGAACTCGTTGCTCCCCATCGTCGCTGCCATCGCACCAGCAGTCATGCAACCGCAGTACCGGAATTACCCGCTTGCCGCCCAAGCGCACCACGCAACGCCGTCACGGCGAGGGCCCGGTACGTACCTTCCAGCAGACCGCAGCAGAACCCGCGCGCAACCACCACAACGCCGTCACCGCAGATATGATTAGGAAGGCTGACCTGGAGCACATGTTCCGCAAACCAGGCCCCATTGTCCACCCACAGCACCCCGCCGCCCAGCAGTATGGCAATGCCAACGTGCAGGTAGCCCAGCAGAGGGCCGAGCAGGAGAAGCGCGACCGGATGCGCCGCATGGCGAAGAACCCGACCAACAAAAATGTGCCCGAGGGCGTCGAGGAGGTCTGCATCGGCGACGGCGTGGCCCGCTACAAGAAGCTGCGCGAGGTCGAGCGCACGCTGGATGCGACCATGATGCGCAAAAAGCTCGAGGCCTCCGACTCCGTCTTCCACTCGCGTAGCGGCCGCACCGGCACCATGCGCATATGGATCTCCAACACGGCTGAGAACCAGCCCTGGCAGAGCGGCGGCATTGACGCCGACGCCTTCGACTTCGATACCGACACCAATGCCACCTACCGCGTGAAAATCCAGGGCCGCCTGCTCGACGACGGCAACGACGATGACCCAGACGAGGAGGAGGAGAAGGACCCCGACGCCATGGAGGAGGACGGCGCAGAGGCCAAGAAGCCGGATCCCGCGCAGAAGCCCAAGGCGTTCTCGCAATTCTTCACATCCGTGAATATCGACTTCGACCGTGCCAAGAGCCTGCAGCCCGATAACTTCACGCAGATCGAGTGGAAGCGGCCGGAAGGCGCGAACCCCAAAGAGAACACCTTCAGCCAGCTCGAGTTCGAGCGCAAGGGCGACGAGAACATCAACGTCACCATCAACCTGCAACGGTATCAGAACCCGGAGATCTTCCGGCTAAGCAAGCCCATGGCCGAGCTGCTCGACACCGAAGAGGAGGATCGGGCCGGTGTGCTCATGGGCGTCTGGGAATACGCGAGGTCACAGCACCTGCAGCAGGACGACGACGAGCGGAAATTTGTCTGCGATGCGAAGCTCAAGGCTCTCTTCAACGGTGCCGACTCGTTCTACTTCCCCAGCCTCCCGCAGCTCATCAAGCCTCACCTAACGAGTCTCCCGCCCATCCAGCTACAGTACACAATCCGCGTAGATAAAGATTACATTTCGCCCTCTCCAGAGTCTGACAAGCCCGCATCAGAGCCCACTGTCTACGACGTCCAAGTAGCGCTAGATGACCCTCTGCAACCGCTTCTCCACAGCATCCTCCGCTCCAAGCATAGCACCGAGACCCTCCAACAGATCCACCAAATCGACGACCAGATCGTGCTCCTTATGGCCGCCATCAGCAGGTCAAAAGCAAAGCATGCCTTTTTCACCAGCATGTCCAAGGACCCAGTTGCCTTTATCAAACGATGGCTCTCTTCCCAGAAGCGCGACCTTGAGGTTCTCCTCGGCGATGCCACGCGGGGCGGCGGCGAAGACGCATCCGGCGAGGAGTGGAAGCGTGGCGGCGCAGACGGTGTCTGGGGCAGCGAAGTCGCGAGGGAGAGCGTAGCATTATGGCTAGCGCGACAGAGCGTTCCCAAGGCGCATTGATCGGTGTCGGTTGAGTAAGCTAATCTGACCGTGCATTTCCTTGGTTTTTGGTCCTCGCAAAACGGAACTCCGTATGGATGGCTTCGGGAGTCGGGTGTTCTGTCTTCGTTGGGGAAGATATTGGTACCTCGAAGAGGGCGTTCAGATACCCCCAAGTCTATCAAAAATTCGATTGTCGAATAGTGCTGCTTGGCCCATTCCTTTTCTAGCTTTAGCGCCTTTTTCCATTTCTTCCACTCCAGCATGGCGGTGGTCTCCTAGTGGCTGGCTCGCTTAGTTGTTGTTCCTTGCATGCCTCGTGCTTGAGCGCGCAGCTCGTTAATCTTCAAGATCTTGATCGATCAGGTCAGATAAGCTCTCTTGCTTTGATATGTAGGCATAGAATTATACTTCGGCAGACTAATCCCCCAGAAATGTTCCGGAGAGCATTCTCTACTAAACTACCCCGCTCTCGTCCGACCTCTCGTTCATCCTCGTTCCATCAAATACCACAATCGGCTAGCCTTGTAAGCGGCAGCCTTGTGTGGCGCGATGCTGACCCCAGTTGATCGCGACTGGTCGGATGCTGCACATGTGTTGTGGGGTAGGGCGTGCTGTGATTGCTCTAGACGGCTATTCCGAGGCAACTCTCTTCTTTGCTGACCCAGAAGGCAATACTTGCGATTCATCGTCCCTTCCCTCGGTTGTTTCTTTCATTGGTATTAAATCTCTCTACTTCCAATTCTTTCGGCGAGCCCTACAGCAATCAACACCACCACCCGAGATCAACATGTCGCCACCATCCGCCACCGAGCCCACCAACGACGCAAAGCCCTCTGACATTGCAACGCATGAGCCCGGCCTCACCAAAGCAGAAGCCAGAGCCAAGATTGGCAACTTTCCCGGGCCTCCAAAGTTCGATGACAAGTACAAAGAGCGCGCGTACTTGAAGGGCAGACTAGCGGGTACGTCAGATACCCCACCATTGCTCTCATCACATCAAGTACTGAGATCACACTTCTACAGCTGCTTTCCGGATCTTTGGCAAATATGGATTCGACGAGGGTGTTGCCGGACACATTACCATGCGCGATCCGGTCGACACGTCCACATTCTGGGTCAATCCCTTCGGCGTCGCTTTCAGCTTGATCAAGGCTTCCGACCTCATTCTCGTCAACGAAGAAGGAAAGGTCATTGACGGCGGGCCTTGCCGGTTGCTCAACACGGCGGCTTATATGATCCATTCGGCGGTGCACCAGGCCAGACCCGAGGTCAATGCTGCAGCCCATTCGCACAGCTTATACGGACGCTCGTTTTGCTCACTTGGGAGAAAGTTGGATATTACCACGCAGGACTCGTGTGCGTTCTACAACGTATGTACACGTCTGGAATCTCGCCATGAGCCCTTTCTTCGATGGGCGTGCATTGCTGACACATCCGCAGGACCACGTCCTCTACGACTCCTTCAATGGCATCGTGCTTGCAGCGGAGGAGGGCAAGAACATTGCCAAAGCAATCGGTCAAAACAAAGCAGCACTCTTGCAGAACCACGGCATTCTGACTGTCGGAAAGACCATTGAGGAGGCTGTGTTTTGGTTTGTGAGCATGGACAAGTGCTGTCATGCACAGCTTCTAGCCGATGCTGCGGCTGCAGGGCGTGGGAGCACTACCGTCAAGATTACAGACGAAGATGCTGAATTTACGTATAATACTGTTGGGACGCCGATGGCGGGATGGTTCTCAGCGAAGCCCTTGTTCGATGTAATCCACAACGAGACAGGCGGTGACTATCTGAAGTAGGGTGAGATATAGCAATTACCCCTGGAGAACAGGCTACGATGGCACGATACAAAGCAATTGATCGTTCGACTTAGGCCCCGGGGTCATGTTTTCTCTGTTGAATGTGATCCCGGCGGCAATCATCGGATATCGCACTAACCGCATTCGGAAGCTCCGATGAGAGAGATCGTGTAGCACCCTAGCCACAGATCTATCGAAAGATGCTTGGTAGCGGAAAAATTGCTTGGCCTTGTACCTTTGTGCATATAACTAAGATATTCCGGTACGTCCAAAGTTTCGCGTGCGCACCCAAAGTTGATGTTGTCTGGCTTGCGCTATGGCCATGCCGCAAGTAAGCGCTGCAGCTATGGCCACCATCGTCAAAGCTCCAGGCCCCACAAGGCGAGGTACCTCCAGCATAACTCCGATCCCGGACGAAGGTTGCTGTGATTGTGATTCACCCAAACTTCTTGACGCCCACGTGCAGTGAATATTTGCTGAGGGCGTTCGTTCGTCGGCAATATGACATCTTTGTTTGTCCGGAAATAGCTCAGGCGTGCTGGAGCTTGAGCCTTGGGTGCGCCGCTTCCCACGACGACCGGACCCTTGGGCGAGGGGCGAATGACATAGCTTTCTGCTTCTGGTGCCTGACCCAGCAGGACTTAACAGCGCAGCAACGAGGGGAATTTCGTTGAAGAGTCCAAGGAGCTAGAGGCAGAGTGATTCGAGTCCATAGGCTGTCGAACGAACACGCGCATCGCATGCGTCAATAGCACCACCGCCGCTGCACCGAAGGCGCCGCCATCTCCCCAGCTCCGCCATGCCGAAAGGACCGGCCGTAGTCATCATCGCCCGGTACGTCTCAGCCCATCGCCTTTGTCTTCTCTCCCCCAATCCCAGCTAACGCTTATATGGCCTCTCTAGCCACGGCGCCCGCCTCGATGCCGCCGACAAACAATGGCACCTTACATCTCCAACTCCATATGACCCACCTCTCACCTACGGCGGATGGTCGCAGGCGAAGAACCTCGGGCTCCGCATCGCCGCGCTCCTCCACGCACGCGAGAACGAAGCGACAAATAGCGAAAACGGGGATCCGGCACACGCAGACTCTGGTACACTAGATGCGGGGAAGGGTGTGAATGGAGCAGCAACAGGGCTGGGCAAGAAGAGGAAGAAGCACAAAGTCGTGCTTCACACCAGCCCGTTCTTGAGGTGTATACAGACGAGCACGGGAATTGCAGCAGGGATCGCGCAGTTCCAGCCGCAGAAGGAGGGCGGTGGAGGTGCCAGCTCCGCAACAGCGACAGAGTTGATTGTACCGAGGCCGGCGAAGGATAGGAATGGCTCGCTTGGATCGAGCGTGCTCGCAAAGTCGCCGCGGTCCACGTCGCCTGCTGTGCAGCCTGTTCACATAGTCGAGCCGGCGGCAGCACCGAATCTCGGGGCCTCCTCGAAGCCGCATGCAAGACCGGCCAAGATACTGCTAAGAATCGATGCGTTCCTGGGCGAATGGCTATCACCAGACTACTTCGAGCACATCACACCGCCGCCGAACTCGACGATGATGGTTGCAGGCGCAAAGGCAGATCTGCTCAGAAGAGGAGACTACGTGGAGGTGCAGCCTACAGCGCCTCAGAGCAAGGGACACTTCCCGGGGGGATGGAAGAGCAACTCGCCGTCTACTACCACCAGCCGGAAGGATGACGGAGCTTTCCCAACCATGGGAAGCCTAGCTCAAGCATTGCCGTTTCGTGAGCGTTCGAGTAGCCAAACCAGCTCAAGGCAGAGATCGAGATCGAAAGACCACCATGCCACCGCTTCGATAGCTACGGCGCATAAAGTGCCCAGCTACATCTATGATCCACCGATACCGTCGTATGCGGTCTCGCCGTCGGATCCCATACCCCGAGGATACGTGACCCATGCGCGGGATGCCTGTGTAGACGTCGATTGGCAATGGGACAGCATGCGCGAACCGCAAGAATGGGGCGATGGCGGCGAGTACGGTGATGAGTGGAGCACTATGCACAAACGCTTTCGCAAGGGCCTTGCTGGCATGATGAAATGGTACAAAGAGTATGGCTCCATGCCACCTAAGAACCAGTTCCCCGGCTTTACCTTCAGGGAGCGACCAAAAGCCATTCACGCTACCACAGACCCCGGACCCAAGGCGGGTCAGGGGCATGAGGAAGAGGACGATGAAGAACTCGTTCTGGTCTTGGTCACGCATGGTGCAGGTTGCAACGCCCTTCTCGGCGCTATCTCTAATCAACCCATCCTCATCGACGTCGGTTTAGCTGCGTTGTCCATGGCTGTGCGGCGAGACGAGCCACGTAGGCCATCCGTGTCGATTCTCCAGCGACGTCCTTCGGTCGTCGATCCAGGGATGTCAGATACCTATGAGATGAAACTGCTCGCTTCACTCGATCACTTACGACCAGGCGTTGATCCATCGAAACCACCGCAGCCCCAATCGCCAGCCGGTATTGCCAGCCCGTCACTCGAATATCGTAGACGCTTTGGCTACAATTCAGGCGGCACAAATAGTCCGGTCAGCGGAATAGAATCACCTTTTACGCTAGGTGAGCCACTGCGGAGTGGGTGGAATAGCTCGTTGGGCAGCATGCGGAGAAGTAGCACTTCTGGCAGCGGGTCGCGCATGCTCTCATCGGGTAACTCTGGAGGCACAGCGAGTCCGATGACGAGCTCAGGTCTTTGGAGTAGCATGAGGGTACCGAGCTACGATAGCTTCAACGAAGGTCGAAGGAGTCCGGGCGCGGACATGGTCCTCAACTTTGGAAACCAAGCGCCTGAACCATCTGCCACCTCGTCGAACCCTACCAGCAACCCGGCTCCGTCGTCCAATTCTACCTCTGAGACTGCGTCAATCCCTAACCTAGACGGAGCTTCTGCGATCACACCTGTTGGACTCGGCATCAACGAACATGAAGACATGGAAAAACACGACAACGTTGCGCCGCTGAGAAAGTCGGGACACGTAGCTAGATCTTTTAGTCTGAGCACTGGTACTGGCGGGCTATGGGCACCCAAGCCGCAGATTAGTGTGAATGGGCTTTGGGGACCGCCCAGGTTGGAAGAGGTATTTGAGCATCCCTATGATACGCCGAAGAGGAGGTGGACGGTTAGCGAGAGGGATTAGTGTAACCAAGATGGAAAGAGTGAGAGCTACGAGGGAAAAGGAAGAGGGTTTTTTAATAAGTGATTCAGGTGGGTGATGGGATGAAAATGGCGTTTGATACCTAGGTATGGTGTTTGTGGGACGGGTCGGCTAGGTTAGGCAGGATTTCTACATGTATATACTGATTGCATGGTATGGATTATTTCTCTCTTCTTTCCATTCTCCTTTCATGCAACTATATCCGGCTTCGGCAGAGGATGGTGCTCTTCAATACCCCATTCTTATCGTTGACGTCCGCCTGCATGTCACTCCATTCACGATGGCTTTGATCGCACATTGAATCTGCATGTGTACATCCTGTGCTTTTCCATGAGCAGTTTGCTTTCTCATTTTAGTTGGAAGCGGGCCGCCAGACCAGTACACATGGTGCATTTTCTCAGGCAACATGTTACAAGGTACCATACACCGTTTCGTACGGAGCCTATCTTAAACCACCCTTTTCTGCGAATTAGAAGCCACGGAGCACCTATAAACGCGTGTTCATTGGGTGGTTTAGCTAGGTTACAATAGCGGCTGTACGAATTGCTGCGGCTGGTAAAGAGTCATGTCCTTTGGCGTCTCTTTGGAACGGCCCGTAGCACGCCAAGGGACCCAAGACCTGTCGTGCGAAACACACGTCTATCGGCCGTCTCGATACACCATCACAAACTTCGCTTTCCTCATCTGCCCTCCTAGCCAATGCCTGGCAAGGCAAGCCCATCTCTGCCCAGAGCTCTTGGCAGGTTCCAGCCCGTCTACCAGCCGATGGTAACTTGTGGACATGCTTGTCGACGCTGCACCCCACTTCCGTCAATGCCATGAAGGGTACTATACTCTAGTTTGACTTCCTTAGACTCGACTATACTCTGACACAAAGCTCTTTTGACTACCGCTGCCCGTATGCCTCGAGATTCGGTGCCGACTTCTAGCGATTCGTTCCTGCGAGCGACGGTGAAATGTTCTCAGTCGAGTAGGCCGAATCTCAATGGTTCTACTACGCGCGAGTCCATACACCTGCCCAATGCAGTAAGCCCACTCTTCCAATA
Organism: Lentithecium fluviatile CBS 122367; assembly: GCA_010405425.1. Lineage (NCBI taxonomy): Eukaryota > Fungi > Ascomycota > Dothideomycetes > Pleosporales > Lentitheciaceae > Lentithecium > Lentithecium fluviatile. The sequence continues at coordinate 1,538,612 of MU005571.1, forward strand.
GAAACTCCAAGGAATCCTTCACGTGGTCCTTGAGAAGATCCAAACGAGAGACAGCACGGAATGTGCGATGATGAGTCCCGGAAGAGGATTAGGAGAAGTCTCAACAAGTGATAGCCACGAGCTTTGGGGCTAGGGTGCTTTTGCCGCATCTGGTCGTCTGAAAAAATTGTGAAAAATGCATAAAGAGCACTGTCTTTTGCCATTTCTTGGTTGCTACCTCACTTCTCGGCGGCATCAGAGTCATCTCCTTACTCCATCACCTCGTCTCCTCCCGATGCTTCTCGCCCCCTTCGCCTTCACCATGAAGACTGGTTTCGCTGCCATTGCTCTCCTCGTCGCCGTCGTGGATCTCCCTCCTCTTTCACACTTCCTCTTATCATTCGGTTCATGTGCTTGTTACACCCACAGGCCAGCGCAGCTCTAGAAGGCTGGTCTGTCCGACGCGGGGACGAAGTTACCTCTGAGAATCTCCCCATAGTGCAGTTAACCGTGACCAACGAACAACTCTTCCCCGAGATGACTTTCACTGGCACAGCCGAGTCCATCTACAACGAGATGAAGGCGCTTGATCCCGCGGCCGTTGCAACTTTGACGTCCGACGCCCGAAAGCGGGCTCTGGAGAAAGACAGGGATCGGTAAGTCGCCCCATCCCATTCTGCACGTGTCCTCAGTGGAGAGCCATGGTACTGATATCCCCGGCCGTATCTAGTTCAACTGCGGCTGAGGCAGCAATATCCCCCACTGGAACAACTGCATCGAAGGCGTGGGCTATCTGCAGGACCTCGGCACCTCCCATTGCGCTGTCCGTGCGGCGCCCGCGTGTGCGCGTGTTAGCTGTTCGCGCAGCTGCGGCATTTACTTGTGCAATAAGGTGAGCTTCCATCATCACTGGAACGGAAAATCTTGTTGCCGGTGATGATGGCTAATCATCCGAGTCAGCTGGATCACGACTTGTGGGTTTATTGCGGGGATATCGCTCACGACGTGAACGCTATTGCTAATAATTGCAATAATGGCGATGCGGCCATTCTCATTCATGGGGCTAGGGACTTTGCTAGCCATTTTATTGGCTTGGGCGGCGATAGTTGCTGAGGCATCTCTTCTTGCAGGTACGTTGGACACAGGGGGCTATGGGTTTGATGATTCGAGAGAGGTCCGAGTCCATGGGTGCTCCTACCTTCGCCTGTCTTGTTCGTCAACGCAGAAATTCTGCGTCTTTCTACGGGGGTTACGTGCTTGGTGGAGTTCACTATCGCAGTGATGCTTTCTGTCTTTAGCAGCTTACTTTTTCAATGCAATTCCTCTTCAATTATTGTGCACTACAGTCTCCTTGCACTTGCCCAATGAAGGTTTTGAGAGCGGGGATCTTCATCGATAAATGCCTAGTCAAGTATCAGTTTCTTTTTCTAAACTTGTCAGAGAAGAGATTCCGTCCATAGGTTGCTTCTCCTTGTATTTTGCAGACCGACGGTCGTTGAAGGCAGCATTGTGGTTTTGCTTGGAACGAATGTCTGATGCGGCCTAAAATTTCCTTGTAGTTACTTCAGTCGGATTTGGGAGAAGAAAGATAAGAGATCAGAGTTCAGAGGAACAAAGACTTCTAGGAAAGAGGTCTCCAGAAGTTCGGTAATAGACATGCGAGAGAGAGGCAATCTGATAACTGGTATTCGGGTTGGATGCCGTAACGTGTAGTCGAAGTGGGAGTAACTTTTTGAGGAGCAAAGGAGAACGTGAAAGACGAAGTTGAGGGTCAAGAGCGCCCTTCAAATGTCGCGGTCCCGCTTGTTACTGATTACTGATTACTGTTAAGTGGGGTCCGCTTCAAATCCAACACAGCAATCACAGAATCATTTCCTTTTTGAAACATCGCGCAAGCCCGTAAAAGGTTGCTCACAGCGATAGGTGTTAGGCCAGCGATCTACTCCAAATTCCTCACACTTTTTTTTGGGTCATAGAGCTATGTCTCAAAATCCACTTCCATCAGACGCCGCCGTCTTAGGAGGTGCAATATAGCGAGGGGCAGAGATTCTCGCACTCCCCGCATCGACTGCGTTACCATACGTATTGTCATCCATATAGCTCAGACCGCCTATTCATCTCGGAGCTCGGAAGCTCCACCAACACCGGTCCAGCCAGCTCTGCTTGGTGTTCATATTGCGGTGGAGCCTCATCAATCTTCGCCGGCGGAGGCGATTGTTGCTCGACCATCATTGCAGCTGGAGGCGGTGCATCATCGCGGCGAGCCCCCAAGATGCGAAGGCCGACGATTACACCCAGAGCGATCGCGAGAGGAATGCCGAGACCGAGGCCTATGCCTAGAGCGAGTGGAAGGGTATTGTTTGCGGTGTGTTGGTGCTGCGCTTCGGTTGCCGGCGGAGACGACGAGGGGATGGGGACTGCCGTGGACGAGGCGGAAGAGGTAGATGTCGAAGGGGGCGTATGGGAGGCGGAGGAGGTACTTCTTCTGGTAGTTGCCGGTTGAGTGATGTTGAAGTAGTGTGAGCGAAAGTGGTGGATCATTGGCCTCTCTTGCTCATCCTTTAACATCAAGAAGAAAAAAACTTCCGAACTGCTCAGATTGAAGGTTTCCGTAGGCGTGATGATCCAGTCGAAGGAATTCCGAGGCTTGCTGTCTGGTTTCTTCTCTTCATCTCTCGTCAGCTTTCCTGTATACTCTTTGACAATGGTGGATTGCGGAATTGATCTCATGAGGACTTACCGAACATCACCGGCCCTTTCGTCACGTTCTTCGGCGCTATATTCTTGTTGACCTGGTACAGGAAGATGCGGTAGTTCTTGTATTCCTCGTTATCCCAGTTCCATTGGATAGTCTGAGTAGAGCCCTCGGACCATTGCAGGTTGCGCTCCCAGTCATTGCCTGATTCCTCGTCGGTTTCAGCGGGAGGGTTTTTGAAGAAACCATCTTGTGCGAGAGAGGAGCGGTAGGAAGAGAGCGATGAGGAGAGCTCGCATCGCGCGTGAGAATATCGCCGCAACGTCGCTGAGGCGTATTCCAATGGGCCGTTGGAGGGAGGTGCAGGTGGGTGTGCGTCATAACGGGAGGGGAGGAAGTACAAACTGCTGCGCCGTTTGCTGCTGTGGGCCTTCCAATGTTTGTGGCTTTGCCGCCTCGTCGAGGATTTCGCGCAATCTCCAGTCACTTTTTGTACCACACGCCACGTCCTTGCACCGCACCTAACCAGAAAGCAGTTAACACTGATTCTCAATTAGCAAATCATAGTAGCTATGTCGAACCAACTCACACTTTCGAAAGTAGCACAAGCACAGACAAGGCCATTGCTTTTCCAGCCACTCAACAACACTACCTGATTACAAAGGTCTCCTCCAAATCCCACAGCTCATTTTCTCTCAAATCCCCAATGTACTCTCCTTCCATAACCCCGTTAACATACGCACTTCCAACAAGCCTGTATACTACATCCCCAGGCACACTCTCGCGATCCTCCCTGAGTACATACGGCCTGCTCAACCCCGCGAGAATCGTGACAACATCACCCTCCCGCACTGTCTTGTCCGTAAATCCGAAAAACCCTTCCGACGTGCAAAATAGCGTCTGCCGAGCAAGTTTGTAACACCCGTCTTTCAGCTGATACATGCGGCCTGCTGGCTCGTTCCCGACGCAGAAGATGGACGAAAGGTAAAAGGAAAGCGAGCTATTGAAGAGATTGGCGAAGTCTGGGCTACTCTTGTGTTTGGCGATGGCTGAGAAAAGAGTTTGTAGTCTTGAGGGCCCGCAGCGCAGGGCACGGAAGGATTCGCGAGCGCCAGGGGCGAGGTTTTGTGATGTAGCTTGGGCGATGACGGATTCAAAAGCGGAGACTGTGTCGAGGAGTGGCGCTGGGGGTTCGGCAACTGGGAGGTGGGATACTGCGGTTATGATGTCGACACGGACCCCTCTAACGCCCAAGAAGGTGAAACAGGGTGATACGACTGGCGCGTAGTTCTCATCGAGCGGAAATGCATCAGTGACTTTGCCCCATGCGAAGTAGCTATAGGGTGCTGCAATTTCGGATTCCTTATCCGCGGGCGGCGCGGGCGCCCACGATGGAATAGCAGGGTCAGCAGATGGACTCAAAAAGTCATACGCATCCCACACCCCCTCGATCTGCATCATCGCCGCAATCAGCTTCCTCGCCTCCAGCGCTTTCGGAGCACCGTAGTTCGGCGCCGGGAAGAGGTGGCTGTCCTTGAGTAAGCCATAAAAACAGTAAAATGTATCAAGGAACTCAGTGCTGCGAAGACTAGAAGTGACTGCAATTAAGTGGGAGAAGGGGAATAGCTTGTCGCTGCCAGTTTCCCTCTGTTTGCGCAACGCATAGGAGTACATCGAGTTCGTCGGTAGTGTGGTCATCGAGGAGGTGAGTTGGTGGATCGCAACAGGGTGGTTTCCGGGGGTCCCGCTGTCAACAAGGGTTTTGAAGCGTGCTCCCAGGAGCTCGAGGAGGAGTGAGGGATCGAGATCTTTGAAAGTTTGGTCGCCGTATACGAGAACAGGCGTTCTTTGAGATAAAACCACCTCTTGTAAAATCCAGCATCTCGACCAATAACTAGACTCATACAGTATTCTTGCTGCCTCCAGTACCTGAAGCAAATACTTGGCCTCCTCTTCCCGCATTTCGCCCCAGAAATACTGTACGGGCTCCAGGTTCCCCAGCATCGAGAAGAACGCGTACGCAAGGGCGATTATGAATTTGTCCAGCAGCGCCTTCAACACTACTGTCGGCGCCCAAGACTCGGGGGGCTCTATCAGTAGCATGAGAGCGAACGGGATCCCTCTCCGCGACGTTCGCAACCACCTTTGAGACTCGCGAATCAACCCAAGCTCCCCACTATTCTTGGGCTCTCCGATATACGATAGAACGTTTTCGGCTTGGCTGTAAATATATCGCATCAATTGGACCTGGCTACCGCGTTCTTCAAAATCCACTTGATTGATACATATCTGGTCTACCCACACGACTCTGCGCCTCCGCTTCCGGCGGATATGAGTGAGTGCCGACAGTAGTGTAGGCGTTATGAAGCGTTCTTCGCCATTTATCGTGATGGATTTTGAAAAATCTGGGACTCCCCAAACGTAGGAAAGGGCTTCGAATTTCTTGTGGCGTCTGGCAGAGAGAGATGTAGTGGATAGATGACATTGTAGAGGTTCGGTTGTAGAGCTTGATGGGAGGATGGTCAAGACCCGAATCTCGCGATTCTCAGTGTTTAGGGGTTGGTAGAGGCTGGACTGGTGTTCCGGGTCATTACGAGGGATGCTGCCGTAGCCTTGGGCGGAGCGGAGGAGGCGTGCGATGCTTGCAGATGGGGCCATTGTACCATTCTGTTTGATGGCGATGGGAGATCGGGTTGATGCTTTGCGAAGACATCATGTTCAGCTGAGGCATGGTTGTGATGTTTAAGGTTCGTGGCGTCGAGCTGAGAGGGCTTTGACGCCAACCGGATGTGGTTAGCTTCCATCCATCACGAAGCTTCGACATCGAACAATTCGAATGGCTGTAGACATCTGACAAGACATGTTCAGCCTGCATAGCATTCGAATCGCAGCATGTGATTGTACCTCTCAGATTGAACAACCATATCTCGGTTTCACGATGACAATCCCACCTAGGCTTGGGAAACGCGAGAGAGCGGCGTGGTCCCACATGCGTTCATGGGATGGATGGATAGCATCTCGCCATCTCGGATCTCGTCGAAGTAAATTTACTGTGGAAATTCTCACTCAAAAGATCGCCTGGTACAAATCGGGTACCACAGCAACGGGAAGGCCCACAAACGCGTCAACACAGCGTGACACAGAACGTCCCGCCACGAACGCGACGGTAGCAATGTAAACCTTAACAAATACAACAGCTTCGCAATTCACTTAGCTCTATTCTTGCACCCTTCCGACTTCTACAGTCTGATCCATCCTAAAAGGCACGCCCCACATACTCCTGCCGCTCACAGCTGCCACATCCGCTGAAACCATCGCCACCTTCACAAACCCCGACGGCCAAGTCATTGCCTCAGACTGGAAAAACAACCCACAATCCGCAATGGGACCTCGGCTCCTCCCGCCGAGTATCCTGGACCCTCCAGAACCCCAACATCCTAGGCTACTCAGTCGTCCTGATCAACCGAAACCTCCACCGAGAACCTAGTGGGAGCCTCACCGTATTCCGTAAGTGCTACACCACGCGAGCCTATCATGGTGTGGGGTACTAAACAGATCCCATCAGAGCAACAAGCGGACGATCCCGAACGTACTTGGTACGACTGGATCGTCACCATGGAGGGCCTCGATCAAACCCCGACGTCCGAGGTCTTCTTTTAGGAGCTGGTAGCGAGTGGCTTCTCTGACGTTATAATATCGCACGACTTCAACATCACACGCGCCTCCAACGGTATCGTCTCCGCGCCGTTACCGCCCAATGCCTCATCTGCCACCCCAGCATCTCCCGCACCCTCTTCAATCGACAACGATATGCCACCGAGTCAGACTTCACACGCGCCGACTATATCCTATTTAGTAGCAGTCAACGGTCCCAGGAACCCCACCCTCCCCGTTGCTCTAGGCCTCGGTCTCGGGCTTGTCGTTCCACTTTCGCTCCTCTTCATTGGCTTCCTTGTTCGTCGGTACATCCTTCAGACGCATCGGAGAACGCTTCCGAGTACGCCCGCCGCCGCAGAAGGAAAGCAAAGTGCTGTGTCAGGGTTGGAATCGAAGACGAAAGAAGCGCCCGCGGAGCAGAAGAGTCATAGCGACCTTCCTGAGCTGGTGAAGTCGAGTGGGTTACCGATTCCCTTGCCGCCTCCAGCTGCAAGCCGTGGGTACGAGCTGTGTTGAAGTAGAGTTGTGATGGGTGGCTCTGCGGAAGCGGCAACCAAACGACGAACACACAGTGAGATCAAGTTGGTGACTTCTATATACGTCTCCCAAGACCAGGTTCCCATCTATCCAACCGCAATGTAAAGCATTAGATGTCATATCAATCATGTGATCCACCACCTATCTACAAAAGAGTGTCCAATACCCAACCCTAACAATCCCAGCAAACAAATAACCCTCGACATTCCGACTCCGTACTCCATCCCAGTCCCCTCAAACCCTAGAAAAAGGTTTCCCCCGCACCTTAACCTTCCTGATGACGAGCGTGACAACCCCGGCGATCCCTCCAGCAATAACCACACACAACAGTGCCAAAACCGCTTTATCAAACGGGCCCTCTACGCGGAAATTAATGGGAGCCGGGAGTTCAATATACGTGTTACCCTGGTGGGGCGGAAGGGCCGTGATCTGGGGGCCGACGGTGTTGTACTCCGTATTGTACTCCGCCGCGCGGGGCTCAATGGCGAGGTGCGGACGCAGCTTGTGCAGCAAAGCCGAGTTAGGGTTCAGCGTCTCGTCCGAAGCAAGGATGACGCGCGCGATATCGTCGGAGATCTTAAAGTCCTCGCGGCTGCGGGCGTCGAGGTCGTGGTGCTCATGCTCGTGGTGGAAGACCCTGGGGAAAGCGTAGTCCTTGTTTTGGACTATGTTGGTGAAGAAGTCGTGGATGCTGAAGGCGGGATTGGGGCTCTCTTCGGGCTCGCTGCGCTGGATGAGGTGGTTGGCGAGCAGCTTGGACATGGGCCCGTCCTTGACGCGGCCGTCGGCGATGCGGCCGTGTGAGGGGCTGCCGGCGGGACGCATGATGCGGTTCATGCGGGCTGAGTCTGCGTAGGCCGTGGCGGTTGACCTATCCGAGGAAGTCAGCGTGCTGGTCCGTTGGAAAGGCCAACCGCCTGGTGGTGCGGTGACGGTGACACTGTTGGCAGGAAGTGAAGAAGCGTCGGTATTGCCTCCGGTAGAAGAAGTGGGCGTGATCTCTTGGACAGTGGTTTGATAGAAGGTGGTGCATATCTTGGTGCAGGATACAGTGGTTCCAACGATAGTAGTAAAGGATGGGGAGGGTACGGCAGTGACGAAAGAAGACGGAGTGGAAGTGGTGGTGCTGGGAAACGGGGTATTAGAAGATGTGATAGTAAGAAAAGATTAAAGCAGAGGAAGGAAGCAAGCCACTCGAAGGGCTAACGTACGCAGCAGAGGTGCTAGAATCAGCGCCTAGGGTTGTAGTCAAGGTGACAGTAGTAGAATCATCGTCTACAAGCCAGTCAGTTCATATCTTTCAGAGTAGCGCCAGTGTGCGTACCAGCAGTGGCCGTAATAGTAACGACAGTAGGCGTGGCGGCACTGGTCACCGCATCTGTAGACGTAATAGCAACCGGAACATCCGGCTCGCGCGTGAAAGTAGGCTGATCACCACCGCCGATGGCAATCGTATGCTTGGGCGGCTTGGGCTCGTTCTCTCCGCCGGGTAGCCACTTGAGCAGATCAGAGACCTTCACGTAGTCGTCTTCATCGAGCGGGGCGGTGTCGGGCACGGCTTTGATGACGCAGCGGAGTGCATCACCTTCAAGACATTCGTGCGTGATGACGTGAATGAGCGGTGCGGACTTGTCGTTGCATTCGCGGCATTTTGGGTTGAGGAGGCTGGCGTCCGGCTGGTCGTCACGGCTAACGAGGGCCATCTCTTGTGGAGGCACCTTGTTGGGTTTGAGCTGGTCCTTTCTTGTGATTGTCAGTATACTTCAGTTTGGGCGGAGCGAGGTTTGACTTGCTTGGGGAGCAGCAGCAGAACGGACGGAATGCCTAAGGGACGCAAATGAAGGTCGGGAATTAAGCACTTCAAATACGGACTCTAATATCTCGCGACTCCTGTTGACTCCTCTACTCACAATTCTAACCTGGTGCTCGGAAAAGGCGATATAGCGCTGCTGTGGTAAAGATCTCTTCCCTCGTGCTGCTGGGTCCTATAGTGTCAATATAGTGCAGGTATAACGCAGTATCAAACCTGAGGTGTCGCGCCAATCGTGAGGATAAGCGTCTCCGGGCGCGCGGGATGGTGATGTCGAGAGTGGTAAAAGTCACAGCGAATTGCTTGCTCGGAAATTCGACATGACGGCGGAGTCCCTGTGGGGAGCTCAACCTCGAGGATATGGGTCACCAATACTGTCGAACCCTAGGACGATCATCGTGCGATCTCCACCGGGCCTCAACCACGCGAGCGTGTTCCCGGGAGCGAAGTGGCTTGCACCCAGAGTCGATGGATGTTTGAGGATACTACGAGCAAGTGCCTGATGCTCCACAAGAGAAGTCGGAATAAAGTTCTGTGACCCACGAGAGCTGTCGATAGCATTGGTCAGCAATAGGTGCGATCCGCGCCTCATTAGTGCAGACGAAGGAAGCACAATCGAAGAGCCGCAAGGTCGCACATGCAGCCCTTTTCACGCCCACGTGTCACCCATGCGTGCAATGGCAGATCTCGTGCGAACAGGAGGGCCGAGCGTGTGTTGAGGTTGAGTACCATGGGATCAAGGACCGGGTTTCCGCCCAATCGGGCTAATACGATAGATTCGGATCAACAACCATCCCAGCATCGTTATTATTGGGCGACCGAGATCGCTAATACCCAACCGAAATATGGAGCGGAGAGGTATGTCATCGAGGAAACGCCATTCTGTATTCATCGAATCGTAAACAATCGTAAGACCGTGGGGCCTCAATCGTGATCTTTCTCTTTTATTTCATAAACACGGGAAAAAAGAAAGTCGTAAGCATAAAGTAAGCGGACATTTCGCAGTCTGAGGTGAAAAGGAGATAGCCAACCCAAGGATTTTCGCTAAACGCTGCAATGCCGTCGCTATGCTTGACCGCCCGAGAAGATTGTAAAAGGAGAGACATGGTTCAAAATGGTGGCATGTTCTCGTAATGAATTGGTGAAAAAGATAGCCGAAATAGTACTCGCAATCAAGGAAGCGCAGACGAGACAAGACGGTTGAAAGTCGTTAATATGGTGGGGCGTTTCGTTAGATCGTGAAATAATCATTGATGCAAATCGTAACAGTCGTGTGGTATCGCTGAGCCTGAGCTCTTCAAGTCTTTGGTTCGTGATGTTGGAATCGTTTCGCTGTGTTGCTTTTGCAAGAAAATTCAGATAGGGGACAGTGAATGCTGGGGTGCGATGAAGCAGGATGCTGTCTAGCAACTGTAGCCGGCTTCGCGAAGGCATGGCGTGCATCGTTCGTAAGCACGTACGGTTCCGCGCCCACAGAAGCAGTTCGACATGGAAGTCATGGATGACTTGCTGCTCCTTCGGCCAGGAGCGACAGAGTCCAGTCCGCAGTCGCTGTTGCGCGGGCTGGTTCCGCCGCTAGAGCTATTGCTGTCGTACTCATTGGACGAGCAGGTGTTTCTCCTGCCCGTGCCAATGGCAACGGGAAGCCCCTGAACGACACCTCCCTGGCCGGGGCGTTGGCCGGGGTACATGCCGTCGTTCACGGAGAAGTTACGGCAGATCATGTAGGCGCGAGTGGCGGCAGCGTTCTTCGCCAGCTCGTCGGTCTCGTACTCGACGTCCGTGGAGTACTCCCTGTTGTTCACTCGGACCGTGCACCCGTAGCCGTAGCGAGTGCGGAAGGTCTGGAAGAGAGGTTCTGGCCAGTGACGGCGTTGGCAGAGGCCTAAAGCACCAATTAGCCCACGAACTGCAGCAATAGAGGGGCCATAGTCTTTGTCTACCACCAGTTGCTCCTGCTGATGTCCCTGACCCCAGTGTCATGGTAAATGGTGTGCTGGGGCGCCGAAATGATGCATAGATCACCGTTGAGGATGTTCTAGCACCAGTTGACACGGGGCGAACTCATGTTGGGCTATCTGCAGGTCTCCCAAGGCCACGGCACCAGGGCATCAACCTCACCGCGACTAGGAGATGACCTTACCTGTGAGGTACATGATGTAGAACATGGTGGTTGAGTGTCGACGTGTAAGACGAAGTTCAATTGGTGCAGACGGGCGCTTCGATGCAAAGTCGTGGGTCTTGAAGGTAATTGACCCGAAGTAGAGTGCTGAACTGGCACACGCTCGTTGGGTGGCGATGATATCAGGCCGAGAAAGGAATTCGTGGCTCCTGTTGTACGACGGCGGGTGCGTTCGAGGCTTGACAACTACCAATGTAAGAAGTGACAGCTGTCTGGTGGTGGACAGCGGCTATCGAAGAATGAGCAACGGCAAGGAAGAGAGTGGCATGCAGAAGAGGAAGGGGATGGGGGACATAAGTGCAGTGTGGGATGAAGTGTAATTTATTGCAGCAACCGAGCGCAGCGGCAGCTTAGGATATGCAACAGCGACAGGCTTGCCCGCCAGTAGGATCCGGAGGCAATTGCACATCTGGATATGAATAATCTGCGGGCCTCGTTGCGGCTCTGTGGGCATAGACCCATATTGATGTGCTGGCGTGCATTTTCGCCAGTAGACGCTGGGGTTCCAGAATTTTAGCTAGCCAGGACGTTAAACTGAATAGGAGACAGCTTCACCGGTCTTCGCGAGCGCGCACATCATTTGCGTTTGCCACCTTGCTGCAGCAGTAGCGTGATGAACGGCTGGTGATCGGGATTATTGCCCTGGACCCGCTTGTCAAGGCTGTATGTCGACGGTTCGATCGACGTCTTGTCACGCCTCATGCAGAGGCATAACGTCTACGTACCATATCTCCGGCCTCGGCGCGGCGAGACAGGCAGGCAACATCAATGCGAGCGCGCTGCTCGTACTCGCTGAACCTATGGCGGGCCGCTAATGCGTTGTTGCAAGTGAGGAGATGAGAAGCACCGCAACGTCAGATGCTGCAAGCCCCGTCAAGTGTTCCGTGACCCCGAATGCCATAACAGCCTTGGCGAAGGACTGCTATATGGCCGCGTTTGGATGCGTATCGCCTTGCTCGCGAACGCGATCAGAGCCTAGGACAATGCCGCTTATCCAGGCGCAGGTAAAAACGGGGCAACAGACAGCAGACCCGGGCCCACAATGGGCTCCTCGCGCGGGAGTCGCGGTCGCATAGCAGACTACTGGAGGGCAGCTTGACACGCTATCGTGACTGCGTGCGGATGCAGAGCATGGTGGCTTGAGAGGGACGAGCGTCACACCAGGAATAGCAGGCACCTCCCTGGAAGCAGCAGATCCCAGAGGCAAACGGCAGAGATTGATTGCTGGAATCGAGGGTTTGGCGGAGGGAACGGGGTCTGGTGTTACCACAGAATGTTGTTGCAGCCCCGGGCGACCGTGCTCATGCATGCGTGGTGAGTTGGCAGACGCTTGATACTTTGGAGAGTCGAACTATCTGCGCCAAACTCCCAAACAGGCGAGGACCAACGGCTGTTAGCTGTAGGGCATGCTCGCCAGCATGAATCGCCGTTGCGGAGACGTCGTGACGGAGCCTGGAGCACCAATTGCTCCACGGGCGTGGTGCAGGCAAGCATCGCTGAGGGAGATGCTTGGCGAACGACCAGGGCCGGCACAGGCGTTCCTGGGACGCGTCTCTGGGAGTTGGGAGCAGCGGCGAGGGTGAACAGCTCACGCAGATTATCCGAACTGCTTCCCCCGCGGGCCGTCATCAATATCTGGGGATATTGGCACAGGCACCAGGTAAGCACGCATGGAGAGGGGTGCCGCGCCGTGCAGCGAAGGCATAGCAACGCACCATGATCGAGGCACGGCGAGCCGGACGGCTGCAGAGGCCTCGATCGATGGGAAGGCGGAGGGCGCATGAGTGAGCAAGAAGCGATGCATACCACGAGCAGATATCGGCGGACCGCAGCGGCGACACGATAGGCCGAGCGACGCTCAGTGACGGCGGAGGTACATTGGAGGACCACGGTAGACGCAACAGCGGACTCTTTGGCGTCGGTCCAAAAGGCTTGGATAAGGAAGGCTCAGTGCTCCAGTGCTGCACGCAGGCGCGAGGCGGGGCAAAGCGTGAGTGCAGCGCGTACGCCCGCAGCAGAGTACGTACTGCCCGCAGAACGAGCAATTCATCAATCAGTGCGAATGCAGCCAGGCGAATCAGCTGGGTTGAGCGTGAGCGGTCTTCATCGGTCAGGGCGGACGCAAAACACGTTGGTGGCACGGGCGGGTAGCGATGTCGCGATCTGAGTCTGGGGGAGCAGGGAGCAGGGAGTGAGACGCGCGACACCAGCCACGGCCGCCTGCGCAATTGCTAATCTGCAGCGCTGGATCCTGAGGAAAAGGGCGGTGAGCAGGCGCGGCGTGGCAGGCGCTTGAGGTCTATAGTCTCCCAGTCATGCGTCTGATACAAGACGGCGAGAGGAGACAGCCGCGGTCGCCGCGTATTCTGTGCGAGCTGTGCGAGAGCAGACGAGATGGATACATCAGAGTAACAGTCGAAGTGTGATGTTGTGAAAGCCGCCGTCTTCGAATCGGCCTGCTTCCGGACGCCGACCCACGCGTTCGCGGCGGCCTCGTCGCCCTCTCCAACCACGAGCACGCCCTGCCTCCCTCCTCTTCAGCCTTGTCAGACGTGCCGCCGCAGTTGTCGCAAGGGTAGAGGGGCCGGAGCGCTCCCGTGTGCTGTTCCGAGATATTGAAGGGTCTCATCTGCGTGTGCCGCGCCGTGTCTGTGCAACATACGGTACAAGACGCAACGTAGCCTCCCGCGGGATTCCAGACCCCATGCCCACTTTCACATATAGCACCGACGCTGTGATATAGGGACCTGGCCGTACATCCAGTGACCATGAGGGAATTATGAAAGGGGGACACAGGCGGTCTCTGTCGTCCACGCTTCTGTGCGAGGTTGGACGGCCGTATCGAGTCCCGCCGGCATCGGACACCGAACATCTGATGGTGGCGAGTGGTGACGCGAGTGCGTGCTACACCATGGCGGGGTGTTTTGTATAGAGACTTTGTGCTGCGGACGCTCGCGCCTACACATTGCCAACGTAGGGGAACCGAAGCTGAGCTGTGCTTTCCGGGCTCTGGGTTTCCTAGGCTCTCCGCCTTCTGCTCGGAACGGCAGCCCACGGACTGTTCGTCGGCCTCCTCCTCACCAGCTCCGAAGTGACAGCACAAATATGGGCCATCAACCATCGCATCGTCTATCTTCTACTAGCATCCGTCTGTCCCCACCGAGCACCTATTTTGGGCCGTAACTTATTGAATCCTGCACCGCAAATCCACCCACTCCAACATCCCGCAGCATGCCCAAAATCGTCCGCCTGACCCTCTTCAAAATCCCCGATCCGACCCACGTTCAAGAGGCCATCGACAAGTACTCGACTCTGACTCAAGATGCCGTCAAGGTGCGTTCCTGACTCACCGTGTCCCGTTTGAGCATGACCTACATACGCCCCCTCATTTATCGCGAGGATGGGACGGGGGCACCTGCAGCGTCGCTACGGCGTATGCAGGACCGGAATCTCGTCACACTTGCTTAGCTTCAACGTCGATGCATCGAGTCTGAGGCGGAGAATTCCAGGACTACCTGGTGTTTAGGACGTGGGGATTGTGGAAATGGCTAATGTCGCGAAGGATGGTAAACCCTACATTTCCCTTGCAACTGCGACCCGCACTCATGACGACCCTCGCAACAAAGGCTACAGTTTGGTAGCCCGCACCGTGTTCGACAGCAAAGAGGACATGGACTTTTACGACAATGAATGTGCAGCTCACGGCGAGATCAAAGCGACGTTGAAGGGCAAGGTAGTCGATGGGCCGCCGCTTACCGTGTACATGGATGGCTAGATAGGGACTTGATATCAGGAGCGTTTCGGTGAATCGCTACGCGTATACATTCCATAGTCCTGTGGGTCCACTTCTCGGTCATGCATGCCGTCCAATCTACGCTGCAGATCAATGAATAGCAAGACAAAGTCACCAAAAGGGAGCATCGCTTAGAACCCCTCCTTGCTGTCAAAGTAGCTCCTACACTCGTGCACCGCCTTGAATGGCACCACAAAAATAGGATGCACCTCGCCCACAACATCATCACTACCCCAAACCCTTTCGTCTTCAAACAGCCCCTCCGCCTTCCAATAGTACGGAGCATCCAACTCACCGCCGCCGAGCTCCGTCTGAACGTCCGCCTCATACACGTACTTGTGCTGAGCGGCGCTCAACCCGGCGAGGTTGTAGCAGGTATGGTAAGCATCGGCTCTCTTCCCAGGCTTGTCGATCAGCCCACCTTTCTTTGCTTGGGCGGCGGAGAGAATGTAGCGGGAAAGTGCGGAGCGATTCCAGATGTCTTGCCCGTCTATGGCGGCTTCGAGTATCGACCAGCAGCCGCCGACCCAGTGGGAGTAGCAGCCGTCTACCAGCTTGTTTGTGCGCCCATTGTAGCCGCCTTCTGGACTACATTGTCGGGCGGATAGCCAGTGAATGAGCGTCATCATATCGAGATACTTGTTTAGTGTCTCCTTTGGAGGGCCGATGATGGAGAGACAACCCAAGCCGCAGAAGGCGTAAGCACCATGGGCTTCGTTTCCTGGGGCTGCCGACATACCGCCATCGAAGGATTGGCATTTCGAAATCCACTCGCCAAGCCCGTCAGTGAAGCTGGTGAGACCGGATTTGCGTGCAGGAGCATCTGGTGGAAGCTCGAGGGGAATGTGGAGCAGTGACATGATGACAAGAGCGCAAAATGCACCACGAATGTCTTCTTCGCCGCCATCCGCCATGGTGAAGCCCCCGTCCGCTTGCTTCATCTGTCCCAGATAGTGCCACATAGTCTTGCGATTGATCGATTCGTAGGCTTCAGCACCGCCAACCATGACGATGGATAGCACGGCAGCGTATGTTGCTGCAAGATGCGGGAGCTGTCCGTAGCCACCGCCGTGGCCTCCTGTTGGGTGTTGAGCTAGCGAGAAGGTGTGGGCGACGCTAGCATCTGTCAGAAACCGAACACATTGACTTTAGAGAGGTAATAACGAATGCGCATATGTCTAGAAGCACGTACCGTTCTCGATACTCTGATATATCGTGTCCCAAGACACTCATACCCTGCAAGCTCCAGTACACCAGCCATGGCCGAGATGCATCCATCATAGCAAACGCAGACGGGTAGTCCCCTAAAGTCTGCTTCAAAAATGCAATGTGCTTCATCCGCTGAAGCTGAGGGATTCCAAATATGTTGAGAGGAAAGTCATTGGGGTTGCCCTCCAGGAAAGGAAGGACAGCTTGTAGCGTTTCGTTTTGAACTTTGGATGAATCGGTCTGCAGCTGGTCTTGGATCGGTATCCTGACGCTCTCTAAATAGGCAATATTGGCCTGCTCTTCTTCAGTCGCAGTCCCCATGTCTTCGTAGTCGCCGTCAGAGTCTGACAACTCTTCGATGCGGTCGGTGTCGGCCAGGATCCCTTCCAGCCGAGATGAGGGAGATTGCGAGGACTGCGGTCGAGGTATAGCCATGTCTTTTTGTTCTGTTGGCCTATCCCGGTTTGGCATCTGTAAGTGGCTTCTGAACAATGGCGCTGCAGCGGGCGGGCTGTTAGTATTGTTCCTGAGGGACCGGCAACCGCAAGAGGAAATCTCATGACCCGTCACAGCCCCACTGTGCCATCGCTACGGCTATTACGGTAGTTGCGGCGCTGGGAAGAATAGTGTATTTATTTCTCACGACGCAGATTCGAAAAGTGAGGAGCATTGGAAGTGGGCTGAAGCCCAAATTGAACTAGCTGATCTTGGCGGCGTTGCAGAGCGCTGTGAGGCACCGTGGGTTCCAAAAGTCCATCGCCCGCAGTATAATCTCCCCCCAACAAACTCAGTCCGATGAACGCACGCCCGCCATGCCTGCCAGCTCCTCTCCAAACGTCTGCCCTGCCACCTTGAGGGGCGTGCTCTCCTGTAGCACAAACAGCATCCTCGTCCACTCGGTCTTGCTGTGGTTGATCCACTGGTGCATCGTCCCCCGCTGAATCGCGACGTCGCCCCGCTTCATGATGCGCTTCTCCCCGCTATCCAGAAGCAGCTCGACCTCGCCCTCGAGCACACAGCCGTAGTCGAGGCTCACAGTCCGGTGCATCGTACACTCGGTCTCGGGAGGAATGTCCACATGGCGGAGGACGGTGCCGCCGGAAACAACGAGGCCGGGGGTGTCTTTCAAGTAGCGGCCATACACATCGAGGTCCTCGTCGTTGTCCATGCTGACAGGCAGACCTTTGGTCGTGTAGCTGAGCGCGAAGGCGATGCCGTCGTCGTTGGGCTTCATCTTGCTTTCCTCGTCGAACTTGTCGCTGAAGATGGCCTTACCCTCTTCATTGTGGGCCGTGATATAGCGGTGTATCCTAGGAAGGGCCCCGACGTGTGCCATGATGGAATGCGCAAGATGCAGTTTGGTCTTCGTCGTGGTGACGGACGTTTTCGAGCCTCTGAGTGGGACGCTGGGAGCTCTTTGTGCCACGACAGGACATGCGTAGATCGGTCAAGCGTCTCTAACAGACCTTCCACCCAAACCAGTTTCACGCTTTATAATCCACATGAAATGACCCGACGTTGCACAGGGCTTGCATATGCGGTTCTGGCTGTGGAGCCGAAGCCCGACAGCGGGGATATGCTCCTCTCCGCTTTCCGAAGTTCACACCTCAAAGCCCCTTCCTCGAAATCACAAAACGCTTGTATCACCATTATCATGTGTCTTTTGGAAAACCAACCTTCAATGTTGCAAGTGGAGGTCGGCCGCGGAATACAGTTCACCAAGATCAACATGATACTCATTCTACCTATCGATCGGCCAGCAGCATCATTTGTCCGGCGGAAAGATCGACGTCTCATTACCCCGCGCGGACTGAAATAGCGAACTTGACAAGCACGCGATCAACTTCCTCTTAACTCCGCCAAACTTACATATATATCTTATAGCAAATCAAGATACATTTCGGTTCAGGCTCTAATTTCTCGTCTCTTCATGTTGTTACCCGAAAGCTCACTTCGTCGTCGCGTGCAAAACCTCAATTAGCCCGCTTGAAAATTGGCGACTATTAAAGAGAACCGTCTCCATACGATACTTTATCAAAATTACTACCAGAAAGGTGGCTTAAAGCCAGCCCTCGCAACACAATTAAGGAACAGGAGAACACCCAAGACATAATCCCTCACACTTTCCAAATACCAGCGGCGACCCAGAAAATGGCAACAGAAGTACAGCCCTCAATCGAACTTGACAGTGCCAATCCGTTCAGACGGCCCTCGGCATCCACAACCCGTGAGGGAACATGGCACAATGCAACACCGACAGACACAGAAATCGAGCAAGCGCCTCTCCCACCAACCGACACCGGAAAAGCGGCCTGGCTCGTCTTAGCCGCCTCCTCTTTGATTCAAGCACCAGTGTGGGGTACATGAGTCCTTATTGCGTTTCAACGGTAACAGCACGACTTACAGTGGTACAGGCTTCTCGTCGGCGTTTGGTGTCCTACAAGAGTACTACTCTAGACACCCGGAGAAGTTGGATGGGGATGTTGGGAATGTTGCTGTTGTGGGAACTACTGTTACTGTGAGCTCCCTTGCATCCGTTGACCCGCGGTAGTAGAGACTGTTATGATGCTGATGGTGATAATAGGGCATCATGTACCTCATCTCTCCCTTCACATTCGCCCTCCTCACGCGCTGGCCGCGCCTCCGTCGATGGTGCGGTCCAATTGGATTAGTTTTCGCAGCCGTTGGATTCCTTCTATCGAGTTTTGCGACCCAAGTCTGGCACTTGATCGTTACCCAAGGGGTCATGTCCGCTCTTGGCTGCGGTCTGCTCTTCACGCCAACGACTCTCTATCTAGATGAGTGGTTCGTAAAACGCAAAGGGCTGGCGTACGGCGTAATGTGGGCCGGCAAGTCCATGACGGGCGTAGTCCTCCCCTTCGCCATGGAAGCCAGTCTTCGTCACTTCGGGCCCGCCATCACGCTTCGAGCGTGGAGCGTCATCACGGTACACCTCTCATACCTTCTACTCTCCTTTTAACTACCACCCTAACCATGCGACTAATTGTGACATAGGTCCTCACAAGCGCCCCCCTGGTCCACTTCCTCCGCCCCCGCATCCCCCTTCCCTCCACATCCACCCCACGCCCCATTTCAACCGCCTTCCTCCACCTTCGCACCTTCTGGATGCTGCAAGCAGGCAACATCCTGCAATCCCTGGGCTACTTTCTCCCATACGCATACATCTCCTCCTACACAGTCCAGCATCTGCATCTCACGCCCACCAACGGGACCCTGGTCCTCGCTCTCATCAACACAACCTCCATCCCAGGCGGTATCGTGATCGGCGGCCTAGGCGACCACTTCTCCGTCACCACGACGATTCTGATATCAACCCTCGGCTCCGCGCTCGCCGTGTTCCTGTTCTGGGGCCTCTCGGAGCACATTGCGCTTCTTGTCGTTTTCGCGATTACATATGGGTTCTTCGCGGGCGGGTTTAGTTCGACGTGGAGCGGGGTGCTGACCGAAGTCAAGGGGCAGGCGCCGAGCGTGGATACAGGGTTTCTGTTCGGGCTGTTGGCCGGTGGGAGGGGCATCGGGAATGTTATTAGTGGGCCGTTGAGTGTGGCGCTTGTTACAAGGGAGGGCTGGTTGAGGGATGGGAGGGCGTGGGGCGTGGGCGGGGAGTACGGGGGGATTATTTTGTTTACGGGGACTACGGCTGTGCTTGGGGGGTGGGGGGCTTTGGGGAGGCTGTGGAGGTAGGGGAGTGGTGAGGTGGTTGGCCTTGTATATGCATGTGGAGTGGCTGCGTGTTCGGATTGTAGAGTGGTGTACGGAACGTTCAGGATAGGTATGGAATGGCTCAGCCAGAGGAAAAGGTATTCGTTCAAGAAAATAAATTGCTCAAGTCTAGTCCATCCTTCGCCCTCTTTCCAAATTTCATCTCCGTCTAGCAAATACGTTTCCCATTTCCGTCCCCCACTCCTTCCGACCCAAAATCACCTAACCGTGAAAAGAACCTGAAGCTTCATATCTCGCTTGTATACATCGGTGGCCGCTTTCTTAATGGCTTCTCATCCCTAGTACTTCTCTCCTTGTTTCCTTAGCCCGGTGTATTATCCTCATGTTCTCTGTAGCTCCTTCCTTCATATGGCTAACCTGCGCGATTTTTGTTCCGTCCTTTAACTAATACCATGTGTTCTCCTCTCCCTCATGTCTTGTGCCCTCCTCTGTTTGATATCTTGCTCTTCCTTCTAATGCCCTATGGCCTCCTCTACCTAACCTCGCATTTCATATCGACTGCTACGTACCAACGTAGACCCTTATGTATACCTTAGTCCTGCCAAACGCGATAAAAACAGTACGGTTGCTCAACTACACGTGCACACGCCTTATCAACCTCTTACCCCTCTCCTTCTCATGGCTCAAAATCTCCCTAAGCGCTTCCTCTATGCTCCTCAAGCTATCCTTCTTCACCTTTCTGATATTCATGCTGGGCTCATATCTCGCGCTACTGGATGAGCCTTCCTCTGTGCTGTGTTGATGGCTGAACCGGCCCTGCTTGCGACACACTTCGAAAGCGAGATCGAGTTTGCTGTAGACGCGTCGTTTGATGATGGTTTCGAGGTTTGCGGCGTGCATGTCGTCTTCCTGTGAGGCAGACGAGGTGGCCGAGGTGATGGGGGAAGCATGGCGCGGCATTGGCTGGGGCTGGGGTTGGGGAGCGAAGTCATGGGTTACGATGTGTTCTTGAGCGAGGGTGGATTGGGGTGGGATCTGCTCTTGGTGCTCTGCGGCGATGTGGAGCTGATCCGATGGAGACTGGGAATCTGACGGTGCTGTGATAGGAGGGGGCTCGATATTGATGAGTGTCGTGCCGCCCATACTGATCCTCGAGCCGCCGTTCTGGGTGAGAGCGGGGACAAGTTCTTGCATTTCTACGGCATCGTGGAATTGTTCTGAGGGAAACTGAAAGTCGGGTATTGTAGCTGTATGTGAAGGCTCGGTTTCCCTCGGTGGCTCCCCGATCGTGCTCGTCCCTGTTCCGTCAAAATGAGATTCTAGCTGCTCAACCTCGCTCATATTACTGTTTGTGAGCATATGTGCTTGCGCAAGAACTCGTCGAAGATTGCTCTTCCCTTTCTGAAATTCTTGTCTCTCCTGCTCCAGTTGGTGTATACGTCGGTCAGAGGCAGCCTGTGTCAGGCTCATCCGTTCCAAATGGGTGGTGAGCTTGGCCACCTTCTCGTTTGCATAACGTAGTGAGCAGTACAAGGCCACATTCGAGATTTCGCCTGATCGTAGAAGGTCGTCCAGGAGCTCGATTTCGGCCGGCAAGATCTCTCGGTCCACGTCGAGAGGCGATGAGTCAATTTTGTTCTCTGTAGCCGAAAGTTCGTCCTGAATACTACCGGTAACAAGCTGTTGCTCCGACGATAGTGCCGCTCTGGTCCCTGCAAGAATCCCTTGTAGCGCTTTCAAGGTCTTGTTCTCATTTTCAATTGCAGTGATTTGTCGTTTTGCAGCATTGAGCGCGGTGTGTAGCGACTCCGCACACCCTTGAAAGGATTTTGCGTAGATATATTCATCGTAGACACCGGCTGCCAGTGCGGTTGCAATCGCAAATGAGATGGTTGCTGCGGCAGCGACGGCGCAGAAGACCAGACAGAAGGGAAAGATCAAGACACTGCTAACGAGGATTATGATTTTGGCGCATTCTGAGAGGTCAGAGGCTGAAGCCACATCAATGGATAAGCACTCACCGAGCGTGCGGGACAATGGTCGCGGAAGTTGGAGTGTTTCCATCGTGAATAGTCGTCCTTGCAGTGTCGCGCTTGCCGCGCTTCGTGCACTGCAGGCAGTGATATGTTCCAGGGCATGGAGACATCGAATGGGGTATCAAAGGGCGATGCGAAGTCCGATCGTGGGTGTTGAGGAGGCTCGGAACCGAAGTTGGATGTTTGTTGATAAGATGATGAGGTCAAATCAAGACTGAGGGAAAGAATAACCATCAGGCTCATATCCCAAGGCTTTCTGCACTGGTCATCACTATTGCTCCATTCACCACATTCACTCTTTAACGTTGGTCAGTCCGCGATCAATGCAGTGACCGACTCGCGAGGCAGCGACCGTTCCACATGAGGAACCCCAGATGTACGGCTGGCTAACGTCAACACCCACTCGCCTGCTTTCTCCTTCACCCGCCGTAATTCCATCTGAGATGCGATTTACTTCGACAGGCACGATCTCCAGTCCTTTCTTCACATCTCCGTCGCCTATGCATGTCCCAGTCTTTCTTTATTCCCTCATTTGTCATTCGTTCATCCAGGTTAAGACGTTATTGGCGCCTGCTATGCTTCCAGCGCCACATCAAATCAACGCAGGTAAGAGCGTACATCTCACAAGGCTACACTACAACCCTTCGGAGAGGCTGTGTAATCGCATGCATCTTTCTTCGAACTTTCTAGCTCTCGATCAAGCCCGTGTCACCCGATGGTAACATGTCAAGCGTTCGCGAGGGCTATTTTGGCATCCAAGTCGGACATGAGCAACGTCGGTAAAGGCAGTGCGACCTGCTGAGAACGACTCTCACCAATCTCCACATCGACTGGACGACCGTCCGTCTGTACGCAATTCCGTACGCAATCATCGGCACTCCCGACGCACCCCAGAAACCTGGGATCTGCATGACATCGCGGGCATGCAGCGATGTAAGGAAGAGTTTGAGGCAGCAGGTACGCAGTCACGAGGAATGTTCGTTGCCCTCGTGTCGCACGAACGCAGCGAGCGGCTGGATCAGGGTCTGCTGAGTGGAGTTACTGCATGCAAGGCCAAGGGCGGGCGGCCCTGAAACGAGGTCGATTTGACGAGAATCCGACGCAAGGCGGCGCGCAGTGGCACCGTCTGCGTGAGTGATGCTACACGACATTCGCCGATGCACATGCACTGCGTCCCGAACAGGCAAATGGCAATTCGCCCATGGTCGAGCGCAAGTACGAGGAAGCGCCGGCAGACAGAGCAGCGTGGAGAAGCAAGGCGCGCTCATGCTCGCGGAAAGCACGCGTTTTTCACGAACGCTGGAACGCTATGCTCTGGCGCGCGGCGCTGTTGCCGGCGGTGAGTGAGAGATTTGACCTGCCGTCTAAGAGTGGCATCCCGTGTGGCGAACCCCACCTACCCTGGCTGCCGTAACATCTGCCCACAGCGCTCCATGCCATCGCTCCATGCCATCGCTCCCGTATAGTGTAGATGTCGATAGGCGGCCGAACCCGAGACGCCTTCGCCGCACAGCAAACAGGAAACGGGCTTCTTCGCTTCCAAAGTGTCAGTAGACAGACTGGAGACTTGACTGCGAGTGCCTCGTTGCGGACGTGGCTAACGTTGTCGGCTATCGATATTGGTGAGGGGCGGACTGGTTGGCTCTGCAAGGCCGGCACTGCGACACCTTGTGCTCCGCATCTGAGTGGTCGCTGCGAGGCGTCAGCAGCGGAGGAGCGTCTGGAGGCAGCCAGCCCAGTGGAGCGCCAGGTGGGCGAACACCGTCCGCTGGGGCATTTGCTCGCTAACAGAGCGATCGGCGCCCACACTCGAAAAACCTCGAGGGCCGGCGAGGGTTCCTGGCCTCGAGCTGGCGGCTCAAGCGCGCAAGAGGGCATCGCGAGGGCACTATTGCGGGCGTCCACCACAATAGAGCTGCTGCCGCCCACTGCGCAATATAGAGCCCGCGGCGGGAGGGAGCAGATCAGGTCTCGCGGCGCCGGTCCTCCTGTGCACTCTCGCTCGCGCACGCCATTGGCCACGGCGAGGGCTGGTCGTAGTGCTGCATCTGGCGTGCATAGTTAGTCCCGTGGCCGTCACCGCTTTTTGCGAGCGTGGTCTTGGGCCCCCGCACGGATCCCCCCAGCCCACCTCGAACTCTCTCTCGACTTCTCTCACATCACACCGCTCTGCTCAGCACAGAGCTCCGCCCGGCTGAGAACCACAGCTCCTCACACGCTCCATAATCATCATGGAGCCCAACCTCGAGAACCTCGATCTTTACAACTTCGACCAGTCGTTTGACCCCAATCGACAGTCATACAACTTCAACCTCCAGCACCAGACCTGGCCGCTTCCGCTCTCGCCCGCTGCCATGAACCACAGCCACGATGGCAGCCAGCAGCAGCCCAACAACCAGCAGCGACGCGTGAACACTGTCGCCGCGAGCGCCGCGCAGAACAACAATGGGCTGCCGACCACGTCGAGCGCAATCGCGCCCCTCCAGACAGCCGGCCTCGGCGGCTTCGGGATGGCTGCGAACCCCATGTTGGCCGACTGGATCAACCTCAGCTCGAATGCTGCCTTCGCACAGTCTGCTTACAACGACGCGATGGCCATGAACAACTCGGACTTCAGCAGCTTCGGCGGCCCGCTCAACACTTCACCCGTTGACTTTGGCGGCATGAACGGCGGCTTGAACACGTCCCAGGCGCTGATGACTTCCATGTCCATGGCCCCGACCGGCTTCCTGGCCGCCACGTCCATGGAGATGGCTCAACAGATGGCACCCGCATCCCTCGGAATGGCTCAGTGGGGCCAGGAGTTCATGTCGAACTCGCAAGACTTTCCCGCCACCGCAAGCGCCTCTTCAAACAGCGTGACCACCGGCTCACCGACTGAGCCGTGGCTTGAGCTCGGGTCGTCGCTCCCCGGCAGCGATGGCGGCTACGTTCTGATACCTGGACAGCGTAACTCATACGACTTCACGGAAGCTCGCACCGTCGACAACCCGGCCTTGTCACTCCATATTCGCTCTGGCTCAGGTTCGTCAGATTCAGACGTCCCCCGGTCCGCCCACTCCACCCACTCCATCAGCAGCTTCGAGGAGATCCACTACCCCATGGGCTCGCCGCAGTCGGAAGCCGAGAACGGGCTGGAATTCACCTACTCGCAAAATTCACAACACTCGCACTCCTCCAACTGCCACCACGGACTGCCAATGCACGAGCAGGAATTTAGCACGACCTACATCTCGCCTAACCCATCCGTCAGCCCGCCTATGGCCCGTGTCGAGCCTCTCGTCATTGTTAAACAGACCAGCTCCAGCTCCTCTTCACCCGAATCATCAAGCTCACCGCCGTCCCGCCGGAGAAAATCGCCCCTTGGTACGAAGGCTCCCAAAATCATCGGGAAGAAGGCTCCCGCCCACTCCACCAAGAAGGATGTCCAGGGCGAGAAGCGCGTCGGTAGGAGACGTGGGCCTCTGAGACCCGAACAGCGAGCGCAGGCACACGAGATCCGCAAGCTGCGCGCCTGCTTGAGGTGCAAGTTCTTGAAGAAGACCTGTGACAAGGGCGATCCGTGCGGCGGCTGCCAGCCATCCCACGCCCGTTTGTGGCAGGTTCCGTGCACGCGCATTGACATCAAGGACATCAACTACTTCATGAAGGATTGGAAGGCAGACTACGAGCGTCACGTCAGCCTCGGCTTCTCCATCGGCAACATCAAGGGTTTCTCACCCCATGAGCGTCCCATCTACATCACCCACGGCTATGGCCACTACCTTCCTATCATGGCTCGTGAGGTCTATGTCCGTGACGAGAAGTGCTTTGGCGTTGATTGGTTCGAGTCGCTCAACGGCCTCCACTTTGAGATCAACACTGCTAAGCTCTCTGCCGGCATGGAAGGCATTTCACGGAGCATGCTCTCGGACTATCTCGACCGCCACATCGATAGCGGGTTCGAGAACTTTGTCGATGAGTACTTCGAGGGTACCTACTTCGTCACCGAGATCATCAAAACGGCGTACCGCTTCTACTGTCGCGAGAAGCTTCCGGTCATCCGCAAGGCGTTGAAACTTGTGATTGCCTACAACCTCACTCTCCACGTCACTATGGTCGAGGGCCTTGGTAGCGAAGAGGAGACCCCTCTCGGAAAGGTTGAGGACACCAAGTCTAAGTTCTGCGGAAAGACCGTTGCTCCTGTCATGATCAACTTCCAGGTGAAGTGCGCGTTGGCCGACATGTGGCGCGAGCTTCAGAAAGATGTGCTCGAGGAGCTCTCAGCACTCTACTCCTCCGTCTACAGCGGAGACAAGCTCAAGAACTGGCCGACCATCTTCATGCTCGCCGCTATCCTTCTCGCCGTCTGGGAGCTTATCCAGTTCGACTGCAACTATAGGGTACCGGACCAGGGCGCAGTTCACAAATTCTGCAACGAAATGGAGTCGACACCTGTTGGTGTCATCGTTGGTCTCTTCTCCGCCATCTCGCAGAAGCTCCCTGCTTTCACCGAGTGGGACACGCGAAAACACCACCATCTCCTTGCTTCGAATCCGGCGGTGTGCGACGCCATGACCGAGGTCCGTGCTCACGTTACTAAATATGGTAAGTCTGAAGCAGATTCGGTTTTACCTAACCCGAGTCTAATCAAATCGTGCAGAAACGTACTTGCGGTCAAGGAGCGAGTGCAAGTTCGACCGGAACGACTTCGACTCGCTGTCCAACAAGTTCCTCTCCAAGCTCGTCATCCGGGCAAACTGAAGAACCTGTCTGACCGCCAATCCTGTCGACATCATTTCCTTATTCATAATAGGCTGCTCATCTTATTTACCTCCATTTTACACAAGCCTCATCACATGCCGCCGACACCCGACCAGCCTATCGTTTACCGACTCACGATTCCACGGATTACGTGTCCGAAGTTTGCTTGCAGACTACGACCACTATCACGGCTTACGACCTAAAAGTACGATGACGACTTGCTTTTGTGCAATGCATTACATCATTTATTGTTTGATTCCCCGGCGTCTTCGGATGCCAAGCATGACGACTTGTTCTGGTTCCCACTTATCCAACTACACAACACATTCTTTTCGGCGACACCGGACTTTTCTTTTATGACGAGATGGTCTCTGCGATCTTGCGACTGCTACGGATCAGTCTATGCCACTCATGATATCAAGTGGCCCACGACTTGATCTGTTATTTTCATTTCTTGAAGGCTCTCTGGAAGCTGTTGTCTTCCTACATTGGCCTGCGGATGTGTGTTACATGAGACGTTGCATTCAACAGCACCACTCTTGTTGGTGTGTCATCACATTGTCTCACTCACTCCGTTTCTTCGGGGCTTATCTTTTCTTTCTCATGATTGTGTTTTACTGGCATAGCGAGAACCCTGCTTTTTTACACTCACATCATCTTACGATTGCGGCGGCACTGGGATGGCGGCTTTGCACCCCATTTGAGCGGATGGCCCGGTTCGTCTCGGGCCTTGACTTTTATCTTTTTCCTGCCACGGGCATCCTTACGGCTGCATGCATCACTATCATTCTTTGTAATGGTCTTGGCTGCTTTCACTGGGGATACTCTTTGTGGATATCATGGGATTTACCTTGAAATTAGTGGGCTTTTTTTCGTCTCCCACAATTGTGTATTTATGGATTGGATACTGGAGTGCGCAGTAGGGGAAGCTGCTCTCCTAGCGAATGGAATGGAACTTGATCACCCTGCATCGCTTTGTGTATCGGCATCTTATCTGTACTCTACCGTGCGATTTGAGACTGCTGATGGCTGATTGCAGGGGCGGACCGGACTGTAGATATCCGGCCTTGTATTACAAGCATTCCAATCCTCTGAACCAGACTTCCAACCGCGCGCGCAATTCTCTCACTAACGTCCTACTGTACATGCACAGCCCCCAAACCCCATTCCAAATCCTCGCCTCACTCGTTCCACGCACATTATTAGCAAGCCTCCACCCTTCTCCCGCTTATACCCACACACCCGCCTTCCTATTCGAGCGGCCTCGATCAATCCCCGCTTATTGCGGGGTATGCGATTGCCGCGATGCCGTTCGTGATGTTTCAGCACGTCACTCGTCTACCCTGCACGCTCACCGCTTTCTAGGCCCACTTTGCTGCTGGTGTGGCGCTTGGGGTTGTATGTACGTATGTATGTATGTAGGCGGTTTCCGGATCTGCCCGCCGGAGATTGAGGGAGGATTTTGCGCAGGAGGGCAGGCGCGTACCGGACTTGCTTGCTGTGGTGGGGTGGTGGGGGCTGTGGGTTGGCGGCGTAGGTAATTCGAGGTGTGGTGCGAGGCATGGTGCGGGTGGTGGTTGGTTTACTGCATCGGATAGTGGTAGATAGATAGATGATCTCTTGGGATAGGATCGTGCATGGTACTCATGATGATATTGGTACTCGGCCGCATTGATCGGCAATGCTCTGGGCAGCGTTGTATCCATACCTATCGGGATATAATCGATAGTAAGTCCCCAAGTCTCCCAATCGACGGATATTAAGATTGAGATCACATCACCGCTCGTACACTCCCTCGATTGTAGCGCACATGGATCGCGATTTGAACTCGCTGGAACCTTCAGGCTTGCCCAGTTATTCTGCGAGTGCCATACATAGTATGCATGTACGTGCTTCTCATACTACCCATCTACACTTCACAACACTTCCCCTTCCCCTTCCCCTTCCCCTTCCCCTTCCCCTTCCCCTCCCTTTTCAAAGGTATGTATAGAACCTAATCCTGGTGTGTCGTACGCACACAGAACTGTTTGCGGCTGAAGCTGTAACCGTGATTTAAATTTCTTAAAATTTCTTAGCAAGGATAATTTGCTTGACTAGGTGGTTACTGTTAGGACTGTTTTCCTAACCTAGGGTTAGGTAACCTGCGGATATAGAAGCAGTCTCTATCGCCTCCCCTGCAAGGTAGCGATTTGTCTTGTCTATATACAATTGCTGCTGTTTATCCCCTTAAACAACTATCTAATTTCTATGTTGCCTATTAGGTCCTTGCTCTAAGCCTCTAACAATTAGCTTGCTTGTGGAGTACGTTATATATAGTGTATACCAGCCAGTTAACTCAGTTAATTAGTTATCTTTATAGATGGCTGAGAAATTTTTTGTTTTCTAGGGGTCGCGCTTTGGTAGGGTCTCTTGAAAGCCAGGATATCTTAAAACTCAGTGCTCTAGCTTAGGGGAAGTACGAGGCGGCTGAGGCGATGAACCGGTGGACGCTGGACGGGAGTGAGAAGGCGCTGGGGGAAGACCACCCTTCGACGCTGACCAGCGCGAGCGACCTGGCGGGAGGGCCTAGTGCCTACCAGCCATAGACCCCCTAGGCTTGCCGTGATCGTTCATGATGCTGTGTTGTGCTTCGATTATTTCTTTACGTTTGCATGAAGCACTTTGAGTTTTTTAGACGTGTCGGAGAGGGTTCGCCTCCTGCAGCAGTCTCATGTATTCAGGACAGCCCTATCACTGGCTTTGTGTAGACCGGAGCAGTTGACGCATTTCGGAGTTTCCGAGACGCAGTCACGTTCTACATGGCCAGCTCTAGCACATATTCCGCACGTTGGTTTACTGGCCGGGGACCTTCGCGCTTCGTGATTGCCAGATTTATAGTAGTTGAAATAGCGTCGGGGATTGGCAATCCGTTCATACGTTTTGGTTTATGCAACTTCCTTTTCAAACTCTAAATACTTGCGATCTATGAGCTCATCCGCTTCCTATTGACTGCTTAGGAAAGAGGACGACGGAACAGTGGAGGTTGTCCGGATTCGGACGGCTCACGAAGCGTATCTTCTTGATGGACACTCCGTTCTCAGCGCCAGTTTTGCGCAGGCATCATCGCGGAAATTCATTCGGGAATCGTCGCAGATGCTGTTGTAATGGACCCTATCTACCATGACCGGGTACCACTGTTCGCTCTTTATCCGGGTTCTCCAGAAGGGACTGGAGCCATTCATCATGCTTCTTAGTCTTGACGGCCTCCTCGTTAGTCCTCAAACATATCCTAACTTTTATGGGTTTGTTCCTGTTCTCGCTATCCCTATCCAGATGACGTCTTTGGTGTTGGTGTGGCTGCTGAAGAATTACCTCACTCAGTCTCGGACCTCTTTGTCGTTGGATACTTGAAGCTATGTGTTGACTACGCTGGAAAGGTCAAGAATAAGTCCTGAGAGCTGGCCCGATGGTTGGGTTGAACTAGGATTCGCCATTAGAGATCTGCTTAGTGTTATCCCACAGCCACTACTACGGCTCATGATGGATGATTGGCTCTTAGCACCTGCAACTCACTTCTGAGGGCGGAGATTTCTTCTTTCAATGCTTCATTCTGATTCCAGTATGCGCTGCTATGGCCCTGGAGCTCAAGTATCTAGCTTCCTAGTCCGTCGGTTGTTGCCTTTAAAGATTCATTCTGGGCCTGCAGCGTTTCATTCTGCTCCTCTAGTGCGATCCGGTAGGTTGATCTCTTCCATTTTCCTCTCTTGCCTTGTAATAATATCCCGTAAGCCTGCAATGAGCCAGGTCGCCTCTTCCCATCGATTTTGCGGAGATTCTGGTAACCTTTTTCGTTTCTCTTTTAGTTTGCACATGCGATTGGTCTTGTTCCCGGTCGTGCTCGGGGGTCAGTACCGTTGACTCAAGGTGTGCGTCAAGCCTGTGGCTAGTGGGGTCTACCGTCGTTCCTCAACATGTCGTTCTATCGAAAAAGGTGACCGGTCTTAACTCGCTCTGTGGTCGTGTAGATGGGGCGCCATTGGTGGCTGTTGAGGTGACGTTGATATGGTGACGATTGGTGTCACGTGACCTTAGCGCCGGTATATAGTCAGGGGTCCACGTTTGCTTAGCTCACAAGACTTAGACATTTACATCCACATATGCGTCTCCAGCTGTCTGGCTCTAACAGTCGGTCATCCCTTCCGGACGCGTCGGGGTGCTATCTCTTCCGCGCTAAAATTGCAGTGTCAACGTCAAAACTTAAGTCGCTTGCAGGATGTGTCGGTTTTGCCGATAGCCAAGCTTCGGGGGAGAGGGATACGAGATTATGCGATCGCAGATACGAGTAAGTACGGGGCCCAGTTCTAATATATGATGGTACAGGCTCGTTTGCTATGATGCCCACACAAAGGCAACGAATGTACTCAGTTCGTAGATAGGGGACAAGTGCACTAGAGTCTCGCCTTCGAGGACCCGAATGAGATGGCGATGCTCTCATTCTTATGTGGACGGAACGTCCCGCATTACTCAGACTTCAGCCTTGCGGCAGAAGTGAATTTAAGAGCGGGGGCTGACGAGCCCCGCAGAATCTTCATCATAGAATCTACCTCTGTCAAAGCCAAAGTGTCCCTCCTTTGGTCTCATTGCTGCTCCTACAGCGGGCTTGCTCTGAAGCCATCCAGCACCTGTCCAAGCCTCCTCATTCCTCTCCAAACTCTCATTGCACTCCGACGGCACAATCCCTCCTGTTGCGTCCATTACACGCCTATTGTAATCCGTCGAACTTCGATGCTCCTTCACTGCGCTTCATCAGCTGTCTTGACGCTGCGCGGTTGTCGTCCCTGTGGTGCCCAGTGTCGGCTGGGGTGTGCAGAAAACGTCTGACTGGAAATGAAACATGCCTCAAGGGAACCGTAATACGGGGGGAGGGGTTCCCATTGAGCAAACCTGCTCTAACTCAGACTTCGAACCGCAGCCCAGCGGCACTCAACGTCGTCGAGCAGCTCAGGGAAGTATGTATCCACGCATGTGGCTGAATAAAGCGCTGGTTAATCTCTGGTACAGGCCGGACGCGTCGTGGTGCGAGTGTTGCAAACGGAGACAACCGAGAATTTCGTAAGCGTAGAGCTGTAATGCGAATATGCCCTGATTCCCGAACGCTAACGTCCGGATAGGAGGAAGACAGCCAGGATCTCGGTTGAGCGAGCGTCCGGCTACCTTAAACCATGCTCAAACATACCCGAGGGTCAGCACCCATAACCGTAGTGGCGATGGCTATAGGGGTAACTCGATTCGCGAAAATGATGCCTTCAATAACGAGCTCGCGGTCTTTGGGAATATACATGACAACCGAGGTGGGTGACAAGATATCACCTCCAGATACCCTAACATTATGGCTAATTCGCGGAAGATAATCCAAGTGCCCAAGTCACCTTGACAACACACTTCCACGGCATATCAACCAATAGTCTGCCCGCCGATCTGCCAACTCGTGGCACCGAAGTGACTGATCCCAACCCATTTGGAAGCCTTGATCAGACGCCTGAAGATACCGATGAAGAGGTTGCGCGAGGCACTGCAGCACAGCATCAGAACCCTCCGTCAAGGGGCTCTCGGAGGCCACCCTATGTTACAGGACTTGACCAATCGCGGGAAGGATATACTGCCCACACAGTACCTTTCGGAGATAGGTGGGAAGGGCTGTGGCGCTCCAGTGCGTCCATAACAGAACAGCTACACGAGCTCCGGCAAACTCAAGCTGAAATCAACGATAGATTCGATCAAATGTACATGGGCGCCGCGCCAAGAGACAGGCACCAAACACAACATGGGCTGGCGCCGGAATTTCTAGTGCTCCTTGGTATGGGTATAATGCTACCTTTCTTTACGATTGCCCTATCAATGAAGAGATAATGGATATAAGTATTACGTTGGTATGACGAGTGAAGTAAAGAACTGGCATATGTTGTGGGCCGGAAACTTAGGTATTAGGCGTGCTTGAATGCACTATACAGTCGATATCTCATTCACTGTTTTAGCGTTGGTAGCTGGTGAAGAACGGGCCTATCTTGTAGCACTCAACGCTGTACTTTGCCTTTCGGTATCAATGTGGTTATAAGAGTAATAGCAAACATTCTGGATTGAGACTTGGATATATTGGAAAGCACGTACCATGAATGATAGCATATACATATGTATACTGTAGGCGCGGACACCCTTATCAGGAATGCATCCATCGCCGAAACAGAGCTGTTGAAATCTGGCCATCGAGAAGTAATGCCTAGGCTTCATATAAAAGTATCTCCGTGGTATAAAATGAATGGAAACAGCTTCAAACTTCCGAAGACAACCGAACGAGTAGCAGGGAGGCCTAGAAAATAGTGGCTAGCAAAGCCCAAACCAACAACCCTGGAGAAGCTAGCATGGTAGCGGCCGCTTCATCGTAACTAAGCCCTCCTTAGGTATCTACCATCTAGATTATTTCGCATCCATCCCAATTCACTCTATCGCCAGCTGCCCGGCTAAGCGTCCTTACGAAGCGTCCTTTCGAGCGCCATTACTTAGCGCTCCCTCCAGTGCGACTTGCTCACGATTGCCCTATAAAGTGACAACGTACACATATATTCCCGCACTCCCGTCCGCATACCTAGGTGCTCGTATTGATCATCTAATCATTCACAGCTTGACGCAAGAGTAAGAGGGAATGAAAGGACCCCTCTATTGCAAGCTCCATCGGTGCTGCTGCAGTCACCTCGGCATATTTTCCAAACGCCAGCGCCTCATTATGGATCTTCGGGATGGTTCCATCGTCGGTGTTCAACGGGATGAGGATGACGGTAGCGCCCTTCTTGACGGGTAGCTTTGCGAGCTTGTCGACGCGGATAGCCGTTATGCGCGTCTCGCTCTTTTCGGGCTGTATGTTGCGATGACGCATTAGCACAGGATTCCCAGCTGAACCTCGCTATGATGGGGAGCAAAAGAGACGCGATATATACCTCGTCAGGAAATTGGGTAAGGACTTTGGGAAACCGTTCGACTAGCTGCTCGTTCTCACTGCGTAGTGCGTACCCCTCCGTCCCTGACGCCTGGTACGTCCCGTTTCGAATCAAGTCGGCGCGGTCTTGCAACTCTTGCAGAGCGCCTGGGGCTAGCTCTTCGACGACGATGTTCTGATCCGGCATGTTGGGCTTCGTGGACGAGCGAGGTCGACTTCGCTGTGAGTCTTGATTTCTGCCTGTCAATCGAGCGACGAATTCGTAAGCAACTCTGAGTGGCTGGGCTATTTCCCTGTGTAACTTGGGCGGCTTTGTCATTGGTTGGGGGCTCAATGGAGATCGGGTAGCTGCTATCGCACTTCGACTTTTTGCAACTCCTTCCAGCTACATATAACCATCCTCACAGTCGTGCAATTTTGAGTGGAAAGCCTACTGAGCACAGCTGCCAGCATCTTCAAGCCCAAGATATGTGACAGCAATAGGGATCACCCTGCTAGAGGCACCTCGGATGGCAGGCTGCCAGTTCAGCGCACTCTTCAGAGGAATCCACGTGGCTTAGGCTTGCGCATGCTCTTATGTGAGGCTATCGTCACGCCTCATCTGAGACGATTAGATCGCGGGATTTGGAGGCATACATCCCTAGAGACCGGTTACCAGAGTACTAATAGTGGTTGGGCTCCACAGCAAAGGTTACCTTGACCGTATCCTTCCCGACTTCTTTCATCTGATTGCTTGATGCAGAAGTATTTTGGGC
Organism: Lentithecium fluviatile CBS 122367; assembly: GCA_010405425.1. Classification (NCBI taxonomy): domain Eukaryota; kingdom Fungi; phylum Ascomycota; class Dothideomycetes; order Pleosporales; family Lentitheciaceae; genus Lentithecium; species Lentithecium fluviatile. The sequence continues at coordinate 1,572,662 of MU005571.1, forward strand.
AGATCGGCATTCTGAAATCGATGCGTTGGCAGGCGTGGTGTGACGATTAGATGAGGGGCGACAGCCAAGTTCGCCCTTCTCGTCTCACCGGAAACCGACTGCAGCACTTGCTCAACACATCATATGTGTTACCTACAGGGGATACGGAGTACACGTTTTAGTCTGCTACTCGGTTGACAGGATTCCCCGCACACTGTGTAAGATACGCCTTCTTCGCAACAATACTATAGCACAATAAAATAATCATTCTTCTTAATATAATAAATAGTTACATATAGAATAGCCTTCTCCATATATTTTTACTATTTTAAGAAGGAAATGAGTATTCTTATTGCGTTGTATTATTGCTCTAAAGAGAGGCAATTCAGTGTTACTAGAAGCTATGCAGGCGTTTCTGTCACCCAAGTGTCTGCCTGATCAACCTGATTTTCACCGGCAATCGCGCGTTACCTGAAAACTAAGGGCATCATATACGAAAAATGAATCCATACATATAAGTGGTGTCCGCGCCGCCATGTTATTCAACAAATTCATTACCCTTCACCCCAGCTCAATACCGGCGTATGCAATTGGGACAGAGGCGGTGAGCGCACCCATGCAGGAGTCAGAAAAGTTTTCTTGAAGTGGGGTGGGTTGACTCACCTGGGCTACCAAAGCTGACCAGTGATAGTCTACCATAGATAGAGGCAGACCACTGTATGTCTGGCCTCGAAGCGCTGGGAGGTATTGCAGCGGCCACACAACTCTTTGCATACCTATTTCAAGCCCTCTTTGAACTGCGAGACCAGATCAAACACGCTCCAGCGCGCGTGCAGGCTTACGTTGGGCGACTGGACTCCCTGCGACGCACGGTCCAGTACATTCGAGACCATCCAATCTTCGTGACGAACGTGGTGGAAGCGCTTCTCAAAACCATCTTGGAGCAAGTGGACGTGATCAACGCCATCCTCCACAAATCATTCTCGCGAGAGCCACGATCTATTGCGCGGAGGCTGATACGACTATATGTAGAAAGGCTGGCAGAACAACAAATCAGGGACTCGTTCGAAAATCTTGAAAGCTACAAGTCGGATCTCATGATTTGCATTTACGGCACCACGGAATGGGCGACGACTGGGAAGCTATTGGAAGATGGAGGAATCTCGCTTGAGGCGGTCACTAGGGAGAGCGGTACGCACCACTGATCTTGTCCTCGATTTGGCTAATTGAATATAGCAGCTGTGGTTCGGAAGACAGTGTCTGCACAAGGAAACGGCGCCCCCTCTCAGGGCCAAGGTGAGCATAGCGCGGCAGAATTTTGCATGGGCTAACGGATCATAGCACTTGTAATATCAGGCCAGCGAAACGATACAGTGAGTTACTATCTCCAATTTGTGTCAACTATGATCCCGCATCAATCTTATGAGCGTCCGCTAATGCTGTCCGAGTAGTCCACTAGTAACTTATCCATCGAGAGTGGAGAGGCGCTTAGCACTACCTTATCCGTCGGGAGTGGTGAGATATCCAACCGTACCTTATCCATCGAGAGCGAGGAGACACTCGACAGTACCTCGTCCACGGAGAGAGAAGAGACAGTCGATAGCGACAGAATGGACAACAGCACTTGCACTGAATGGCAACACTCCATCTATGCCAACAACTCAGTCGAGGATAATGGTGTGGGAGCAATGGGAAATTATGGAAAAAATGCCCTGCAAACGCCTTCCAAGTTCGTGGGGAATTCCCTGAAGAGGAATGGGGTTGGTATCATGGGCGACATGGATTACGGAGCTCTACGTATGATACTTAAAGCTGGACGAACATCGGAGACTCCTCTTCAGGGTATTAAGACGAGGGTCGATACTTGACTGGGATTATGCGAAGGGGTGGCGCTTTGCATGGTTCTTTAGAGAAAAGTCGGTAGAACAGTTTCTCCCTAGATAACCACACATTCCTCTACTTCTACTTCCACCCCTTGTCATCGTCATCACCATGTGGAATCTAGAAGCCCTGCCTCTCCTTGGGCATATACACCTCCTCCAGATACTTAGCATCCTCATCGCTCAACTTGAAGTGAATGTTCTCCACCGCCTGCTCAATCCGCTCCTTACTGCTCAGCCCAATGATAGGCATGACGCCCTTCTTGATGCACCACGCCGTCGCAATCGTCGCCATGCTCACGTTATGCTTCTTCGCCACTTCTTCCACGCGCTCGATGATCTTCTTGTCGGTTTCAAACTCGCGGCTGTACACGAGCATGTCGGCGAACTTGTCGGTTGTGGCGCGCTTGCTCGAGCGGTCGGACCAGGGGCGGGTGAGGATGCCGCGGGCGACGGGGGACCAGGGGATGAGGCCGACACCTGTGTCTTGACAGTAGGGGATCTATGGTGGTAAATTTTAGTGACGAGCTGGATGAGGGGTGTTGGTAGGCTGGGGAATGGGACCTACCATTTCGCGCTCCTCTTCGCGATAGATGAGATTGTAGTAATTCTGCATCGAGACGAACTTGTGCCAGCCGTTCTTCTCCGCGATATTCTGCAGTGTCTGGAACTCCCATGCAGCCATCTACTCCACGTCAGTGTCACCGTTCCCACATACTCCTTGTCCATTATCTCAACTCACCGAACTAGCTCCAATGTACCTCACCCATCCCTTCTCAATTACATCATTCAACGCCTTCATGATCTCCTCCCGTGGGGTATCGCGGTCGAGGCGATGAATCTGCAGCACATCGATATACGTGCCCAGCCTCTCAACGCTCTTCTCCACCGCATCGAAGATGTGCTTCCGGCTCAGCCCCACCTGGTTCACCATCTCATCGTTGTTGGTCGACGACGAGGCGATAGTGGCCGCGACATCGTCTTCGCGGACGCCGAAGTAGCATTTGGAGAGGATGACGACTTTGGAGCGGGGTATGTTGTAGGTCTTGAGGGCTTTGCCGATGATGCGTTCCGAGATGCCGTGGGAGTATATGTCGGCCTGAAATTGAGAGGGATTGTCAGCGGGAAATGTGCTGGGGGAGGGAAAGAGAGGATAGGATGAGCGGCGTACCGTGTCCCAGGTATTGATTCCACACTTATAAGCATGCTCCAACAGCGGTAAGCTCTCCTCCTCGTTCAGCACCCATGGCTGCCACTTATCGGAGCCATAACTCATAGCGCCCAAGATGACCTTGGACACCTTGAGGCCGGACTTGCCCAGGCTGTAGCATGGTCAGTCTCCGTACCCGATGTGTGTCACCTCTCGAGCCTCCTCTCCCCATGAGCTGGAAGGAAACTACCCACCGGACATATTCCATCTTCTTTTCCGTCATCTTGACAATCTCTCGAGTTCTCTCTCTCGATCCTATTTCAGGCTTCGTCTCGATATCGGCAATGGCAATGGCAATCGTAAAGACAAGAAAGTTCCGATCGTAGCTGCCGACAGCGGGGCACCTGTGCTGCCTCTTATAACTTCTCCAACAGCGGAATTAAGATCCTCAGAGAAAAAACGATGTCTAAGAACAGAAAGGGCGTCGCAAGTTGATTGTTAATGCTATTGTCTGTCCCAAAAACTCCACCTACCTCCGTTCTGTCTTGTGGTTTTGATGGAGCTTAGCGGGAATAGCTACTATGTCCGCGGCATCGTTCCGTCACTGCGGGGTCATTCGAGGTGGCGCGAGCTCCTCCGTTGGGGTTCGGGTATGTCTGGGATCGTCGGCAGATGTGGGAGCACTGTGAAGGCGGATGGGCAGCATGGTGTTGCTGTTGATTGAGAAACGACGCAGACCAGCCATCCTCTCACCATGGGTGGGTTTGCTGACAGCAAGAGGGCCCCTGCTCTGTTGCACAACGGCAGGCAAGATGGCTGCGCCAAAGACGCCAGCCCAGTCACGCATCACAATGGCAACATTTGAAATTTGAATTTTTCGAGTGACTCTCAGCCCGAAGGCATGCTTATTGCATTGGAGGCCTTGTCGGCCATGAACCTATAGAAATATCATACCCGGCATAACCCAGCCTAATGCCGTGACCATGCCATGAACGCCGTCCCATGAGATTCGCCTAAACCACAGTCGCTTACTGGCCGCCACGGAGACGGAGCACCAAGTGAAGCGTGGATTCCTTCTGAATGTTGTAGTCGGAGAGCGTTCGGCCGTCTTCCAACTGCTTGCCAGCAAAGATGAGACGCTGTTGATCCGGAGGAATACCCTCCTTGTCCTGGATCTTGCTCTTGACGTTATCGATCGTGTCGCTCGATTCAACCTCGAGCGTGATCGTCTTGCCCGTGAGCGTCTTGACGAAGATCTGCATGCCACCACGGAGACGAAGCACCAAATGGAGGGTGGATTCCTTCTGAATATTGTAGTCGCTCAGGGTGCGACCGTCTTCCAGTTGCTTGCCGGCGAAAATGAGACGCTGCTGATCCGGAGGAATGCCCTCCTTATCCTGAATCTTCGACTTCACGTTGTCGATGGTATCCGATGACTCAACCTCGAGCGTGATGGTCTTGCCTGTCAAGGTCTTGACGAAGATTTGCATACCACCGCGGAGACGGAGGACGAGATGCAGGGTGGATTCCTTCTGGATGTTGTAGTCGGACAAGGTGCGGCCATCCTCGAGCTGCTTGCCTGCGAAGATCAAGCGCTGCTGATCCGGAGGGATGCCCTCCTTGTCCTGGATCTTTGACTTGACATTGTCGATGGTGTCGGATGATTCAACCTCGAGCGTGATGGTCTTGCCGGTGACTGTTGATAGGGTTAGCATGAGTCCGGAAAGGCGCGAAGGCGAGGTGGCGACTTACGGGTCTTCACGAAGATCTGCATACCACCGCGCAGGCGCAGGACAAGGTGCAATGTCGACTCCTTCTGGATGTTGTAGTCCGACAGCGTACGTCCATCCTCAAGCTGCTTGCCGGCGAAGATCAAGCGCTGCTGGTCAGGCGGGATGCCCTCCTTGTCCTGGATCTTGGACTTGACATTGTCGATAGTGTCAGAGGACTCCACCTCCAAGGTGATAGTCTTTCCGGTAACTGCGGACTGTTAGCAACTGCGGTGCGACTGCGGTGGCGGCGGGGCAACTTACGGGTCTTCACGAAGATCTGCATGGTGCTGGTTGTAGAAGGTGTTGACAAGTGGTGTGAAGGTGCGTCTGTAGCGGGTATGCTGTGTGGAGCGTGTGCAGTAGGTCGGCTGGGTGTGGTGTAGAAGAAAAGGTCTCGGAGGCGCGGGCGGAGGGTTTATATGCGGAGCAGGCAGGCGGCAAGCTGAGGCTGTGACAGTCAAAGGTGGTGAGTAATGGCAACAGGCGGCCCGTGCGCCAATGAAATCAGGGCACGAGAACGTTCGAGCGCCTTCGGACCAGGCAGCTGCGGTCGCTTGCAAAGGTTTTGCTCTGTTCACGCGGCCATGCTCGAATTCTCAGCGCGAAAATTGTTTCTTTTCACTGTGTTGCCCTCAAACTTCACCTCGCTGCTTTGCCGCCACTGCGAGTCCGCTCTGGAGTGCGCCTTCCCCGCCGCCTCCTTATCGAGCGCCGCGGCCATGTGACGTCTTATCGCACCACCTGAACGGCTCACCCGGCCGGAATCGTTTTCACCAACAACCGCCCTTTCGTCGGCCAGACCAGCCTCGCGATATCCGCTCACGATTGCCGACATCGGGAGCTGCAAACCGCTTACTATTTTACACGAACCGCCGCCTGAGGGGACCCAGCCTCAACAATTCAGATCATGCGATCAGCCATCGACGTGTGAACGGGTGACAGCTTATGTGCATGTCCGGACTTACCCCGGCGTTTTCACGGCCTCTCAGCTTCGCGTGAGTGGCGATAATCACTACGGACCTGGGGACGCGTCGCGAAGAGGCGCCTCAATTGTCGACATTGAATACGCGCCACCGCACAAACAGTAAGCATCGGGCTGTGCAGGCGAGAATCGCGGGCTGCGCGTCGCGGCGTTGCGCCAACGGCTACCCCATGTTAGGCTTGAAAGGCATCAAGCCATGATGTCACTGTCGCGCAAACTTGACGCTGCGATGAATTGCTCTCCAACACTAATGCGACAGCAACCTCAGACTCACAAACTCTCAGTATAGCATAGAAGCACGTCCATCACCGCCGCAATGCCGAACCTCACCGCGCCAGCCTTAACCGCCGCCATCTGCACCCTCGAGCGCCGCGCCTGGGCCGCCCTTTGCGACTCCGGCGCCGCCCTTCTCCCGCTCCTCTCGTCGAACCCCGTCATGATCTTCCCAGGCGATATGATCCTCACCGCGACATCCTCTCCGACCCTCCACGACATGCTGCGCGACCCGGGCTTCAAGCCTTGGAAGACCTACAGTCTGAGCCACGACGAGGTGATCGCACTCGGTGAGAGCAGCGCCCTGGTATATTATCGTGTGGAGGCCACAAGGGACGACACCACGTTCAGGGCGATCTGCTCGAGCGCATGGGTGCAGGAGGACGGGGAATGGAAGATGGCGAGCCATCAGCAGACGCTGATTTAAGGACGGGCGGGGTCCATGGTACACAGTCGTATGATGGGTACATCCGTTAGGAATTGAGATACTATCCGTCGACGCAGTACATCCGTATCACGGCTCTTGGGTGAAGGATTCCACGATCATATCTCACTTATATACCCGGTTATTCTTATTTCACACACGACGGATTCTTTCTAGCGAGAAGGTATGATGGAGCATATACTGCGATTGGGTGCAGGTGGCAGTATCGAAAGAGCTCAAAAGTGGATAGGGATGACTGAGACCTGCACCGTTACGCTCGTATTCTTCTAGAGAGGGTCATTCTGCTTGAGATTGGCTCGTATTACACTGCAATCTTTAGCCCGCCGCCTACATCCAATACCAACCAATAAGATTGGTCATGCGAACGTCTTGAGGCGTCCTTTTCCGCTTGAGACGGGTGAGAACGCAGAACCCATTGCTTGCATCAAGAGCAGCAGCACCTTGTTTGCCGTTTTAACTGCAGTCGTTCATTCTTTTCCAGCGCAATTTCGTCCAAGCACAATGCAAGAACACCCACGTCTTCATTCCAGGCATCTCTACAGCCCTTCATCAACTCCAGAGCCCGGATCTGCACGCACGGAACCATGCGGTCATCGCATGACAGGCAAGACTCTGGGTTCTGGGTTCTGAGGCTGAACGTATATCCCCGCCAGTGACGTAGTCGATGTTGCACGTGAACCCTGGAACACGCGCGTTTTTGCAGTGCTTCCACACAGTAAACAGGGGAACATGAAATGAAAAGAGGGTTTGCGAAATTTGGCACAGCAGCTCAAGCACTTGCGCATACAGATATAGGGATAGGGGGTATAAGGATGGATTATGCTGCTGCGGTCCGATCCGGGATCCCTACTACCAGCGGTAACGAAAGTGAAATCGCACGAAGGTATTCGACAAAGCGCGACACGAGCGCGCAAGAGAGCCATTCGATACAGCACGACACGAGCGTGCAAGAGGACCATTCGAGACGGCGCGACACGAGCGCGCAAGAAAACCATTCGACGCAGCGTGACACGAGCGCGCAAAGGACCAAACTGACACAGCGCGACACGAGCGCGCAAAAGAACCATTCGACACCGCACGACACGAGCGTGCAAGAGAACCATTCAACACAGCGCGACACGAGCGCGCAAAAGAACCATTCAATACCGCACGACACGAGCGTGCAAGAGGACCATTCGAGACGGCGCGACACGAGCGCGCAAAAGAACCATTCGACACCGCACGACACGAGCGTGCAAGAGAACCATTCAACACAGCGCGACACGAGCGCGCAGGGAACCACAGACCACCCTCCCAACGCAGAAAGAGAAGGGAAAAGAGGGAAGAGAACAAGAACGAACCAAGAACTCCAGGAAGCTCGCCCAGCAACGACGACACCGAAAATGGCAGACGCCAAACGCCAGGACTCGGTTGCCCACAATCCCAATCCCTATCCCAATCCCTATCCGAATTCCGTACCGACCATAAATCCCTTCCACAAACCCAATACCAACACCGGCGAAAAGTGCGTCTACATACTCACATTAACGCTTACACCATCGATTTCCGTACCTTTGAACCAACTCCGCTCCGAGTATTTCCCAAAACATCTTAATCGTACACCAGCGCACATAACCCTCTTCCACGCACTCCCACACTCTCTTCTCCCCACCATCCTCACCGACCTCACAACCACAACCACCTCAACCCGCCCGTACCACATTTCCACCGGCCGACCGTTCCGTCTCCGGCGGGGCGTCGCCGTGCGTCTGGACGCGGGGGCCGAGGCATCGGAGCAGCTGCGCGAGGAGCTGCGGGAACGCTGGTTGTCCGGGCTGAGCGAGCAGGATCGCAGGACGTGGGTGCCGCATTGGACAGTTATGAATGAGGTGGAGGACGAGGGCAGGGTGGAGAGGGTGTTTGGGACGATAAGGCGTGTACTGTGTGAGGAAGAACATCATGGGCGGGCTTCGGGGGTTACCCTTTGGCGGTATGTGGAGGGGGGAACCTGGGAGGGGGTGAGGGAGTTTCCGTTCAAGGGGAGGTCGTCCGGAGGGGTGGATGGGAAGGAGAAAGAAGGGTTTTTTCATATGAAGGAAAAGAGTGGGGGTGGAGAATCGAAAAGTCCGAGGGCCACAAAGAAGGCGGGAAGTAAGGTCGTGGGGATCTGGAAGTCCATGACGGGGAAGAGGGGTGGTGCAGCTGCGGAAGAAGTCAAAGGAAGGCACGACGCCTTGATCAAGGGGAGGGACGATGTGTCAGTCGAGGGAAGTAATCATGCCTCAGTTGAAGGAAGGAGCGATGCGTCAACGAGGGGGACGAATGATACGTCAGTCGAAGGAAGGATCGATGCCTCAGCCATGTAAAGGAACGATTCGTCAGTCGAGGGAGGAACGCTGCGTCAGTCGAGGAAAGCAATGTGTCGATCAACGGAGGGAACGATGCGTCCGCGGCACTCGAGGGGAGGTACGATGCCTCAGTCAAGGGTGGAATGATGCCTCGGTCAGGGAAAGAAAGGATGCGTCCAAGGGAAGGAGTGATTCTTGAGGAAAAGGAAGGAAGGAAAGAGAGGCCCGGATCATGACCAGACGCCGAGTAGTATTGGATGGCTCGTACCTCTTTATATAGGAAGCCACTGCGATGCATTAGCCTCTAGAGGCAGCTGGGGCTATGCGATACTTGCGCCAGGACGCCGGGAAAGAATGACCTTGCGTGATGTGTAGCCGTCCTGCGATTTGATGAAATGGCGGCGTGAGCAGGATGGCGAGGTATTGGTGGTTCGACGACTTCGTGAACGATTATATCATTGATCGTGATCGTGGCGTGAACAGACCAAAAAGGTAATCACGAGTACATTCGCCACCCACTCAGAATAGTAGTCTGCGCAGCGAAACCTGCTGACTGATATTAGCGTTCGTACAAGTACCTGCAGCTAGGACTCATGTGATGGCTCGATGTAAGGCCACGGAGATGCACCGTCCGTAAGGATCTAGTTGACACGTTAGAAGAACGAGGCTGGTCACGAAATGACCAAAGTTCTACTGCATGTTGCAGCTATGCGGAAGCCGTTAGCGTTGTGCGTTCGATGCTACCGGTATAGGTAGTTAGCCCTGGGAAAGCTTGTGTGCTAATCGACCGGGTTGAGCCGCCGCGAGAGTGCGAAACCGAACACGTATATGTGTACTTCATGCCGCCGAAATGGTACGTTAGATGCAAGGCATATGACCAGTGGGTAGTTGTGAACGCTACACGGGTCCAGAAACGAAATGGAATTGCCTCGGAAATTAGACGGCGTGTGGCATTAACGGCGTCTAAGCAGCGTACCATTGCAGAGCCGCACTCGAGACGGCCAGCAATTCGGTTGCAGATCCTCGAAACGCCATCCAGCCTATGTAAGGCTGCATCAGCGCATCGTGAAGGCATGCACGACAATGAGTTGCCACGCCGTCTCCGCGCGTCGCAATCTAGTCCAGACGCATTGCCGTGGAACGTGGTGAACCAGCGGGTGGACTTCCGGGGGATGTCAAGAGGCGCTGAAACGTCGACCGCTATTGTCTCCCCACAAAGGGCATCATGTGGCCGTGGTGGGCGGCGGGAGAAGCAAATTGGGACGACGCTTTTGCCGGCGCTTCTCCCAGCATGGGGAAGTTGGTAGTGACAGCCAGCCATAGCTCCACGTCAAGTGATGGTTTTGCATCCGCGCGGCGACAAGCGTGACGGGCAGAATCGGGCCAATTTCGCCTCAGCCGTCAGGGTCTGGCTGCGAATCCCACGTGGGCTGGATGCGCGGCAAGGCGGTGACTGATTGAAGCGCAGGAGACATCTGGAGTACCCGCGAAATAGCAAGTACTGCTGCTGCGCGTGACGAGACGTGGCCAATGGGCAGCGAGCCGCACGGCACGAAATACGATGTAACTCCAACCAGCGCCGCTCACGATTAAATTAGAAAATCAGCTCGAGGCTCTGGCGCCCTGGGGTCTATAGTTGCAAGGGGCTGAGGACTAGGGACTGGTCGAAGGATGGGATGGTGGACAGGGGAAAGGGGAAAGTATTGGGGGCTTGGCCTGATCGCGAAGCTAGGGAGCTCCGAGCAGAGCGGCGGTGGGACTACCACATTTGCACACCCTTATAACCAGCTGTCCTCACCACTCCGCTCTTTGAGCCTCTGCAGATATTCACTCGCACTGCATATCGTGTCCCAGCCGAGGCCACGCATCCCTCCACTCGCTTGCATCCATTGAAGACCTCACAGCAGTCTTCGGTTCGCTCAACATTTCGTTCCCCTCCGCACACAGCAGACCACTACCACTACCGCCGCCGCCATGAAAGGTCCGTACCCGCAATTGCTTGCCCGCTACAGTTGACTGACGAGCATGCAGCCATCATTCTCGTCGGAGGGTTTGGAACCCGCCTGAGGCCTCTCGTATGCACCCCCCGTCCTCACCGCTCCCTCGAGCAGCCCCGCCAACCTGCAGAACTAACCATATGCAGACCCTCACCTACCCGAAGCCGCTCGTCGAGTTCGCCAACAAGCCCATGATTCAGCACCAGATTGAGGCGCTCGCCGGCGCCGGTGTCACCGATATTGTGCTGGCTGTCAACTACAGGCCAGAGGTCATGGCCGAGGCCCTGAAGAGCGTACGTAAAATTCCAATTGCGCCATCTGCACATCGAATAACGTTTTGGGATAGTACGAGAAGCAATACAACGTGCGGATCACATTCTCCCTCGAGACCGAGCCCCTGGGCACCGCCGGCCCCCTCAAGCTCGCTGAGAAGATTCTGGGCAAGGACGACTCGCCCTTCTTCGTCCTCAACGCCGACGTGACCTGCGAATACCCCTTCAAGCAGCTCGCCGAGTTCCACAAGCAGCACGGCGATGAGGGCACAATTGTGGTGACCAAGGTGGAGGAGCCGTCCAAGTACGGTGTGGTCGTGCATAAGCCGAGCCACCCTTCCAGGATAGACCGCTTCGTCGAGAAGCCCGTCGAGTTCGTGGGCAACCGCATCAACGCCGGCATCTACATCCTCAACCCCAGCGTGCTCAAGCGCATAGAGCTCCGTCCGACCTCTATCGAGCAGGAGACCTTCCCCGCCATCTGCAAGGATGGCCAGCTCCACTCCTTCGACCTGGAGGGCTTCTGGATGGACGTCGGACAGCCCAAGGATTTCCTGTCTGGTACCTGCCTGTATCTCTCGTCGTTGACCCGCAAGGGTTCGAAGCTGTTGACCCCTGCCTCGGAACCCTACGTTCACGGCGGCAACGTCCTGATCGACCCGTCGGCCAAGATTGGCAAGAACTGCCGTATCGGCCCCAACGTCACCATTGGCCCCAATGTGGTTATCGGTGACGGTGTGCGTCTGCAGCGATGCGTGCTCCTTAAGAACAGCCGCGTCAAGGACCACGCGTGGGTCAAGTCGACCATTGTTGGCTGGAACAGCACCGTTGGCAAGTGGGCGCGCTTGGAGAACGTCACCGTCTTGGGTGATGATGTCTCCATCGGCGACGAAGTGTACGTGAACGGCGGTTCAGTGCTGCCGCACAAGTCTATCAAGCAGAACGTCGACAGTAAGTCTATGCAGCGCATAATACTCGATCAACTACTAATAATATTCAGCGCCCTCGATCATCATGTAAACGCCATCCTCGGCTTTCATTTCGACCCAACGTGCTCCGCATGACCGCTTCTTACACCTTTTAATTCTCCCGCACTTTCTTGTATATCTTGCATTTGCAACCGCTGCATCTTCCAATGGCAATTGCGTAGATCTCGAGGTGTTTTTATGGAGTATGTTTTCCCTTCCTTCTCTCTCTCAACTCGGTGGTCATTCAAAAGCGTTTGGGGCTGGATTGGGATCGGATCATGGTTCTGGGCCATGGGTTGGGCACGGCATTTGATTGCGAGCGATTACGACTGTGTATGGCATTGTCTTTGTCTTTGTGATGGGCTTTGCAATGGGAAGAGTGGGGGATGCATGGGATAGAGATATTAGATACCCGGAAACTAGGTATGAATCTCATCTGTTGATGTATGGTGTGGTGTTTCATGTGACACTTTTGGTTCGTATTTGCATATATAGGCTAGGGAGTTTGATAGGTGTTAGTGATGAGTATCATGGCCTTTTAATGATAGGCTGGTGTGGCGGCACATATGTTTGTTTGCGTTGAAACCCCTTCCCGCAGTCTTCCATGAGAGCGTAGGAAAGAGTTTTAAGACGAATAGTTTTCCACTCGAGCAGCAGGAACAGACATACCACAGCAAAATCCCATTAAAAAATCTTTTCCGCGCAACATGACCCGGAGTGAAACAGATTTGAATCCGACGAGCAGCGAAGCACATGCTGGGTCTGCCTCTGATTTTTAGTTACGAGGAGTTGGGGTGGCGGTGTACGAGGTTGTGCTAAGAGACGATACGCAGAGGTTCCCGGACATGTACTCATTGAGCGAGTGATTGGTCTTACGCGGCGCGAGGAACGAGAAACATGGGCAGTGTGCCGGATGAGTTTCCGCGAGTTGTACTACACGACGAGCGGAAGCGAGACAACCACATGTCCCCGGATGGGAAAAAAAAATTGTGAGGGGCCGAGCGGGAAGGTGCATTTATAGCGCCTAAGGTGCCTTTTTGTCCTCATTTCCATGAAGGCGGTTGGATGTGGGAGGTGTGGAGGGTAGAGGGAAGGCAGACATATTTGTGAGGAATAGTGATGTTTGGTTGTTCGGTTTTGCGGGGGGCGCCGGAGTCCACATGTCTTCTCGCTTTGCGCGTTTGCGGGGAAGAACATATCCGGTCGCATCGAGAGTTTTAGTTCCGGGTCCGGTTGGGGTTGGGGTGGAGGATGAGTGCCAGACGGACATGACAGACAAAATCAACTGCTTGTGTTTTGTGAAGGGAGGAGACCAGACCACATGCCATGCTCCAAACTCTGTTTTAGTACAGTGGGGGAGACGCCGGTTCTCTCATTCTGACCATACTTTTGGTCTTTGGGCTGACGCATGGGTCTGTGAGTAGTTCCATTGTGGAGAGAAAAGCAACGGCGCCGCCCATGGGTCCGTAGTAGCGAGGTTTAAGTACGACGAGTGGTTTGAATTGGAGAAAGAGAGAGAGAGAGAGAGGCTGCATTGTTGATCTGGTGGAGAGTAGGCGACTCTCATGAGATAACTTACTACGCAATTTGGGACAAAGACATATTTTCTCTTTCATGGGGTTTGTGGAAGAGCGAGATTGGAGCACATTTCTCTAAGTGCGGGCAGTTTGGAGACGGGGACCGAGACCGAGACATGATCAATCCCCGTGTACCTTTTGGTGGTGAAGGAGGAGGAGCAACGCACAAACTCATGAACCAGAACTCTGGATGCTTTTAAATTTTGGGATTAATTGGTTTGGCGACACATGGCTCGTTTTTGGGTCCTTTTTTGTTTTCAAATTTAATGTATGGGGTGGGGGATGGGAGAGACTTTCGTAGACGCTGGGAGATTCCAGCATACATGAAGTCTCGACCTTGGGGATTTTGGAGGAAGGGAAGGAGCCTCATGTTCCCCCGAGGTCCAAACAAGCAAAGCCATGACTCGGGGTACAGTCCCTTTTTATTCTAGCAGTTGACAGAGGCTGCTTCTCTCATAACTGCTATTTAGTTGATTTTTAAAGAAAGCCGTGTTTCTTTGGCCTGTATATTTTTCGAAAATAGAGGGCGTCTTCCACCTAGACTCTGAGCCACGGGCTTTGGGACTGCAGACATTAAAGTCCAAGATCCAGACTTTGGTGGCGTAGGGAAAGAGGAAGGACTCCATGCAAGCAAGGCATCGACTATTCTCATATGTGAAATTGGACAGGGTCTCCTCTCCCATACACATCTATTCATTTGTTTTCTGGACAAAGACATGGGCCCATTCTGTTGTTCATTTTTTTTTTTTTTTGGAGCGGAGCGAGGAGACGCAACATGAAAATCTTGCGTCGGAATTTCCGAACAAGTCACCAAAGTTCGGAATCCTTTTGTAGTTCAGCAGGAGAGAGAAAGGCCCCATAGGCTGATAAGCTTTGATTTTTCCGGTTGGGTCGCAAGAAAGGCCCTTGTCTCATCAAAAGCATTTCTCCTTGTTTTGAAAAGAGTTTTGTTGCTCTTTTCAATTTTAATGCGAGACAGGGATCCCAATCATTGCCATTTCCTCACTTCGACTTTAGAAACGCGGACATGGACGTTCGGCGGCGTGAGTTGTGATCCGAAGGACGAACGGGGCTCCGTATGTTTGTGGTAAGTTGTTTTTGGTTTAAGCACATGGGGAGCACCTTTCCATGACTCTTGTTTCCACTCCGGAAAAGTCGTCGTCCATCTCCCACTTCTATTTTGAAGGAAATGGACCCCAGCACAAAAGAAGAGGAGTCACAATAGAAGTTCAATTTTAGTGGTGGGAAAAGAGGAGAAACTCCATCGCATTTTTGAACATCGCTTTTAATAGTAAGAGGAGGACACCACAGATCGACGCTACTAGAAAGGTTCTAGTTGTGATTGGAAGATGCAGACTTGGAAAGGAGAAAAAAAGCATCGTGTCTGAAACGCGGAGATTTTGAGGAGGTAGAGTCGTCTCTCATATAAAAGCACATTAAAAACTTTTGTATGGATGCAGGCAGTTAGCTTGAATTCCATAAGAGCATAGGTGCCACGAAGGTCTCGAGACATGTGGATGGGTGCCGGCCGTTTTGGCTGTTGAAGCGCCGGAGTAAGTGGGAGCGCATAGTTGTTGGGGAAGGAGGGCGGCTCTCCACAATAGATGAGTGGCGGAAAGTTTTATATTGGAGAAATGCGGCTGCAGAGACATAAATCGATGATACGGTGGTTTTGGAGGCCGGAAGCATGATTGTGGGATCAGTAATTTTTTGGGAAAGAGAACAAACATGAAGCGCTACCTCTACCATTTTTTTTAGAGTTGGGTTTTCTAGTTGAAGGTCAATGTGTGAATTCGGAAGGCGCTTTTTGGGTGTGGAGAAAGGAAGAGGTGAGCTCCATAACATAACGTGTTGCAGTCTAGTTTCTGGTGGTCAAAGGGACTAGCTCATGAGATGGATTTAGCGGTTGTTTTAGACATTTCTAAAACTTGGTGGAGAGGAAAGAGAAGGCGGAAAGGCGGAGTTGTGAAGTACTCTCCATTGTGGCCGAAGGAACATGTTGGCGATATCCTCGACTTTGGAGAGGCAGCGGATCCTTCTCCAGCTCCATTCGCCCGTATTTCGAAGTTTTTAATAGTGGAGAGGGAGAATAGTTCGGACGCGCACACGAGGAGCCTTCTTCAACTTCTTTCCTCGGACGCTCATGGAAGCTTAGCTTCTATTTTTTTGTGAAGCCCTGTTCTGGTGCGCGATGTAAAGGAGCAGAAGAAGAACCAGAGAGTCCGATGATTTGTAGAAGAGAGCACACTTCCGGGACCGCATAAATCTGTCATTCTAACGTTTTAGCGAAGATAAGTGGGGGTCACCGCTCTGTAGGTGGCAAGTGGCTTCATTTGTGACGCTCTCGGCTGCCATGTTTCTGCTGGTCGTTCTTTTTTTGTCGAATTTTTATCACTGCAGAAGAGTGTGGGAGAGGAAGAGAAAGCTGAGGAAGCGTGACTTCCAAAAGCTCAACACCGGCGTCCATACAGTATGGTGAGGTTAATTTTGACACGGAGAGGTCCAGATCGACATGATCCAATTAGTTGGTGGTTTTAGCTCGAAAGATCCTGTTTTTGGCTAGATGGAGTTTTAGATGCCCTTAAGAAGTGGGCACCGATCTGCGGTTGGGGAAGGCAGACATCTAGGTTTCATTATCTTCTTTCTGGAAGCAGCAGACTCTCCCATGAGTAGGAGCTGGTGAGTTTTAAATAAAAGCGGCTACAGTCCCCATCTTTTGAGTCAATTTGAATTTCGAGTGAGAAGCTCATGAAGCCGATGGACCTCGGTTTCAGATGTGTGTTGGCGTGAAGGTGAGCAGAAGCTCATGAGATTTCACGGCACTTTATACTCGTATTCTATGGACAGCGGAATAGTACCGAGCTCTGGGAAGTAGCCGCTGTTTGCTCTACTTCGCCACCCGAGAGATTGAGCATGACTACCGAACGAGCTTGATCGGCTTGCCCACAACATGGCACCTTGTGATCTCCTTGTTACCCTCTGAAAAATATCCTTGCTAGAGCATCATACCATGCAATACGCAGCGATAGAGTCAAGTTGAGCAAATGTCCTGTTACTGGAGGCGCCGACTAAAGCGTGGTTGGTTCAGCGACGAAGGCTTGTGTTACAGGGCTCGAGATTCAACTGACCTTTAGCTCTTCAAGTAGATCTATCTCTATTTATGACGCTTCTGGAAGCTCAAGGTTGGAGGCGAATAGACATGACTGCTCGTCGTCTTCTAGGAATGGTGGTATATCATCCATGATCCGCAACGAAGGTATATACATGCCCAGCCGCCACTAATCATGGCTGAACCCCTGCGTTCCCTGCATGCATATCTATTTAAACCACATTCGGATTTCGGCGTTTGCTAATACGCTTTTCCAAACAGTCTATACACGGCTATGCTGAAGCCCCGTACACCTTGATGCCCCAGGCACTCTCACAGCATATTGCTTCATCCTGACCGGACGCGATAAGCGTCCGAAATAAGCAAAGGTTCATTGGTTGGTTAAAAAGATGGGATGGGAGGGCGGAGCAAGGCTGTCCAATAGGCGCACTCGGCCCTGCACCCTCAGCTGCTTGATAAACACACAATACTTCCGCTCAAGGTCATCACACTCCTTTTGCACCTTTCTCACGGAATTTCCAGCATTGGATCAAAAACAGCAATCATGTCGCAGGTGGCTGTGACCCTTGGAAAAGAAAGCCTCATCCAGTTAGGCGTCACCCTAACCGATATCACCTTGTTGTACGATTGGGGCAAGAAAGTCGGGAATTTCATGAGGGCGGCGGACAACGACGCAGATCTCGTCGAAGTACTGAGTGAACCACCGGAGGTCCTCTTACCACGAAGCAGTCTCATCGACCAGGCCGTAATGAGAGCTTTTTGGCCCAACTTAAGCTTCACGTATGAAGGTGCAAACGTGACCAGTTACGGGAAGTCGATACAGGCTGGTAATGAAGAGAAACAGTTGACGCAATTTGGATGGCTGATGGTGGCCATCGTCACGGGGTTAGATCTCTGTCTAAGCAGAGCTAAGGTGCTCCGTGTCCTTGTCGCTGTGCTAGCCGCCGTCCTCGGGCGGGAGGGGGAAGTTGAGAATTCCTTGCGGATCGTACTTCCAAAGAACATCGAGTCGTGGAGACAGGTCGGCCGCGTCAGAAAGCTCCACTATCAACTTGAGAGACACTACATGAAGACACGGAGCGACAAGGTCGGCACGAATGTCGTACCTCAACTGAATGAGGCTGAAGAAAAGGAGATGCGGCGCTTTCTTGTATGGTTGATGAAGAAGAAGGGGGACAACTACTTCAGAACGATACCCATCGATATATATGCCTTGGCCGCCGGGCTCAAAGCAGTTGGTGTCTTTCTCAAATTGGACGGGCCGAGAAGATTTGAGAACGATGTTATTGTCGAGTACTGTAACGAACACAGTGCATCGGCCGTTCCTCTGCATCCATGGAACAGTACTCCGTCCTCGGCACCTAGAGCGGCACAGGTCTCATACCCTTTACACGTACCCAAGGGCATGATACAAAGCATTCCTGCTAAACGCCAAGTCTTGAACCGAATGGAGCTCTTGTGGGATTTGGGTTCTCAAGCAGCTGAAAGTTTCCGTCTCGTAGCTCAATCCGAGACGCCATTCGAAAATGGTTCAGAGATATGGTACAGTGTTCACGGCGATGATTTTGGCGCTCAGAGAGCCGATACCAAGACTCAAACCCTTGCTGGGCGGGCATTTCCGACGGTGGGACCATACGACACCGGCAAGGTCCTGGAAGCCGTCGAGAGACTTCTAGAGGGCATGGATAATCGGACCTACTCCTGGCTCCATCAGCACACGGACGTGAGCTACCTGCAGCGAACGGCCACAACTAGCGGAAATCAGAAAGAGATGGAAGCGATGCTCCTTTTCCAAGCTCTCGTCTTCGGCTTCTACTTCAAGTTGCTTGAACCTCTTGTTTGCTTCGATCTGGTGAAGTCGTCTATATACTGTCAGGGCCTGTGGGGAACAGGTAGCAACATGTTCCTCGCCATGTGCGTTGAGTTTGCCAGCATCCTTCGACACGAGGAGAGAATAAGCCGGGCACATGTCCTCTTCATGCTGTCATCCATGTACAACGGCCGACAAAAGCCGTTCACACCAACGATGCGGCGTGGGCTTCTGGGGATCCTGGGATCGATCTCCTTGTTGACCATGCCACTCGTTCGGGCCGTCGATACTCCCAGTGAGATTCAAAGATTCATGATGGTTGATCTACCGATCATAGACCTCGTGGCAGCAGAGATAGATGGCGAGATCTACGCGGGTGATGAGATTTACGCGGGCGATGGCAATGGAGTTAGTTTCATCTCCTCCTCACCAGAAGATAAAGAAATATCTGCCCGAAAGCCTCCAGGGGCTTGGTCCGTCCATGCCAGAATGGGTGTCTCCGTAGAGGGTGGCTTGAATGGGGTGGTAATGGCCGCGAAATGTTCTGGGCGATTGGTAGGATGGTTCAGTCCTCTCGCTGCCGACGTTGTCTTTCTCAGCACAGCGTATGTGGCCGTAGACCAAGAAGCAGCGCCAGACGATTATGAGACCGCAACGGTTCGAGGACTTGAAATAACGGACCAAGACTGGCAAGACGGACGCCTGCCCAGGTCGGACTGCTACCGGGTAGTGCAAGCTTGGGGATGCGCTCCGCTGCGGTATGCTAGTGCAGGCATTTTTGCTTCGTTACGTGAAGAGGTAGCTGTTGCAACAGGCAATTTGGAGATTGCATTTGGGCGAATTGAGGCGCAAGGATCAGGCGTCGTTATCACCTGACGGGCGATAGAGCTAGTCGCCGTAGCAAAAGCGAATGGTCGTGTCTTCTGGTCGAAATTGCCGAATTGTAAGGACTAGTACCATTAGTTAGTCGTACTGGGGCCCTTGCGCTACGCGGTGATCGCTTTCATCCCCCCTCGCCGACGTCGAGCGTTAAGCGCATACGATCTTGCACTGGGGTCAGGCGTCATTCATCTTAACGAGCCTCCTGCTGTGATTGGGATGAGTGAGAGGTGTGGGTAGTGAGAGGCTGCAGCGACTGAGCAACACACACAACAGGGGTCAAAGACGATAGTATAGTACAAGGTTGTTGTTCTAGTGATGGAGCTAGCTACGAGGAAATAGGCCACCTTTGTCAGGCCAGCTGCCAAGCCACACTAGTCCGTATACGTCACTGCAGACTAGATTGGCGCCCTTAATGTGTGGACCATTCGGTATTTCCCAATGATGTTCTCGTGCTCGATGCACTCGTTGGATTGTCGGTTTGTGGGACTGGGTACGGCACAGCACGGCGTCTAGATCGAAGATTTTGTGCTCGCAGCGAGCCTGAAAGGGTCCGTAGATCTAGAAAACATATGATCTAGCGATGAGTAAAGAAGCGCGGTACTAAACGAGAGGATTTGATG
Organism: Lentithecium fluviatile CBS 122367; assembly: GCA_010405425.1. Classification (NCBI taxonomy): domain Eukaryota; kingdom Fungi; phylum Ascomycota; class Dothideomycetes; order Pleosporales; family Lentitheciaceae; genus Lentithecium; species Lentithecium fluviatile. Next base: position 1,592,705 of record MU005571.1, read on the forward strand.
TAGTCAGCGACGGTCTTAGAAGCCTTGAAGCTATCCAACACTCCAAGCCATGTCCACCGGCGCAATCATCCCAACAAAAGTTTGGCGAATTGGGTACAATCAAAAGCCCCCTGTTACTTCGGAAGGGGGTTGCTTTAAGGTTCAGCAACGGCGACTGGATAGAAGGTCAGTTGAATGGGATTGTTCGGGAATCCCGGATTAGCAAGCATTTTGAGAATGAAAGGTAAAGAAAAGCCCTTTCTGATCGTCGCCCGCCGACTGAAGGGTTCCGACTAGATCCCCAAATGCGGTTATTTCACGGGGGCCAGGAAGTGGACACTTTGGCCCGAACCCATTTGGCAGCCAGTCCTCACGAAGCAATACAGTTCCCCCTCCTTCCGGTGTCCCAATGTACGAGCTACATTGCCCTTCGCCGTTGTCTGCCGCGGTTCATGTAAGCTCCTTATGTCCGAAAGCAGCGGCCACGACGATGTCGCGGTCGCACGTCGACGATGGGGCACGGCTAGGCTTATCGAGCCTCTCGACCTGCGTGTGAAGGTTATGCATAACTCGATAACTTCAACCTCGGTCAGGACATTGGGCCAGCGGACCAGGTACATCTTCTTGTAATGTACCCCTCGGTAATGCAGGATGGTAGGTCTAGAAGTCTGCGGGCAAGTAGCGGGTATTGTACGACGATGATGCCCAATATCGGCGTGCTGTTGCACCGATTGTGCATTGTGGCCATCGTGCGGGGGTAGTTTGAGATATTGCTCATGCCATACCTATGAGTGTGGTTTCGAGTGGAAATCCGCGTGCGCGGATCTTCAGCAGATCGACTGCTTGTATCCCAATGTACTGATACCTAGGTAGTGGTCGGTAATGGCCTTGAGGAAAGCGGGGGTGCAGTGGAGGTTGTGTGGCTCCCCGAATCAGAAGAGAGGCGGTAGGGAACAGGCCTAGATGACAAGCTTGCGAGTGAGGTTGAGAACCTTCTCATATTGTTGGTGGCATTGAGAGCAGACGTTCCGTCTCAACAGGTGTGGAGTCCGTCCATTGTAGTAAAAGGTATCACAGGTACCGGCAGGATGGGTCTGTACGAGAACGTGCTGTTAGGATTACTGGATAAGCGGGACTAAGCCGAGTGATGTCGGCAAGTGAGAAAACTCCCGATGGTCCTTATCTTCTAGCGGTACCCACTATGGTGATCCCCAGTCCTTATTTCGACAATACGGAAGTTTAGTTGGTAGAAGCATATTCGAAAAGATGAAAGCCGGTACCTAGCGCACACAGATCGTACAATCTTCGGGGGAAACTCGCAAAGAGAGCGTGACTTTTGTGCAAGGTTGAGTTTACGTGTCGCGAGAATGCACTGCAGTAGAGGAAGGTACCGCTGATATGATCGTCCGATATGGTGTTGGTTTCCCCTCTTCCGGCTCACATAGCCGCGGATAGGCCGTCTCTTTAGTCGCTTTTCATGGGTCGATCAACGCCGGAAGGATACGGCAAGCGGTCTAGAACTCGAGGTTGTGACAAGGATAACGAGCATTCTGAACGTCCTGGAACTCGTAAACTCTTGTCCACACGGACGTGGTAAGTTGGGCGAGGCGGGGAATTTCAGAATTCTTCGTAAGCTAATGCAGGAGTTGCTGTGCGCTCATTGGCTGCGCGGAATTTTCGTCGGTGCCATCGCAATGTCCGGGAAAATGCATCGACGTCGAGGTAACACGAGAGGTTCTTTATGCTGTACACTGTTTATGCGGAAGAATCTCTCCATGCGGAAGCGACTGCAATTGAGTCCTGATGCTTACCTGGATGTGTAGGATTGAGCGGCTTACTGTGCGTAGGCCAGACGTCCTCATGAGAGGAGCACGTGACGAAGATAGCGGGGCGAGTAACACGGAAGGTCGCAAGAGAGCGATGTAACTCTCCAGGCTGTCTTACAGCGCGTTTCGTTTGAGACAAAAAGTGCCGATTCACTTGCCTGCTTGAGGGGACGCTCTGTCCTGCAGACCTCAACCGCAGGAAGTGGCGTTCTCATCAGATGCTCAGGTGAGATGTCGTAGAATGTCGTGGAAGGGACCAATACATTTTATTCATAACGGAATCGCAGGTTGGCCGTTGTCGCCGCAAACGCTGAGGATCCAGACCGCTGAGTCGCTCGCTTGGGCCCCTGTCGTCCCCCGCGGGGGCGGCCTGGTTATCGGCGGGTTTGGGACATCTTGATACACTGTCTTCCACGGAACGAAGGCGGAATTTCTTGGGAGGTTTGGGAAACCAGAAGCGCTGGCATGCTAAGCCAAACGGCGCCCGCGGAGGCGATCAGCGCAAGGGGATGAAGCAGTACCGCGATAGTACCAAGAGCGATGTAATACCTCACCGCGCTCGGCGTGTCTCGCACAGCGAATCGAGCATCGACCCCCGAAATGCATGCGTGCGGCTTGATTCGGGTTAAATGATCCTTCTTGGTGTCTCTCAGCCCTCATATGACTGACATTTGCGATTCCGCGGGTAAGAGTCTTTCTCACTGTGGTTGCTTGCTTTTTCGTGCAGCCAAGCGCGGTACTGCAAGTCAACGAGGCAGATGCAGCCGACTCTAGTGACATAGATATTTGGGTCTACCTGACCATAAATGAAGGGTGATGCAACGATCCGAGTTTGGCATTGCGCGCCCGTACTTCGTTGCACACCCCGAAGGAGTATCGAGGACTGCACCCTGTCAGCCGTCGGATAAGAGGGGCGTCGGTCATGTTGCATATTTGGACATCGACATATGTAGCATCCCTCCTCTTTCTCGTCCCTTCAGTCATCGTTACCATCCGAGTACTAGACGCAAGAAAGAAGAAGCAAATAGAAGAAACGTGCATACGGTGCAAGACACAGGGAAGCCGGGACCGTCGCGCTATCCTCAAAATGAGCATTTTCGCAGGTACGTGCCAATCTCCTGCCTTCGCGCCGCCATCGCAAGCACACCTCAGGGAATTGCCCGGACGATGCGGCATCGACTCGCAGCAGCCTTCGCAAGAGTCGCATCCTTAGGCAGGGCTCCTCGGCCTTCTTATACAGCGATCCGGCACCGGCCCGCCCCCTTCGCGCGCGATCTCCACCGTAAATCCCCAGCCAAGCGCTCTTCAGGGATGAACCCGCGGCTAACAGCAAACCTCACCTGATTTCTAGACCCCATCGACCGCATCGTCGCCGGAAACCGCATTTTCGCCCAGAAGACGGCCGAGAAAGATCCGAAAGCCTTCGAAGAGCTCACGAAGGGTCAATGGCCGGAGGTCCTCTGGATCGGCTGTGCAGACAGTCGTGTCCCTGAGACGACCGTCTGTGACTGCCAGCCCGGCGACATCTTCGTGCACCGCAACATCGCCAACTGCGTGCATGCCGATGACATCAGCGCCGCGTCCGTCGTCGAGTATGCCGTTTCGCATCTGAAGGTCAAGAAGGTAGTGGTTTGCGGGCATACCAAGTGTGGAGGCGCCAACGCTGCGCTCAGCGACGCGGATCTAGGCACGACGCTCAATACATGGCTGCACCCCGTGCGAGAGTAAGTCTGACGTCAATCGAACATGCGTTCGTGTTGATGGCATGCATGCAGCTGGGAGCTGCCCAGGCTAACGGGTCCGCTAGGCTGCGCCGAAAACACAAGGCCGAGCTCGACAAGCTTCCTCACGACGACGCCCGCGCGATCCGCGTCGCAGAGCTTAATGTGGCCCAGTCCATCGATGTGCTCAAGCAGCATCCGGCCGTCAAAAAGGCCGTGGCCGACCGCGGTCTCTCGCTGCACGGCATGATCTACGACATCGGAGCTGGCCAACTGCGGCTGCTGGAGGAGTCGGGCGGCAAGAGGAGCAATGGGCTGTGGACACCACCTCACTAGCTCGCATAAGATTTGGAGAAAGGCGCATTTGAAGACCGTTGAATTAGCGAAGGTGTTACTGGTGTTGCCCGTCGATGGCGCAGGTGTTCTCGTGTAGGCGACAATTGGATATTGCGCGCATATTGCGATAGAGCGCATAGCAACGCGCTTCGGATAAGACTCGGATCTCGGCATGCATCGCAAAGTTTTCGAATCCCATGTTCTTTGATTACTTCCTTGCGTTTCGTTGATTATGACGTAGCCGCGGTCGAGATCGTGTTGAGAGTCTTGTAAGCGCGGACTTTGCGGACAAGTGGGTCAGATGACGATGTTCCCGGGCCCGGCGGACACTCGGCTTCAGGGAGGAGTCACACAGATACGAATATATAACTAAAGTGTTACGCAGCTTTGTCTTATTTAATTCACAAGACATCTGCCTGCCCACGATTTCATCAAAACGTCCGATATCCATCCAACGTTCTCGTCGAACAAACTTTCCCAAATACACGTCATAAACACCACACGCTACCCGTCTCCGCCAACGCTACCGAAACATCACGTCCCTCATCCGCGAAATCACATCTCAATACAATCCACAATCGCCCTTAAACCCCTCGCACCCTCTCATCACAATGCCATCCCCACCCCAGCGTCTTCGCTCAGAAGAGCACCCTGAAGAACCCTCCAGCCAACCCCGCAAATTCTTCCTCGGCAGCACAGAATTAGAAATGGGAAAACTCAGAGCATTGGCCCCGCTGCTGACGCCTCTGCCGCTCACGGCGACCCCGTCGCCGAGGCCGGTGATGCGTTGAGGTGTCTGTGCAAAAGCCTAGAGTGTGACGATGATATGGTGGCGTGTAGGCGTTTGGAGTTCAACTTGACCAATTTTCACTAAGAGCATCATCCTTTGGACTTGGGAAATTGTGTCCAGGGGTGATTCGAGGCACTGTGCTTGGGAAGTTTGGGCGTTGACAATGTATCTGCGAGGTAGTCAATGGACTATTGGTACACAGCCTTACTTCTACCACCGCGCTTGTCTCTAGACGTTTCTTTCGCAATTCCTACTTAGAAAGGTGTATCCACACGTCCTTCAGAGTAGCGTACTCAAGAAGCCTAGGTGGTCATGGGGTATCTTCGTGGTAGTCAGTGGATTGTTATCAAGCGAACCCTACTTAAGAAAGCCTATCCAGACGTCCTTTAGAGTACTGTGCATAGGAGTTTTGGGTGTTGACGGTGTATCCACGCGGCAGTTGAATCTCTTATTGCTAAACAGCCTTGCTTTCACCACTGTCCCGATCTCGAACAATATTCATCGTTACTGCGGACGCCCACCGTTTTTCTTCGTATTGTAGTCTATTCAACCATTATCTCTCCACTGTTTCCTATTCTACCATTCCACTGCTATTGTACTCGTGCACGCACACTTGCATACTTAAGCTTGCCGATGTGCTTGCTCGCGTAATTCTCCAACACAAACTCTACAGCACTCGCGCCATTCTCGAGTCCACTACCTCGCGATCAACCAGCCATCCAAGAAGTTCCCGCGATTCGCTCTCATGTCTACCTCTACCCCTAACATCTCCATCAACGGCGTTACCACAGCCGGTATTCCCGATTACCCTAGCATCGCTAGTATCAAGTCGCTCAAGACCTCCGAAGTCCCCCTCCCCGCCTTCTACAACCTCGCATGGACTGAGCCCCCTGAGAAAATCTTCAGGCCCTCATTCCCCGAGCACATCTCGCTTCCAGACCCGCAAGAGAACCCTGCGCTCTATCAAGCCGCCATCGAGACAATCCGCACCACAAACGCCTACTTCGTCATTCACGCTCCCTATGCGGAGCCCTCGCCCCGTCCCCCAAAGGATCTAGTGGAGCGAATTGCCAAGCGCTGGCGAAAAGCCTTCCCGGACGAAGACAAGTTCCCGATGCCGCCTGATCAGCGCACGCTTCTCGCTCGACCGATCGACATGCGCCCCGAGGAGACGCACATAGGTGGTCGCCGTTTGTGGACGTTTGCCTGCAAGCGCATTTTGAAGATGGATTGGGATACCAAGTGGAAGTATCTTACCGCTTCCTATAAAGAAATTGTCAAGGAAGAGGAAATGAGGTGGGAGAAGTACAACGAGATGATGATTCGGTGTTTCATTCGATATCTCGTTCAGCGCGATTACACGATTATCAAGCAGACGAGTCCGGATCAGCAACCCACGCCCGCTGAGCTCGACGAGTTCTTCTCGCGAGAAGGAAACCAAGATGGCCTGTTCCTTGCGGATATTCATCGCCAGCATCCGGGCGTTAAGAACGTGCTGGAACTCATTCGTCGCGTTGAGCGATTTGCGACGCTTACGCCTGCTTCCTGCACTGATGAGTGCCAGGAGCCGCTCTATGTGCGCAAGCGGATTCCCTTACGCGCGGAGATACAGCGCATCCTGGCTTTCAAGCCTCTCAGCATTCCAGAACTGCTGGATTGGTACCCAGACGGCGTTGGCAGCGAGCAAGCCGTCGTCGATATCCTCAAAGCCATCGCCGAACCAGACGTTACCACTGGTCGGTGGGTCCTCAAGACGCAGAAGGGCCCAGATGCCGTTGCTATATGGAAGGCAATGAGGGAAGACGGACTATATGAAGAGGAAGTCATGGCCATGTTCCCGGACCAGATCCGCGACTCCGAGGAATTCATCGACCAAATGTCCCGCGTCGCCTACCAAGAGAGCGATACCGGGCTCTGGCTCCGCTGTCTGCTCGAGGGAAAGAGAGTTCTGGACGAGACGACAAGCAGGAAGATACGAGCTTTGAGGGTGTGGCTGGCGACTGACGCGGTTAGCGTTTTGGAGGCGGTGGAGAAATGCGTGCAGTGGGATGACGGCGCGGAGTGGTTTGTCAACAAACCGACCGCGCCAGCTCCAAAGCGCAGGAGAGATGTGGAGGGAGAGGGAGACGAGAAGTCTAGTACAGAGGCTGGCTCATCGAAGCGTCCGATCAAGAAGGCACGAACGCATGCTTCCCGCTGCGCCTACCCCCAGCAGTACTAGGTACCCCTCCCTCCACGACTTCAATACAGATACCGATTCAACCAGCCTCTATGCTCACCCCTCACCAGCTTCTCAAAATCCAACCTCGTACTCCACCGAATATCGCGACTCACCCCTGATTGCGCCACCCGTCGCCATTCACCACGATATCGCTTCCTTTCTTTTCGTCACCCTCGGTCTCCAGTGTGTAAACAGCACCGGCTGCATCGTCAAATACATCAATTTCACCTCTTTTCCTTCTCGCCATCACATAACTCCTTCAACATATTATCGTACTCGGACGTATCAATTGATACCTATTCACCGACATTCCGTAAAGAACTCTTCGTGCACCGCGCTGGGAGACTGCATATGCGAAACTGCACGTCAGGATAAATACAGAGAGGCATAGCCGCGGCTAGGGCGGATATTGGTTTGGCAGGAACTGGTAGTTGTCTCCTTAAGGAGACATCTTTAAGGTTGCAGTTCTCAGCTGTTTTTTGTATTACATTTCTTTCCTTTTCGAGTCGGTGGTTGGGTTTAGGTCTGCATACTTTGGCCTAGATGTACTGTATCAGTATCATCTCCTTTTTTCTCAGCAGTCAAAAGCATAAGCATATCAAACATATTCATAAAAGCTTACCTTCTCAATGCACTCGCCTCCAATGGCCTGATCAGCGTCCTCAAACTCACTGCAAAATGCCTCATCGGCTCTTTCAGCCCCTTGGTTGGTGGGACCAGTGTTCAAGTTCACGTTGGGCGATGCGCTGAGGTATGTCTGAATACATGTTGCCAAGTGAGTCTGATGGATGTGGTCATGAACTTTGGTTAAACATTGCGACATGTCATTTCGCCAAACGTCTGACACAATGAGCCTCTTTTACAAAATCAATCTTCGCTGACGATGCTAGCATCATGTAGGCCCGCTTAGAAGAGAATCATAGTCAGACCAGGCTTTGTGCTTTCTGGCATATGTGCAATGTTTCGCCCGGATGCATAATATCAGCAAGTCTCCTAATGAGCACACTCCAGTAGCAATCGCAACCGGCTCTTTTGTGGCACTCAACATTGCTTTACAAAATTGTCTCATCAACCTGTGAACCATGGTTACGCCGCACGCCGACGCCGACGACAAAATCCGTTGAGGGTATAGTGCAAATGGAAATAACCGTTGAATTTGACACCGGTTGCTGAGTGGGGTCTTGCGACCAATTGAGTGGCTCCTTCCATTCAAGCACTGCTCTTCGCCACGATTTGTCTCATCCCTGAGCCTGGTATTACACCCATCACACTTCGCATCTTTGAAGTAAAGTCAAAGCTCGCACCGCCACATTGTCCAGTAACATCCCGCTCAAGGACCTAATATCATCACATGCTAGTAGCATGTGAACCTCATGCGAGCCTGTGACAACGATCTTCTTCCGACCAATCGACGATACGGATCTCGCGTGTGGTATACAAGCTACGTTGAAATGTCTATTATATGAATACAGTGGACTCGGCAAGCCGCAGGCCCTCTAACTCAAGAATCGAACTTCTATATCTGCACTTCTGACTTTGATGTCGTCACCCGTACATCCCTAAATGGCATCCACCTCGACCAAAGCGCCCAATCGCAAATCCGTTAATCCTCGTAGGCTTCGGTAGCGTCCCCCCGATCGGCAGTGAGTAGAAACACCAACGGAAGTACAGGCTCCGCCGTTCCAATCCAGGAACTCGGGCTGGTGGCCGGTATCTTGGTGCTCCTTTCATCGGCCTTGTGAACGGTTCATGCAGACTTCGAGCGCAGCGACCTGATCTCAAACCGACGACTTCTCACGATGCTATCGTTTTAAGACATTCCGCTCTCAGCTCGGTCGAAACCCATGATCGCCACATCCCTACTCTTCCAAGAAAGCTCTCGCCCGTCCTCGTCCATTCTTCCCCTCCTCAACCCCTCCCATTCGCCTCCTCCCATCTCCTCAACTCCTCATACTCATAAACCTGCTGCGAATACGCATAACTATTCGCCAAGCTATCCCCCAACTGATACCCAGGCTTACTAAAATAATCCATCATCCGGCCCATGAAGAACGGGCCGTTGCTCGCCGGCTCTTCATAATACACATCCTGCGGCGTTTGAATATCGAGGGCAGAGGAACTTGCACTGCTGTACGATTGGTAAGATTGCGGGAAGGAGTTGAAGTTGGCGTTAGAGATGGTTGAGGGTGTGGTGTCGAGACGGAGAGCGGTGCGGGGTGGCGAGGGCAGCGGGGACGTTTGCACGGAGGCGTCGGCGTAGGCTGGTCGTGGTGGGGCCGGTGGTGGGTGGTAGCCGCATGTGCAGTGCTCGGAGGCCTGTTGAGTGTAGAATGGTTGTGGGGTGCGTTGTCGCGCAGGGGACGAGGTGCGTCTTGGCCGTGATGGCGTAGAAATAGGTGGTGTGGGAAGAGGAAGGGATGGTACTGGAGGCGGTGGCGTCACGTCGGGAAATTGAAGTCTCGTGCCTTCGGATATCCGAGGGAATGAGCCGGATTTAAGGGACATGCTGAGGGGCCGGAGCTTTCTTGTGGAAGTAGATCGGGTGGGCGCTGATGTGGGCGACGCGGTCCGCGGTCCGTTATCTGCTTCGACCCTAACGGGGTCTATTGGCTTGATGTCCGCATCTGAAGTCGGTCTGGATGGGATCGTAGTCGTAGTGCTATATGCGGATTCCGAAAGCGACAGCGAGTTGAGCGACGCATCGGACATCGTCCTCGACGAAAATGACATGCTAGGGGGGCGAGAACTCGATTCCCGCGATGCAGCGGACGACCGCCTACTTGAAGGCGGGCTTTCCAAAGGCGGAGGAACTTGCTGCTTTGTCGCGGATGGTAACGGTCGGAAGAAGGACACACTGGTCCGGGCCCTTCTCAGCACCGGTTTCTCCTCCAAATCTTCAGGTGGAGGCGGCTTGACTTCCGGCTCTTTGTACTCTAGCTTTCCGTTCTTGTCTGATGCGAAGTACTCATCCCCGCGACCGAAAACTACCTGCAATGATGCAAAGTCGCGTTGCGTGCCGTCGGTAGGCCATAGCCATTGCTGCAGTGCGGGTTGTAAGTCATAGCCATCTGACACAAGTCGTCAGTATTGGCGACATGGAGGGAATCACAGCGAATCACCTTGTCTGTACTCGCCGGCTTTGTTCCTCCAGCATACGTAGTATCTTTCGAATGCTCCAAACGCACACACGACAAGATCGTCCATGGACTCCGGATCCTCCGGGTCCTGGGGTATCTGGCCCAGCCGTTCATAGAGACGAGTTGAAGAATTCATGATGTATTACTGCGACGGTCAATCGTTTTGCTCCAATCAGGGGTACAGAGCGCCTACCTGTTCTACCAGCGCTGCTGTGTCCTTGCGTAATGTCGACGTACGTTAAGTCGTTAGCGACCGTCAACGGGGTATCTCAAAGCAAAAATCTCAAGCGCGAAGCCCAGCTTCTTCAAAAGACTACTAAAGGAGAGTAAAGAATCGAAAATCCGCACAACCAACAAAAAACGAAGGAAAGAGGAACAAAACGTTCGTTGAACGTCACTCAAAGCCCCAAGCAAATGGCGAACCGGTCGGTTGATTAGCCGTCAAACAGCAGCGCTTCCAGGTACACAGTTCCGATAGATCGCGTGAGCGATGCGCCAACGTCAGCCAGCAACGTCCTTCCATGTAACCCGATACATTGCTGAAGCTGTTGCAGGAGGGACGGGGTCGCCCATTCCAGTTTCTCAGCAGACGGTGGTTCGAGTTTCAGGATGGTGATTGGCTCGTGCGCCTTGCTGGATGTCTGGACTCACATGCTGAAACAGGTACCGGATATGGGGCTGAGTTCGCAAATGTGGCAAAGTGGGCTTGGTTGAGCTTGGTGGTGAGGAACATCGGATTTATTAGAATTGGACGTTGAGGGGATGCGAAGAAGCTTTGAAAGAAGCCATGGACTTGGGCTAAGGAAAGGACACTAGCTGATTTCAGAGCAAGTGGCCCGTTTGGGCATGGCCAGATAGCCTCAATACCAACGCCGATGCTTTTGCCATAGATCATAGTACATGTATGCAAAAATGAAAAGGTATCACAGTCTTTCAAAAGACGCCTCTCGTGTGAAAGTTCAAAAACGCCGCTCTCCGCTCAACCTCGTCCTCGGAACATTCCTCCGCTCATCCCTGACCCTGTCACCCCTCTCCCTGCCATCATCTCTATACCCATCAGCAAGCGGAGCACGCGAGGTAGCCGCTCTTCTCAAAGGTGGTGGTCTCCTGTCAGTATCGCGCCCAATATCCCTCCTGGCATCTGCTCGCGAATTGGCAGGAATTGTACCGCTCCCTTGCCTATTTGGAGCGCTGACCAGATCGTCAATCTCGCGAAAAAGACTGGAAGTTGTTCGATCGCGGTCGGGGCGTGGAGCACCAGCGGCCGATTCGTTGCCGCCTACGCGGAGTGCCATGCCTCGGTTACGAGTGCCAGATGTCATAGTCGCTGTTATGTTGTTCCTTCCCGACGGCATTGGGGTTGTATTCGTTCTTACCAATGGCCTGGGAGTCGGACTTGATCGAGCGGCGCTGGCCTCGGATTGAGACTGCTGTGAAGAAACCGAACCACTCCTTGGAAGAGGTGGTGCTGGTGGCGGCGAGTAACGCGAAGTTTGTGACGGGCGTGGATTGCGCGGGAAGTTTCTCGAAGATGCTTGAGCTGCGCTGGGGCGTCGTTTGAGTTCGGGAGATTCAGTTCTAGTACGAGTGACCGTCGGAGATGCACCTTTTGTTGGGGAGCGCTGAGATGCACTTGGTCGACGTTGCAGCTCGGGCGAGACTGTTCGAGTGCGGTCCATGGAAGGAGCCATTCGGTCCGGGCGCGAAGAACGCAATGCGTCTCTTTCGGGAGACTCGCGGCGTAGCCTAGTTGCCCTAGCTGCGGGTGGTACTGGTGGTAAGGGCGCTTTCGGTGCGCTACTAACTGGAGTCGCTCTGTTGGACCCCTTGCGCTGGAGCGGCGCTTGGGCATTCGAGCGACTATTACTTCTTGTCGGCTCAGGTTGTGGCCGAGTACTTTCTGGCGGCGCCATGAGAGCACCAAAGACCGCCGGATCAGACACCTTGATTGGAGCTTCCTGTCGCGCTTCCACTTTGTACATGCTAGGCACTGGAGGCGGTGATGGTTCTCTACGTAGTATGTTTGGATTAGGTCCGTCAAATGTCCGGTCCAAAACAGCAGTCTGAGGAGGATTCGAATATTCGGATGCAGAAGATGCTGCAACACTCGCGGGCCGAGGAGGCGAGGAGTCCTTCCTAGACGAGCCATCTTTGGGAGTTTGGCCCCGGGCCAAAGCCTCGAACATTTGCGCTTGAGCTATCGTTCGGGTGCCGCTGTTTCTATTAAGTTTAGGAGTCGTGCGCTTCTCCTTGGTAGATGTCACCTGGTTCGGCGAGGCACCTTGGGGAGGGCGAGCGGTAGGCGTCTTTTGTTGTTCGTTGGAAGCTTTGGCCCTAAGAGGTGCTGGTGGGGTTACAGGAGTATAGATTGCGGGGTCCATTGGGGTGGGAGGAGGTGGTGATCCCGAAAGTCCTGCATATAGTGGTGTCGTGGGCTTTCGGTTGGAAGGCGTGCCCCGTAATGGCGCAGGAGCCGCGAGGGAATCTGAAGGTGTGTAAGGTCGTTGGGCTTGAGGTTTGGGAACAGCAGGCTCCACGATGAGTGGGGGTGCTGGAGCCGTAGTAGAGTACGCCGGTGGAGGTGTCGGAGGCGGCGGGGGTACCTGAGATACTGAGTACGGCAGGTCCTGGAATAGATTCATCTTCGGAATGATGAATGGCTTCGGCGGTTCTGGGACAGGCTGATCAGGCGCCGCATTCTCAACACCCCAAACACCAGGAGTCTTCAACTCTGGTTGTGTTGTAACCGGCTCGTCAACAGGGGCATCTTGCGTGGCATCGACCTTCCTCTGGGTAGTCTGGTCCTGTTGCCTCGCCTCGCCCACTTTCTGAAATCTTTTCTCTTTCCTACTTAGCTCGATCTCCAGGATCCTTGTTCCCTCAGGCACCTTTCCCGCCAAGCCATTGTCGTCAAGGTCGTAGTACAGTGCCCATAGCGTAGGGAATTCTTCGACGGCACACCAGCCTTCCCACCCGTCGAACGTGAGCCGTCGATCTTGTCGCGTGCAATCAAAAGGTCCAGTGAGATTGGGTTGTGCATCAACACGGACACCATACCTGACCTCATGTGTCTCTCTATCGATGTAGACCCAGTTCATGATAGGCGCGGTGTCAGTGATGGTGGTCACGAGACCTTCATACTTGGTATCCGGATAGGGTAAGTAGTAGCCAGCGTAATGGTGGCCGTAGGGCTTCCCATCGCTGGTACCGGTATCGATCCATAGCTTAAAACAGCGTTAGCCATACCCACCAAACACTGAGGGATAAACATTTCAAAATGCGGGGTAGGGCTACGTACCTTTCCGTCCCTAAGCACAATCGGCCTGCCGTTGATCTCTCGACTTCTCAAAGAGGACTTGACGCATGATGCGATGAGATTACATCGGCGAGCGCGATGCTCCTCTCTCTTCTCTTTGGATTGAGACTGTCGGATAGCCTCCTGTGTTCCTAGCAATGCCGGAGCCGCGACGATAGCGACTAGCATAGACAGAGCCATGCTTCAGACAAAAGAAGGGCAGGTACGGTTACCCGTGAACCGTGAACCGCATTTCGTGGCGGCGAGCAGCACTACGTCAGTGCGACGGCAACAACGCGGCGTAGGATGGGTGTCCGTTAACAGCAACCGGCACGCGTACGAACTCGCAGGGCGATAGGTGTGTATGCCTTCAATGCATCTTTTCGAAATGCCTTACCACAACCTTTGTGATACCCTGTTAGCACGTGCGAGATCCCAGTTTCGAGAACACAAACCTCGAATGACGGACCTTGAACACTGGAAGGGCGGGAAGATCCAGTCCCACCACCCCGAAACCCTAACGTCAAAGATACTCTGCAACCCCGTGTCTGAACTCTCCTCCGGTCATCCGACTCTCAGTCACGAAAGCTCCATTCGCTCCTTTGCGGCTGTCATTCTGACTCTCGAATGCACCGTTGTGATCCCCCTGCAGCTGTCAACGTCCTTCGTGCTTGTCCTCGCATTAGGGCCCAGCACGGCACGAGCCGCCAATGCACGCGAATGCATTCCAGAATTTCATCCCTCAAGAGGATGGTGTGATAATGGCACGACGCACCGAAGAGGAAACCCTAATCCCCAAACGCGCAACCCCTTCCTTCCCGTTTCAGCGACGCGCCCCACAAACTTCAAACTCGACATCTCCCACACGTGAGATCCAAGCAGCCATGCCCGTGCTCCCCAAAAACTCCAGCGCGAGACTCGAACGATAATTTTCATCGAAACTCGCTTGTGCCACGAAAGCGGTTTCAAGGCCGACGATAGCGCCATCTAGCCCAAGCTTTGGCGAATGCATCCTGCGCGTTCTCGACTCTACCGGCACTTGTGCCGTGTGCACTAACTTGTGCGCGACTTGGTACCTGAGCCAGTGTTAGATACTTAAGGCAGACATTCCACATGCTTTTATAAACCAGCTCAGTTGATCTGATCCTCACATCCACTACAACCTTCAAAAGCAAAACACACAGAACGGCCAGGTCGCCAATCACTCCAACGCTCACTTCAACGACTCCAACAAGATTCTAATCACGACTTAATACCCACCACATACCCACCAAACCCACCAAACCCACCAACTCACAATGTCTTCCGCGTAAGTCAAGACTTCTTGGAGCTTCTCCTGCGCATGGTACTAATCGGATTCCAGTACCGCTACCCGCCCTCTCGGCTACACTTCCGATTCCGATGACGGCCAGGCCTCCGGTGGCCGCAAGATCTCCACCAACATCGCCAACATGGGCGGCCCACCTTCCTCTTCGAACCTCGGACGCCCCGCTGGCTCGATCGTGAAGGGACCGGTCAACAACGACGGGTCGCTCAAGGATGCTGCGCTTCTGCTCGGTATCAAGCTCGACTTGGAGGCAGAGATTCACTTGACTGCGAGGATTCGGGGAGACATTACGATCGGATTGTATTGAGCTATGCTAGCGGGGATGGATCAAAGAGTACAGGGCAGTGCAAGATCGAGCCGAATGCCTGCGGCTTGGAGGCAGCGCTTCCAGCCAGCTTCGGTGACGAGTGGCTCTGGATATGGTGGGAGCAGACGATGGTACGATCGTGATTAGCATTTGTTGGATGAGCCGGATGGGTTCCCATTGGCAAAGGAGTACATGGCATCCTGTGTTGGCAATCAATCTGTGTTTTGCTTGTTGAATGAGTTCCATCCTGCTTCAGTGAGTGATGATCATCGGTCCAACCAGAGCATTTCTCGGCGATTGATTGTTGAGCAAATGACGCTCGGACTTGCTTGTCAAGCAATCAAAAGGCAACCAAATCATTTGGAGATACCTGTGTGATGGTTAGCCCGAAGCCAAACCGAGATGGGAACAAATCATGAATGAAATAGAGGTTGTCAGACTCTTGCCTTGTCACAGGCAGTTATCACCATCGCCGTAGCTCGGTAGACCGTCGTGATAAATTGAATGTTCATCTTTCGAAGAGGAAGTAAGAGAAAAGTGGAGCCAACTTACATCAGGGAATGATGCTGGGCTGTTGACGCCGCAAAGACCTACCGTAACAATTAGTCAGCGCCACATAGTACCATGCCGAATAGATGGGTGTGTAGAGGATCAGGAATGACAGGTCTCGTCGTCGCGGAAGCTTGGACATATGCTTGTCTTTGGTATGTGTCGGTTCATCATAATGAAAAGGTTGAGTGGAGGATCGGGCACCGTACCGAGTAGAGCGTCACGCGAGCGACTATGTAGTGGTTAGTCAATGTCCGACTCTCATTCAAGAGAAGTGGTCAAAAGTAACGTAAAATCAGGAAAGCATGAATGGAATTAAAGATTGAGTCGTCATTGGGAATCCCGTCAGACTCGTCATCTAAGAGTCTCATCTCTTCGTAAGGTAAAAAGAAGTGAAAATGCCACCTTACCATGTCATTATGTTTGGAGTGTTTATAAAGCATGCGGCCTTCACACTGGTCAGCAGAATTCCCAACTGTTCTGTGCGAAGCGGGTGGGATTGGCTGAATCAGTGGGCGAGGTTTTCTAGGCCTGCCGCAAAATAGGCGTGTCCATCATGAATGATCGGTGCCCAGTGCCATGCATCATGAAAAGATATGGTTGTTTGGGGAAGTGGAGGGGCGTACCGAAGTGGGAACGGCTTGAGCGGAGGCGAGGTATCATCTGCGTCGCATAGTCAGCGAAGAGCCTTCTCTCAAAAAGTACTCAGAGCGTGAGGAGGAGTGATATCAGAAACAGCCATATTTTGTCGACATTCGCAAAGCTTCAGTCGGTAATTTCCAGCGTGCCGAAGCACAATGATCATCATTAGAAGAAACGGGAAAACCGGATCGGCTTACCACGAGTAGTAATCATCGGCTATCATATCCTAGACGGTGAGTGTTGAAGTGTTGTTTTGTGTTCAAGGACATGGTATACTAGCCATGCGAGTCGAGATCTGATATAGAAGTCAGTAAATGTCTTCCACCAGCGAATTCCCGAGGACGAGAATGACGATCCGTATCAGACTGACGTGCAAGCAAAAGTTTCATTCCCCGAAAGGTCAAAGACTCTAGTTTGTGAATGGCTTTTCGTATCATCATATGGGCGTGGTGCAAACTGCTGTGAGAGAGGAAGCTTACCTGCGAACTACAAGTCTCGCGCCGTTGCCGCATTGCTCATAGAAAGCCTATTATGCGAGCCACATCTGGCGCGAGGCGGAGAGGTCGACCCGAGTCGAGGCAAAGCCTAAAGAAGTGGGAATGGCGGACATGGAGAGCATGGTAGGAAGTTGAAGTTTGAGGTGGAGCGAGAAAAGTTCCATCGCACCGGAGCGGGGCCACGAATTTTCCGTGGCCGCTAGCGCGAGCTAACTTAGCGGATATCTTGGCGAACTCCCTTTAAGTTTCCACATTTGGCGCAGGCATGAATTGCTGAACAATTCTTAAAGGTCGTCACTGCTCATGAAAAACTAAGTGTGTTTAGGTTGGTTTGTATGCCTACGGGGTCATTGTGGTATCATCAGGACTCCATTGCTCTATGCACACGTCCTCCTAATTGGATGGCTCAGAGTCTGTACTTTCCCTCGCTCCTCTTTGAACGCCGCCCGTTCATCCGCAAAGAAAGGGTATGCTTCATGATCTCATGAGGAACAGATTCAAGAAGGAAGAAGAACAGCAGCAGCAGCAGCAGCAGCAAATTTCCGCCATGTAATGGTCCAGACGCCCACTCAGTCCGTGCTGAGCCAACAAATCACAGCCTGTAGGGAACAATTCGAGGTGTTGAATGTGAACGATGTGTAGTAGATCACCCGCCCGTCGTGCAGTAGTACTCGGCGCGAAGCGTAGATTCCTCCGTGTCAATGCAGCACGTAAATTGAGGTCGCGGTCAAAGCTGTCTGCATCTCATGACGCAAAGATTCGCACGTTCAGATCTACACTGCCGGTTGCGATGACGCATCTTATTCCTGCCTTTGCAGCGTCCTCCTCTTTCTTCTTGGTCATTCCATTGAGTGCTGTGCCGTTTGCATCCCCGTTCACCGGCACGTCCTTGGCGACATTCGGCGCCCATCGGATGCAGCTCACAAAGTGCGAATGGGCGTCAGATACGACTTTGACGCATCGGCCCTCTTGTGTTAAATCCCAGCATCGGATTGTGTAGTCGTCGCTCGCAGAGAGGAGATACTTGCCTCCAGGGTGGAAGACCAATCCGCGAACCCAGTTATCGTGGCCCACAAGCGTCTTGATCAAGGTTCCCCGACCATCCCAAATCTTTATGGTCTTGTCTCGGGATCCAGTGGCTATGAACTCGGCGGAGCTGCTGAGCGCTGGCGGCTTCTTGAAACCCGCTAGCGAGGCAAGATTGGCGTAGGCTACAGGGGGCGCTATCACAACGCATTCGATGGTGTGCTCATGGCCCAGGAAAGTGCATTTTGCCTCGCCAGAGCTTGCGTCCCACAATCGCGCAGTCTGGTCGTTTCCCGCAGATACCAACCATCGTCCGTCGAAGCTCGGGGCCACGTCGCGCACCCAGTCTGCGTGCCCTTGAATTGTTTTGACACAGTATCCTGTGGTGACGTCCCATATTCGTAGTGTCTTGTCGCGCGATGCCGAAACGAGGAGATTGCCGGACGAGGGTGAGCCGGCGGCACCGCTAGGGATGAAACGTATTGCAGAGACGGAGTGGTCGTGGCCGGGGAGGGTCCGTATATTCTTGTACTCGTCCGAGGGGTCCCAGAGCTTGATTGTCAGGTCACTGGAGCACGATGCAAGAAGTGTGCCTCCTCTCGGTCCACCAAAGTCTACATCCAACACACCTTTGGTGTGGCCCTTGACCGTCCGCTCTAGCTCGCCCAGCTCCCAGTCCCAAATTTTGATAGTGGTATCTTCAGAACCGGAGGCGAGCGAGGAAAATATAGGATGGAATGCGACGCATGTTATAGGCGAGCGGTGCGATTGTAACGTATGCCGTGCGGGCGCCCGAGGCAGCCAGCTGGTGGGGTCTTGGTTCTTGCGGAGGAGGGAGGTGGGGGTTGTCGAGTCGAGCTCGCTCTGGAGGCTCGCAATTCGTTGTTCTAGGTCCAAAACCTGCACCCATTAGCAAAGGCCGTCTAGCAGCTGCAAGCATTGCGAGTACCTTCTTCTGCAATCGCACGACACTAGTCCATTTTTTCTCCAACAGCCCCTCGTACTTCTTGCGCGTGGTATCGTCGAAGCTGGGGGAGACATTTACTTCCTCGCGGAATGCAGCTGCGGTTTTCGGGGCGTTGATCACGCCTAGGTATGCTACTATCGCTTTATGCCTGCCCGCGTCCCGTCAGTGTTGCGGTGTTGAATCCGACCCCTGTCACACTCACAGTTCTTCCGCTTGCCGGTCTGTCAATATCGTGCTCATGGCGCGGTTCGTGCTCATGCGAGGTCGCCGCTAATGGCGACCATAGACGGTGGGAGTATGGCTGGCGAAGGGGGTTAGCGCGATGTTTGTGGAGGAGTACTCGAATCTTGGCGGAGTGAATTTGCGGTGAGGAGCGGGCGGAGGGAGGAGCGGGCAATAGCGGCGTGCGTGGAGTCGAGCGAGCGGTGCGGCAATAGGCTGCGAGGGAAATCACGGTAAGGGGTGAAGCATGTGGGTTGCGCGTAGGGTAGAATGATATATCGGCGGCGGCGGGCATGGGTGGGCTGTCTCACTGTGAGCGATGACATCGGCGCGTGGCAGTCACCTAAGCAACCGGGCAGCCCAACACACCAGGGCCGCAGAGGGACAACGAACTTTTGCGCCACTCCACGAACTCCGCACACCTCACCACCGCGCACATTTATTGCCCCCAGTCGCCATCTAGACGACTCACGACGCGTACAAGCACGTTATTCGCGCCTTGCAGAAGCCACTGCACCTTGTAAGTCCCGTCTTTGTCTGCCCTTGCCCCTGCAGCAGACAGTACATGCGCTCCTGCGCGACGCGCCTACACTCGAGAGTCTCCTTTCGTCGCCTGACTATCGCTGTGGAGCGCTTCGCGGCCAACCGGGGCAACTGTCTGCTCAAGATCATGCGACTGACTCGCTGTAGAGATTTCGACTTAAAAAACACCCCACCATACCACACATCGCCATGGCCGACGCCGAGGAAGACTTCAGCGCGCTCCCGCTGCCCGATCGCTTTGTACACAAGAACTGGAAAGTAAGGAAGGAAGCGTACGAAGCCGCCGCGAAAGAGTTCGATCTTGCCGCCAGCGAATCAGACCCCGTCGTGCGTCAGTTCATACAAGACTCGGGAATATGGAAAGGCGTGGTAGGCGACTCCAACGTCGCAGCACAACAAGAGGGCTTGAAGGCCCTGTGTTCTTTTCTTCAGATCGCAGGCACTTCGGGGTGCACACGGTAGGGCTCCGCTGCTGGGTTGTTTGGGCGCTGGATTGCTAACAGCATGGCTCAGGACGCGCGGTCACACCATCGCTACCATCGCCGAGAAGGGCCTGCCGTCGACAAGGCCTGCCGCGAAGCAGAATGCGCTCGAGGCGTTAATGTTATACGTCGAGACCGACAAGCCGGATCCCGTAATCGAAGAGCTCCTGCCTATTCTCTCACACAAACAGCCAAAGGTCATCGCCGCAACGCTGGATGCCCTGACACAAATATACCACGCGTATGGCTGCAAGACCATTGAGCCAAAGCCCGTTCTCAAACTGCTACCCAAGGTTTACGGCCACGCCGACAAGAACGTCCGAGCGAAGGCGCAGGAATTGACAGTCGAGTTTTACCGATGGCTAAAAGAGGCCATGAAACCCCTGTTTTGGGGCGATCTGAAGCCTGTCCAACAACAAGACTTGGATAAGCTGTTTGAAAAAGTAAAGGACGAGCCCCCACCCAAGCAGGAGAGACTGCTGCGCTCGCAACAGGCGGCCAAGGAAGCGGCGGCAGCCGCCCCAGGACAGGACGAGGAGTATGTCGAAGATGAAGAAGAGGCGGCCATTGACCTTGAGCCGGAATTCGAGGCTGTCGATGTCATGTCCAAGGTTCCCAAAGACTTCACCGAGCGGCTGGCCTCTTCCAAGTGGAAAGACCGGAAAGAAGCATTAGACGAAACACACAAGGTGCTCAATGTTCCGAGAATCGCCGATGGACAATTTGATGAACTCGTCCGTGGCTTCGCCAAAAGCATGAAAGATGCAAATATTGCCGTCGTCTCAACAGCCGCCAACTGCGTCGAACTTCTGGCCAAGGGTTTGAAGAGAGGATTTGCCAAATACCGATCCACCATCATGAACCCCATGATGGAGCGCCTCAAGGAAAAGAAGCAAGCAGTCGCCGATGCCATTGGTACTGCGCTAGACGCCGTTTTTGCTTCTACCAGCCTACAAGAATGTTTAGAGGAGATTCTGGAGTTTCTGAAGCACAAGAATCCGCAGGTCAAGCTAGAATCGACCCGCTTTCTCATTCGATGTTTGAAGACAACCAGGGATGCACCAGCGCCTGCAGAGGTTAAATCGATAGCGGAGGCGGCAACGAAACTGCTAACAGAGTCGCAAGAGGTGCAGCGCTCCGCTGGTGCCGAAGTTTTGGGCACTCTGTGGAAAATCATGGGCGACCGCAACATGAACGCCCATCTCGATGGCCTTGACGACATCCGAAAAGCGAAGATCAAAGAGTTTCACGATGCTGCAGAGGTGAAGGCCAAGTTCAAACCGAAAGCGGCCCCACCTCCAAAAGCTGCTGCTCCTGCTGGCAAGAAACCCATGCTAGGAGGAAAGCGACCAGCGCCGAAGAAAGCAGCACCACCGGCTGCTGCTCCACCCCCTGTCGAAGAAGCGACTGCGCCTCTGGCGCCAAAGCCGACCTCGCGACCTGGTGCGTCGAAGCTCGCTGCGCCAAAATCAGGTCTCGCCGCACCTTCACGGTTAGGCGGACTAAAGAAGCCCGGCACAGGGCTCGGAGGCACAGCGTCACCTAGGCGACCTGTTGTTTCGCCGCCCCCGGAAGAGACCGCACCACCTCCACCACAACCCAGGCTTGGCTTGGCTCCTGGGCGAGGTCTCGCGGGACGTCCACTTGGGAAACCACAAGCAGAGCCCGTAGCAGCCCCCACTTCCCAAGCACCGATTGGACTCAGCTTAGTAGAAAGAGCTGAACTGGATGAGCTCCGAGCAGAGGTGGAGAGGCTGCGACGATCAAATGAGGACATGCGCGGAGAGCGAACCAAACTCACATCGCAAGTCCATGAACTGCAAAACCAAAACGCCCAACTCATCGAAGATCACACTAGGGACGTGCTCTCCATTAAAGCAAAGGAAACACAGCTCGTTCGTGCTCGCTCCGATTACGAGGCCGCGGAGCAGACTGTGCAGAACATGCGAAGAGAAGTCGATCGCCTAAAGCGTGAGCTCAGTCGCCAAGTACGCGCGACATCTCCTCCGCCTACAGACCTCGGCGACCAAATATATACCGATAACAATGGTGTCGGTCGCTTCGGGGATTCTGGATACGGCAGCCAGGGATTGTACAGCAGGAAAGAGCGATTTGCAAATGGGCCCACAAGCCCGGGCGGCGAAGGTAAGGAGAACTTTGATGGTTCCCATTCCCGCCCTGGTAGCACATTGAGCGGAAAGCTGAGTCCTCTTCGCGCAGATGCAGGGTCTGCAAAGTCGTCGTTGTCGTCACGAGGTGGAGGGCGCATCAGCCCTGCGGAGAATGGTACGAGTCGTATCGGAGGAGGGAATGCTGCGGCTGGTGCGGAGAGCTGGAAGCGCGCTGCTGAAGTTACGCAAAACTTGAAGCAGAGGATCGAGATGATGAAGGTAAGTGCACTGCAGCTCTCACGAGAATGTCTATATGCAGAACTAACGTCGCGCAGGCTAAGCAGGGCATTGGACGGACCCAGCAGTAAGGTCTTTTGCGCGTTCCGACACGCGCATGTGTACCACACGCGGTCACGGTCTCACAGCATCAGCGCCTGTACTGCTCCGTTGTACGATGCCTCTCGGAGGTTTTCGCCGAGCTTTTCGTGCGCCACAATACCCTGAAAACGCGGTGCTCGACGCCACCAATTCTCATGGCACGAAGTCCTGCGTCATCCACTTTTCGGGATTCGGCTCCCCGCTCTCCCTTGCACCCTGCATACTCCTAGCACTGTGCGCCACATCGCCACATCTGCTTTTGCGCATTCGTCTTTGTACGGCATTTCTTGTGGCGTCCTTGGGCACAATTCTTTTTCGAGGGTTTTCGGGGGCAGAGGGTGGGTCGGGGCTTGGGTCGGCGTGTGATGGAATGGATATCCAGCTTGCGAAATTTCGTGGCAATGATGGGAGAGGCTGGACAGGATGGAGGTATGCATCGATTCCTTTGGGAAATGGGTTTTCGCTTTCTTTCTTCGTCATGAGTATTCCGTATGTGATTCCCCCTACCCGTTTTTTCGAATTGGCTTGGTTTAATATTTTTAATTCTGAGGTGTTGTTGCATGCTTTCTCTGCGCCATATGCTGCACTCAACCAATCCTTCCCATCGGCAATCGCCGCAGCTCGTTCACATACTCCTTCCCTTCCTCGCTCAAACCCCCAGACTAACAGTACCGTACCTTGACGGAAGTCTGGATACGGTTTTCAAGTTGCTGTGCATCCGACCAAACTAATTCATCTCACCTCTCCTCCGATCAAGCAGCTAAAATAGCAAACGCCACACGATCAACAGGTACCAGGTACACTAACTAATAGATCCTGCATCGCGACAGCACGAGGTAAGCTAATTAAGTCATATACGATGTTTTCCACAAGGGACGCTAGGAGAGTAAGCTTTGCGGCGAAAGCTTGCTGATGCTTGGGGTCGCTTGTGCTTGCTTACTTGCGAGAGTGGGGGACGGGAGGTTAGTGAGGTTGGGGCTGCGGGCTAGCGAATAGGTACCATGGGTTTAGACGGCGTTCTGGAACAGAGTCGGTGGAGGGGGCTGCCGAAGGGCCGACGACATATGGGATGGAAGACGAGACGTGTTCTTTTTCGACGGAATGATACGGGGTTGAGAGGGGGACGGGCATGGGGCGATTGTGCGAGGAGTGAGGTGTGGGCGAGGCAAGTTCTACATCACGTGGAGATGGAAAGTCGGTGTGAGAGGAAGGAATGCATAGAAGGTTTGTCAAGCTGCGTGAGGGAAAGTACACTAGGCCTTGTAGTCACCTTCATTGTCCAGAGGCTTCCTGGAGGTCGCACTGGAGTCGCTCGCTTTGGTGTAAGCAAGCACGCAACGAGCCATTACTCTATCCTTCCTAGATTCGTTGCGCGCTGACTTTGCCAATTCGCGTCTCCCTTCACAAACAGTACCGGTCGACGTCCAATCTGTGTCCGTTCATTCCTACGCTCTGTCCAGGTACTCGGATTAGACCGTGCTTCGCGCACCACCATCCCAACAACACCAACAGCAGATGCAGAGACACAACTACCCACATGCTCAGGACGCAAGGCCTCGTGTCTCAATATTGTCTCACCGCGCCCGCTCATCGCTCACCGCTCACCGCTCGCCAGTCCTCCCATCTCTTTCCCATTCAATCGCGGGCCCTGGACTCTCAACATAGTCAGCAGAACGTCAAATCAAGCATTCCCCACCAACAGTAGCATCTGCACCCCCAATGCAGGAACACCAGGCCGCAAAATTTTCCTTTGCGGCATGCCGACCGGTACATGGGCTGGCCCTGTTGCCCTTCCTTTTTACCCGACAGCTGCCAGATTAACTGCATATCTACTGCCGACAGCACGCCCCCTGTCCGGCTTGTGCTGTGCGAAGCTGACATGCGTTTTCGCTACAAAGACGTTGTTGCCGATACCGACGCGCTGGGATGATGATATTATCCAAGGGCCGGGGGGTAAATACATGTGTAGAGATGATCGCTGCGCAGATCTGCAGGCACCGTTGTCAGAACGTGGATGCATATTTGCTGTGCTTGGTGGCTTGTATCGTCGAATGCGTACTTGGATGGAACTGTTGTGTGTGAAGCGGTCGGTGTGGGGAAGGTGTTAGGTGAGGGGCCAATGAGGGTTGGGTAGATAGAATGAGTGAGTGTGTGCGCAAAGCTGTTGAGACACGTGCTGAGATACCGGTCCAGGCGCAAACGGGCCGCTATATAACTCGTGACATTAAATACATCTTGAGTCGCAACGTGGAAAAAGGGGGGTTGCGACCCTCCGATCCAGCGCAAAATCATCCATCTCCGGCCAACGTCAACTCCCAAACCAGAATCAAGGAAACTCAACAGTGCGCTTCTGGCATCGGGTGATGAAAATGGGCAATCGAGATTCAACATTATACTAAAAATTATGCCAACGAGACTATTCGCGCGCCCAGTCAACCACGACCCGAGCTCATCCAAACGCTAACCGCAAAGTCTAATGACGCATGTCCGAGATGTCTCCTCTAAATGCCGCTTCGCATTCGTGCGATCGCTGTTCCATAATTCCCGTTCTATCGAGTCTAGTAGAGAATGCCACCAGCGGACGTGCAAGCCGCCTTGACGCTCGCGGGGGTGGTAGTGACGGTGAGAGTGTAACTGCGTCATGATTAGCACGTGGAGAGGAATTGCAGGATGAGAGTGAGCCTACGAAGCGTTGATGGTCTTGACAATCTTGGTCGTAGCGACGGCGTATCGAGTCTGGGTCTTCGTTGGGGTGGGAGCAGTGACGGTCTTTGGGTGAAGAAAATTAGCAACTATCTTTAGAGGTAGAGCAAAATTACTTACGATGCGTGCAGCAGTGGTCTCGCCTTTGAGGACGGTGACGGGGGATGGCGTGATAGTAGTGGTCGTCGTGGCCTCCGCTACACAAATTATTAGCAATGTCCAAGTTGCAGAGTAAGTAGGACGAACTGGTGAGAGTAGCGGTGGTAGCAGGAGCAGTGGACGTAGATGTGACAGTAGGCCAATCTGCAGTATTCGTATCGGTGATTACGAGCGGCTGTGGGTCCGGAGCACGCTCGGCAATCGCGAGACGAGCCGCTCTCTCCTCCATAAAGCGCTCCCTCTCGACCTCGAGCTCCTCGTCGCGGACACTACGGGCGAAGAGGTGCGCAAGCGGGCCAACTGTAGGTCTGATCCTCGCGACGGGGTCGAACCTGGCGGCCTTCGTCGGGTACTTGCAGCTAGCGGTCACCGTCTTCGTGGTGGGGATGATGTTGACGCTGTAGGAGGTCATTTTGACGGTGAAGAGGTTCTTCGTGGAGGTCGTGGTGACGCGCGCAGGCGTGACCGTCGTTGTCGGCGTAACCGTGACCGAAGGACTAGTGAGAGTGACCGGAGTCAAAGTTGTGGACAATGTGCTTGTGGTGGTCGTCGTCGTGTTCACTATTGGGGTCGAAATGACCGTCGCAGTAACTGTAGGAGTGTACTAGACTTAAGATTAGAGATCGGTCATTGACAAGATGGACGTATAACATACCGTGGACGTAGACTGAGGTCCAACGGTAAGGGTGAAGTCACGCTCGTAGGCAATGGGATCACCAGAATCACCGTTGTTGCTGATGATAATGACGGCCCAATCACCGTCCGTCAAAGAGCTCTTCATTATGGGGCAGTTAGATAGCTGATCCGTGTCGTCAGGCGATAGGCTGGTATCAGAGCACAGCAATTGGTCGCCAGTAGGGTCAACCAGGATGTTGTACGCTGTGTCATCTTCGCAGCCTGGATAATTTGAGTACACGGTGTGGAGTATGGGAAGTCATATACATACCCTCGAACTGTGAGACGAAGGTGAAATTGTCACTCGAGAGGGAGTTTTGGAAGTAGGTCTTGCCATTCTGAAAGTCCATGCCATAGGAGAGGCAATCAGCCATGGCCGACCGAGCACCGAGGGTGACAAGGCCCAGAGCCGTAGCAAGTGGCGATACGCGAGCCATAGAGACTGATGGGGAAAGAGAGAATGGGATGAAGCGAGAGGAAACGGAAGATTGCTCGTCACACTTGGACACCACTCACTGAAGCGACAAGGGCAAAGCTACAGATTTAAGGAAGTCTGCGAAGCGAGCTTGTGCCTTATCGGAGTCCCGACGCAAACACAGCACAGATGCAGGGCATGCCTGCGACCCAGCAACCCGGTCGCGAAGCATGTGCCTCATGCCAGGAACCGGAGGCTCAAGGTTTGTTGACGACTCCTATTCCTTAGGGTGGTTTCTAAAGTTGACCGAGTCTCCACTCTGAGCCGTCGCTTGCCAAGTGCTTACGCGGATACTTGGTGGACGATTATCGTTTTCGTAGATGTTCGGAGAGTTTAAATTTTTCGGGATGTTAGTTGAAGGTTGAGTTGGGATTGTATGGGCCCGTATACGGTGGACCATGGACAGCGATTACATAACGATCTTTGAGGATCTCAACCACGGCCGTCAAAGTAGGTCTTGCACCCTTCGACGCAATCCCGAGGCATCCATGTTGGTGTGCCCGAAGCGTGATTTAGGGTGGACACAGCATTCTGCAGCTGCAAGGCAATCGACTCTGCAGGGTCCTTCATTGTTGCACGCTAGGTATGCGTGCAAGCCGCAGCAGTATCGTCGAGGCTGGAGATCATCGGAAAAACTCCCGATATTTGGATGATCTGATCTTTCTGATACAGTAGTCGCGTCTCCTCGCGCTTCTTTTCACCGAACTCTGTTTTCATGATCGGCGGTTTTAGTAGCGGGAGGATAGCGGGAGGATAGCGGGACGTTAGTCGTTGTGCCTCTGCTACAGCGCCACCATCGATCAGAATCCGTGCCCCTGAATTTGGCCGAGCATGTAAACTTTGGTGTATCTCCGTAGGGTCCGCTTTCGACAACGAGGCACTTTGCAGCTAGTCCTCGCCAGGCAGTGAACCACGGCCTAGAACATTCAATGCCCACCAGCCACTCTGACAAGCCATCATGTGTCGTAGAACACCAACATACGATTTTGGCAGTCTATATTTGACCCCAATTATAGACCGGCGCGGTTTTGTCTGCTCGTCATCGTGGCCGCAGATAAGCTTGCCTAGCGTACACCGTTGAAGCGAGCGCCACTGAGCGCTAGTGCAGGCTCTACCCGAACGTCGGACAAGTTTGGTGGGGAGCCAGAACTGCCAACAGGCTTCATGCATGTACGTGGA
The DNA here is from genome assembly GCA_010405425.1 of Lentithecium fluviatile CBS 122367. Lineage (NCBI taxonomy): Eukaryota > Fungi > Ascomycota > Dothideomycetes > Pleosporales > Lentitheciaceae > Lentithecium > Lentithecium fluviatile. The sequence continues at coordinate 1,620,252 of MU005571.1, forward strand.
ATTCACATATGCATAGGAAAATATTCGCGCGTAAAAGTCTCCTCGAGGCTCGGAATCCGAGACATCTGTACGAGAATGTTTTGCGAGAGCTGAAGCGAATGGCGTCAATACCTTGCCATAACCTAAGCTCGTTAGCCTTTTGAAATACTCTAAGGGAGATAAAAAGAAGCATATAGTATGTGTGGGGAGAAATAGAAGCTGCATGGCGAGGTCGAAAAGCTCATCTTGAATGGGTGGTCGTAATCCGCAGGCGGGAATGATTCCTGTGCCAAGTATCTCCTAGAGTCGGTGACAGTCACCAAGGGCTGACATGCAGCCTCGCAGAAGCCACACAGCCCACGTACGATCGGAGAAGAACATCCGGTTGTACGATGAGGCGGCACGGAGATTCCCAACGTCTGATATCGGAGGCATGTGATACTCATGTGCGCTCGATGAACAGCTGCACAGCAGGAGGGCAACACCACAGTAGGTGTAGCCGCCACGAGCTGCACTCACGGATGGTTTGCCACGCATCGTGCCACGATACACGGAAATGGGCGGGAGGATGTTGCGAAGAAGTCGGCGGTTTCGATGATGCGTCGGCGACACTGGTGAGCCGGGTCGCACAGTCCTATTCGGGCACAAGCCATTCCGGATAGAGCCTAGCTCTCGTATCGCGCACCTCCGCTCGACGGCGGCGCTCTCAACTCTTCCTATTCCTTCATCCCTCGAAAGACAACACCGCTTCCCCACAGCATCAGGCCAGCGTCTGACCATTTGGCACTATTGAATTGTGCAGGCGAGAACTTGAGACCGCCGCCACCTCGCAGTCTCTCCCCTAGAGTAAGCAAGCCTCTGCGCTCCGGCTTAGCTCACCGGCTCTATAGCCGACGCCATACCAGTTCAAGGCTTCGATGTTCAAACATCATGCACGTCGTGATCCTAGTGGGCGAGACGAAGTTTGGAACCGAAGACATGGCGAGCTTGCACATCACATTCAAAATCCCGGAGCTCTAGATGCCATTGTACCGCGTGCGCCTCTGCAGTGACCAGCAAAGAGCCTGTGCAGCGCTCCCACGCTGGTTCAACCACAGGTGAAAAGTGTCAGTAGGTCGTTGGCGTAAGTCATTCCAAACAACTCTGTGGATCGTTCCGCATCGGCATCTCGTCGGGTACCCACTCAGATCAATAGTTTCTGTCAGCCCCAACCGTGCACTATCTTCTAGCCTACGCTGGACCTCGCGGAAAGCACGTTAGTCGGCTCTTGACTCAGCTGGACCCCTGATTGATTGACTAGGCGAGCTCGATGCTTGGGGACCCGAGCCAACTTTGTCTCTCTCCCGATGGCGATGTTTGTCCTATTCGTCCAAACGCAGTCCGACCGTCCGGTTCCTGCAAGGCACCTTGTCACTCTCGCTTCCTCTACCGCCTCGAGTGCTATTCCTAGGCATGCCCATGGTTGAGTTATTCCAGATTCCGCAGTCATGGATCCGGTTGTCACGGGCTCCAGACCAGGGACAGACCGGCATGCTGGACTTTGCAGCTGTCGTACCGGGCTTTGGACTAAGCTCCGCATGCAGCATCTCGCTGTGCTGTCAGTCCAGTCTGCAGTAGGTATGCTGCAGAAGGTATAACTAGGGTCGCCTCCCCTTGAGTGTCTATTCATCAAGCCAACATTCGCTTCTGTTCAGTCTTTCTTTCGTCCCTACTCCCCTGGTCAACAAGCCAATCTTCAATATGCGTCTTAGTACCATTGCTGGCACTTGGCTGGTGGCATTTGCCTCCCAGTCCGTTGCAGTACAGCTCCCCGAGGACCACATCGCTTGGGGCGTGGGAGGAAAGCCTGTCACACTCCAGCGGCGGCAAGCAACATCGACCTCTGCAACTGCCACTACCACGAAGGTGGCAGACTCTGCTTGTACGAATGGTACGTAACAACTGTACATGGACATCACTACGATGCAATAGCTAACCCGGGCTCCCCATTTAGGCCCACTCACCAGGACCTGCTGGAGCAATGGCTACAGCGCTGCCACCGACTTTGATGCCAAGTGGCCTACCACTGGGAAGACAGTCTCCTATTCCTTGACCTTGACAAGCGGTACTTGTAATCCGGATGGTGCCGGGTCAAGGCCCTGCCAGCTTTTCAATGGTCAATTTCCTGGCCCTACCATCCGCGCCAGTGAGTTACTACGATTGTACAACGATATGGGCTGCTGCTAATACTTCATGCAGACTGGGGAGACACTATCTCAGTGACGCTCAAGAACAGTCTGACCACGAACGGTACCGGTATCCACTGGCATGGCATTCGTCAATTGAACAGCGTTTCCCAGGATGGTGTTCCTGGAATTACGGAATGTCCCTTGGCTCCTGGCGACACCAAGACATACACTTTCCAAGCCACCCAGTTCGGCACGACCTGGTACCACTCTCACTTTAGCGCGCAGTACGGCGACGGTGCCACTGGCGCAATCATCATTGATGGTCCCGCCTCCTCCAACTACGACTTTGACCTAGGCGCATACCCTGTGACCGATTGGTATTACCCGACCGTGAGTGTCCTTTGGCAAATTTAAACGTATCAGTAGCTGACGCTCCACAGTCGTGGCAACTTGGGATCCAAGCTCACAACAACCTGCAAAGGGGATCGGCTCCGCCTCCAGCGGACACCATTCTCATCAACGGCACCAATGTTTCTCCCAGCGGCGGTGCCTACGCGAAGACTCAGAATCTGACTAAGAACAAGAAGTACCGCCTTAGGTTGATCAACATGTCGGCAGATAACGCAATTCGCGTGTCTCTTGACAACCACCCTTTCACCGTCATCACTAGCGATCTTGTGCCGATTAAGCCCTTCACCACCGAAACAATTCTTCTTGCTGTCGGCCAGCGCTACGATGTTATCTTCCAGACCAACAAGGCGGTCGGCAACTACTGGCTCAGGGCATCAGCCGTTGCGGCTTGCGCAAGTGGTAACAAAAATGGCAATGCCCAAGCCATCTTTTCCTACGCAGGCGCTGAGTCAGGCAATCCCACATCGACTGCTTACGCGGACCCGGGTAACTGCAACGAGCCGACAGTTCTGACCCCCTGGGTGAAGAACACGGTTGATCAGACCGCCTTTATGAACCAGGTCGGAAACCTCAACATTGACATTTCCGTCGCCGGAACGACCACCAACGGCCAAAACATTGTCGTCTGGAGCGTCAATCTCACTGCCATCGATGTGACATGGGAGAAGCCGACGCTACAGTACATCAAGGACAAGAACACCAACTACCCCACTGCCTTCAACCTGATCGAGTTCCCCGTCGTGAACACAGTGAGTTCCTCTCCCTATTCCCACCACCTCTTCCCCAACTAACACATTCCAGTGGAGCTACTGGATCATCCAAGAGCCCGCCAACACGCGCGTCCCCATCCCCCACCCCATCCATCTCCACGGCCACGATTTCTACGTCCTTGGCCGCGGCTCCGGCGTCTTCGACAAGAGCACCTCCCCGAGCTCCCTCACCTGGGAAAACCCCACCCGCCGCGACACCGCCATCCTGCCCGGAGGCGGCTGGCTCGCTATCGCCTTCCCCATGGACAACCCGGGCGCCTGGCTCATGCACTGCCACATCGCGTGGCACGTGTCCGACGGCCTGGCCGTCCAGTTCCTCGAGTCAAAGGATAAGATGAATCTACCCGGTGGCGATTGGGATTCGACTTGCCAAAAATGGGCTACGTTCCAGGCGACTATGCCGTATCCTAAGACGGATTCTGGGTTGAAGTTTTTGTTGGAGAGGGATTAGTGAGTGGTTGAGCGTTTGTTGGTTGCATCTAGCTCTGGGTTTTGATTGGGCCTGGTTGGTGTTTCGGGTGTAAATATTTCGATCTGAGAGAATGAGTTCCACTTTTCATGCCCAGTGTTCCGATTCGGTCCCTCTCTTCTTTGTCTTTGCTGCGCGCTCCTTGCACGCTGCATGCTTTCTGCCCCCGCTCTGTCGTCCCGCAGTCCTCGACCTTCCTACTCTTACCCCGAGGTTAGAAATCATAAACCCCTCCCACGAACCCAAACACTCCAAACTCTTCAAATCCTCCCAAACCTGATAATTATTAGCTATTCCTCTTTTTGTTTTCGCCCTCTCGCGTTCCCCATCCTCACCCACCACCCCCTCAAATTCACTCCCCATTCCTTCCCCACCATCCCTTACCGCAAGCCTCGACATCCCACACCACAAGCGACAAGCTCACCCAACCAATCGCCATTCGCCCATATACATATATCGCACCGACCTCATTCATCTCTGATCCCCAGGACCACAGCTTCTTAAGTACTTCCCACCCCTCACTCTCAGCACCGTAAAATCTGCGCACTTCACCGCACCATCGTGCGTACGCGCTTACGAGCTTGCGTGTCTAGAGCGCCAGGTGAGCAGGATATGAGCACATTCCTCGGGTCTCCGGCTTCGAGTCCGGCGAAACGCGTGGCTGGTGGTTGGCGCTAGGTGGGTAGTGGATCTAGCGTGCGGTTGCGGCTTCAGCTGGGCCACGCGGCAGACCGGTGAGAACTACGGCCAACGACGATCACATCGCCTGGGAGCGAAGGTGGAGACGTAGAGGAAGTAGTAGACCTAAATGTTTGTGTGAAAGGGTAATGGGTATATAGCTACTAAGCTAAATATACAGTGAAGTATCAGCCTTATGTCGAATCAAATCGAATCAAATGCAAGTAAGCCTAATATCTTCCCAAACGCCTCGCTCAACCAAAGACTTCAATGCCATAAAATGAATTCATCACCTCAATCCCCACTCTTCCCCTCCTTATCATCCTCCTCCTTACCCTCATCCTTATCCTTCTTCTTAGTCTTGCGATCCTTACGCAACGCCTCTGCAACCGTTTCATCCTTCTCGTCTTGCAGCTCGTCCCAGTCGACATCGTACTCGTTGGCGACGGCCTTGATCTCCTTGCGCAGCGCATTCCCCTCTTCGATGAGCGATTCCCATTTCCGCAGGTCGAAGTTGTGGGTGGCGTAGAGTTTGGACTGTCGACGCGAGATGGTGAAGTTCATGGCGGATTTGTAGCTGACTTCGCGGTTGTGGTAGAGGAACCAGACGTAGCCGCCCACGAGAGTGCTCAGGCCAACGAGGTACTAAATAGGATTAGCTAGATTGAGAACTAGGGGGTTTACGGTGAGGACTCACGGTGACGGGTTCCATGACGTCCCAGCCGAGTTCGGTCTGGAAGGTGAGTTGATACACGGACACCCACCATCCGACTAGGATCGCTAGGCCGCCCGTAGCGACTCTTTGGGCGCCTTTGTGAGCCAGATGGTCGCACTCCTTCTTCACCTCAGCCATGTCGCTGATCTTCTTGGAGGTCTTCCTCAATCGCATACGCAGGTAGTATGTGCGGTCGTTGAAGCTAGGTACTCCGACGCGGATATCGTTCGGAGCACCTTCGATCTCCACAGCAAATTCTTGGCCTCTAGCCGCATCGCGGATGAAATCTCCCACTTCCGTGCTGCTAGACCACCGGACGAACTTGCGCTGGCCCTGCTTAGTCGCTGGCGCCTCTTGGCCCTCCCCGGAATATGACTCCACGCCACCTTGTCCATGTCCCCCTCGAATCTTGGCCGCTTCTTCCGGCGTCTTCCGATTCACCGAAGAAGATGAAAGCTTGCCTGTTTTCTCCGTCTTTCCGTCGAATTTGAACTCGTCAACCTTCTCGAAATCTTCCTCGCCGTCTTCATCCATCGACTCGCTCTTCGCGCTCACGGGTATGTCCTCAGACTCAGACGGCTCCATGCTATCCTGCATTGAATCTTCAGCTCGGAAGTATACGTTGGGTATGCGCTCGCGACCGCTCTCGTCCTTGAGCATGGGTAGCTCGGATTGTATGAGGCGCTCGAGGTAGGAGAGGGGCTGTTGGGGATGGACAAGAAGGGCGAGGGGCTCGATGTCTTTGCGATCTGTGTTGGTGTCCTTCGTCGTCAGAGGGAGGATGAGCTTGAGCATCCGTGAAGGGGTAGTCAGGAGTTTTCCTAAGCTCCAAAGTTAGCAATTGAGACCAATCTCAGTTCTTCGGTGAGTCGCACCCTTCGTCATCGCTCCCGCACTCCTCTGGCGCGCAACGGGAGGCGTGTCGCTACCCTCGCGATGCCACGGCGTGCGTATCTGCCTGCCCTTGTCCTCCTCTAGCTTCCTCGCAAAGTCATCCTTCTCTTCCTGCGTAATATTATGGTCAAGATCAATGGCCGGCCGCGCATTCGAATTGTCGTAGTTCTCAAACTTCTTCCCCTCCGGCAATCTCAGCTCCCGCGCAGCAATGAAGCGCCTGAGTTGTACACGGTCCGGCTTGACGCCATATTGTAACCGGGATGCTGGGTGGAACCTCGCGAACGCGGTGGTAGAAGATGTGCAGTAGGTCGGCACGCGTGCCAGCGCCGATAGCCGTGTTATCCGGGGCTTCATGCTGCGTTTTGCTGCTGGGGCAGAAGAGCGGATAGGGAGTGCCGAGCAGCACGTCCAGAATGAAAGATATGAGCCCAATCCGTTGAAGTTGCTTCCCTGCGCCATACGCGACACGAACCCAGTTGTGATGAGCACTACGTCATTGTGACACACGCGATGTGGCGCGACGCCACAGTACGTGGCTGAGATTGCGCAACATGAAATTGCATTCCATCTTGTCTGTGCACTAGACGAAACCTTTGACACGAGTTGTCCTCGGATGGCGTGTCCTAATTACCCCTGAGAGGTAATCAATTGATAGTTCGGTAGGTGGTCCCCGCTAACGGGTCTACCCGCGGCCTCTACACATCACAGTAAAGCGAACCACATCAGATTCAAGACACTGTATGTTTTCCACGTCCAAGACGCGATAAAAGAGCGAAGGTAAATATATACTCAGAAGTGTAAGCACCGAAAATTCTCACTTTTCTCCCCATCCCCAATCCGCCTCTTGCCCCCAACGAGGCTCCATCTTCCCATCCTTCATTCATCCGATCAGCAGCCGCTGGTCTTGATAGCACTGGTCGCGCAGACCTTGCCATCGGGAGCAGACGCAGTCTTGCTGGGTTCGCCGCTGGTGACACCCTTGTAGAGCCAGCAGACGGCGCTGTCTAAGAGGCAAGAGTTCTTGATGGTGGTGGTATCTAGATATTGATTAGCATTTCCCCAACATCAATGCGAAAGAATACTTACCCCCGAGGTTTCCGTTGACGCCCGCAACAACACTCGCACCATCAACATGGATGTTGTCGAAGGTTGACTTGCGCGCATACTGTGTCCCACAGTTGCCGCAGCTTCGGTACACCTTGCCGACATCCTGCACCCAGAAGTTCTTGACCGCGACAGTACCGGCGCCATTATGCTGGAGCACCTTGTCGTCGGCCTTTCTGGCTCCACCACCGTTGACGTATGAGGTGCCGGAGGACTGCTTGAAGGTGGCAGCGTCCTCGCAGACATCGGTCCACCAGACGTTGTTCAGGGTGCAGGTGCCCAGGCAGTGCACACCCTCGCCATTGTTGGGGCCGATGATGACGTTGGAGAGCACGGCGCCAGAGTTCAGGACGAAGACTGCGTCTGCGTCGCCACCTTCGGCTTGGTCGTTGCAGGTGGAGGCTACTCGAGTTAGCACAGATCTCTTGAAACTGTGTCAGCTTGGCGGAACATACGGCTGCGGTCCCACTGCTTCATGCCTCCATCGAAGGTTGCACTCGCTGCGATGGTCTTCGCGGCCGCCAAGTTGGTTGTTCCAGAGGATGCCGGGAAAGCTGTTTGGAGGTTGGTGTTTTGCGCGGAGGCGATGCCAACCAGCGAGGCGAGGAGGATGGCTTGGGAGTACATGATGGAGTTCGGTGCTGCGAAAGGCTTGCTGAATAGTGGTGAGGCGAGGAACTGTTGATCGTGATGGTAGTTGAAGAGCAGATTCGCACCACTTCTTTATACTCATAGCTACAGCCCTACTCTCATGAGAGCCCCTCATCCGAACCTAGGGGCAGAATTGACTCGCGCATTGTTCAGGAACATGTCCGTCCGATCAAAAGGCCATGCTGCATCTGAGCCTGCGCCCCGATGCAGGGCGACAACTTGTTTGGCATGGTTTTCCGTGCAATCAAAGCCCATGCGCAAGCCCTGCAGCCGCCCTGAATCATTCCAGCAATATGCCACCGGGATATTAAACGCCGTTGATCTCTCAAAAGCTCTTAGTACAACTTACCCCGGTTCCGAGAGCGCGGCCAAAATCTGGGGAAGCGTGAACTCAGTTCCAGGCAAATCCCCGCCATTGGAAGGAAAATTTTGGTCTAACTACCGACCCCAGTTTCCCCATATGGGTAGACTCCACAAACGGCGGATCATATGTTCCAGCCTTGCAATAGCTCAGGACATTTGATGTGGGGAACGCTGGCGCGTCGTAGCTTGGCAGCAGGAAAAATTCAAGGCCGTTGAGAGCTTAGATGAGCTTGTTGTTCCTGGGTTGGACGGATGATCCTGGGACTTGTCGCGGAGAATAATGACAACGCGTGAGGTCAAGTGACACCACGTTGTACAGGTATTTCGAAACAAACTAAATCCTTCATAGGTGGAAACAATAATTGCGGCTCGTCGTAGGAAAGGGGGTGGATGCACATACCTAGATGGGAATAACTCATTTGTTCGCTGCAACTTGTATAGAAGGTTCTTCTTCGCTCTGACGGGATCGTGGTGGATTTCTACGTGGTGAGGGCACAAGATGGAGAAATCGGATAAAGCTGTTCCCAAACGTTCATTCCGGTGATCTAACCGACCACAGCTAGGCCTTCCAATGTCTGAGCTGTAAAGGCGTAATATGTTATGCTTCGGCCTTCTGGCTGTGTTTTTGCCTAGCGTTAATATTCTTTGTATTTTTGTTCAAATCTTTTGGTATGGTTGGACGTAGGCTGTATGGCGTTCGCGGCTTTTCTGATATGCTTTGCTCGTAGTATCAATGCCGTCGACTGATCTGCATGTGCCTTCGGAAAAAATGGCTCGCCAGAGTTATTATATTTATATAAGATGGTAAAGATGACACCAAACGGTTTTGACCCCTCTCTTACTCGACTGCTTGAGGGGCTCCGCACAAGTAGGCAAATTCCACCACTGAGCCATAAACTTCGCTTGAGTAGAACTCAACATGATCCCCGATGTCCCGAGTACCGGGATTCGTCCGGAGCTTTGGATGGCATGACCTAGGAGCCATTGGGTGCCCTGCCTGGATCTTGACTGCCAAGGTGTGACGCGCGCGAGATATGCTCTTCGTAGGTCGCCTCCATTGGTGACCAAGTCTAACTGCCGGGCGTATCAGAAGACGAAGCGCTTGCGAGTGTAATACATGCCAAATATTTCGCTGAAATATGTTTGCACGCCTGGAGAATCGCGAGCACTGAGAAGTATACTAGTCTAACTACGTTGGTGTCGTCCACATACAGGACGTAAGAATGCTCTTGGAGGGATTGATTGCGCCTTCGCCAGCGAAACGCCAGTGGTCGACTCGATTCCTTGTCTCTGGCGGCGTGTGTAGGGAATGGAGATGCGTGTTTGTAACGATAGCAGGCGTTGTCAGCCTGCTTGAGTTTGATGCGTTATCCCCCGGTTTCGTTCGGCGGATCGTGTCCTTTGCGACTGCCATTACAAGGGCACCTTAGAATTAGACCGGCCTTACGCTTGGTCTGCTTGTCTCTATCACCATGTATCAGTGGAGTTAATTGACTTTCGGTATTTACAGCTGCCGAAGACTGTCGATCCACTTCACTTGAGAACAGGAAGGGTTGCGAGAGTGGCCAATATCTTGTGGTCCAGCTAGAGATGGCCTTCGTTTCATGAACTTCGCCATATCCTTTTTTTCTTACTGACTTCGATTGCGAGCTTGTTAAGTCGCGGGCATTGTCTCACTGTCTTGGCCAAGGTAGCTAAATCGTCGAACGAGTCAACACCAACCCCGACCGAACGCAGTGGCCGATAATATATTGAAGCCAGCGGGTTCTCAACCTCGCCCTAGAGGAGTGCACTGCATTTCCGCTTAAGCGGACTTCGTCGTAGCGGGTTGCATCACTTGCGAAGTGCGAGTTCGGACAGTCGGAAAAAGGCGACGCTCCAATTGTCGCAACGAATTCATGTTGCGTCTCCCTGAGGACTGAATCGCAAACCAAGTTGAGTAGTGGGTACCGTGACCTTGCGTGTGTCCGTGCTTAAATGAAGAACTGAGGAATGATCGAGGGCTCTGCGAGACGACGTCTGAGTCGAGGAGAGCGGACTCCTATGGCGAGATCGAAGGGACGGTGCTGCAAGAATCCACTTGGGCCATCGCGGTGGCGGCTTCGAGCGAGGCTCAGTGTCGCTTTGACAGAGACGCGCAATTTACGGTTTCGCTAGGTGAGCCGTGATGACAGGATATGATAGGGCAAATGATGCTAGACGATGAGATGTGTAAGAGAGCAGAGAGATGAGACAGGCGGATACTGATAGCAGCATGGCGCCTTCCGAAGGCTAGAGCGGGAAGCGGCGTCCAGGAGAGTACCACGACACCGGAATTCCCCTAGCCCAACAGATTCCTTCATGCATCCTTCTGGTCTTCGGTGGGCGAATGCCGCAAAACGCGACGTGGCCAATAGTCTCGACAATCGGAGATAATTCTCGCGATACCGTCGTGGTGTTGAAGGTTGTGTGCGAAGCGAGTGTTTCAGGCCGTCCGCAGCCTCGGACCCAGCACCAAATCTGGCCAACCAGCACGCGCCCACACGACATCAGATGACAAGTCGCCCTGGCCTTTTT
>MU005571.1:1631112-1717907 GCA_010405425.1 Lentithecium fluviatile CBS 122367
TCCCTGGCGGTGCGCATTTTCAGCTCCACCAGGGTAATGTTGTAGTCACTTGACTGTTCGCTGTGTCTTAACTAGCGTTCGTACACTGGCCTCGGCCTGTAACCCTCTCTCCACTCTTTTAGCCTCTGCGCCGGCTCCCGGGCGCTGCAAAAGATGTGACCAAATCGCATTTGCAAACGCCCGCGCGCTGCTCGATGCGCACCAGCGTCTGTGTATCAAATCGATCAACGATCAGAGATCAGAGATAACACACGAGAGGCGAATCCCTTTGGATGAACGCCGTAAGCGGTTCGCTGTCGGCCGCCTCCGCACTCCTCCTTGGCGCCGTCTGAAGCCAGCCCTGTGGCTGCGCGTGCCGCCATATCTCGCAGAAGCAACCATCATCAGCTTGACGGCCAGAGGCGAAGGTGTAGCATCGACCCAATACGCTTCTGGGCGTTTCAAAGGCCCGCCCCGCAGCGTGCTGCTGTCGGCCAGCTCCAGTTCCACGCGCATCCTGCCGCGCACGACAGGGGCCAGCTGCCGGACCCGCCAATTCACCAGATTCTTGTGCGCTATCCGCTAACTAGGCTGCTTCTGGGCCTGTCTCCTGGTAGGACGATCCGTAGACATGGCCTGCGATTGGACCATGTCAAACAGCGACACCGAACTTAACGGATACGGCCAAGCTTAGCCGGGCAAATCCTTATCTTCGAATGCGGGATGCCGCAGATTCACCATGACAAGGTTCAAGCCTTAAAGGAACCCTTCCGCGTCGTCCTGAGAAACCTCGCAGATCCTCACGTCGTCCCTCTTAAGGAGCATCGACACCCTCCGTACCTTCGATTGGAGTACCAAAGATCTCTTCGAGTGGCAAAATGGGTTGGATTCATAACACCAACGTCAAGATCGCGCAGTCGCCGGTTGGGCGATACTTTCGCTTGGATGGCTGCGGACATGTAAGTACTCTATCTTCGGGTTGGAACCAAGCATTCTGACTCTTCTTTGTAGCCCAGAGCGCGAAAGGGTAGCTACTTCTTCACCGAGATCCGGGCCGGCCTTGCGACCTTCTTCGCTATGGCCTACATTATTGCCGTGAACGGTACGCTAGCATTGACTAGAGCTGGAACTATGTCGCTGATGGATTCTAGCAACCATCACTTCGCAGAGCGGCGGAACCTGTGTCTGCCCCGAAGCAGATTTCAAGAAAGACCTGTGCGACAGCAACACCGAGTACATGCTATGCGTCCAGGAGATCAACCGAGATCTCGTTACTGCGACAGCTGCTATTGCCGCGTTGACTTCCTTCTGCATGGGACTCTTTGCCAACATGCCCCTCGGTCTAGCTCCTGGTATGGGTCTGAATGCGTACTTCGCTTACACCGTCGTCGGCTATCATGGATCTGGTACGTATGGTCGCACCAACTCCGCCCCCTCGCCCGTTTTGGTGCTCGCAGAAAAGTCACCCATGTGTCACTCTCCCTGCAGGTTCCTCATGGCGTGGTGGCGGTCGTACAAAGTTCACCTTCTGAACGTCGTGCTGATTGCTTTGAAGGAATGGTACCTTACCAAGTCGCACTTACTGCTGTTTTCGTCGAAGGCTTCGTTTTCGTTGGACTGACCATTCTCGGTATCCGGCAATGGCTAGCAAGGTGAGCACGAGACCATCGATCTTCCCCGGTTGCTGGAACTGTGTACTCTGGTCCTGTTCTTCGATCCGAACCTGACCGCTCTACGCCACCATCATAAGAATGTTCGCTGACCTTCCCTTTCTAGAGCGATCCCTGCTAGCATCAAGCTCGCGACCGGGGTCGGAATTGGCCTGTACCTCACCATCATCGGTCTCACCTATTCTGCTGGTATCGGTCTCATCCAGGGCGCCACCGCTACCCCTCTCGAGCTCGCTGGTTGCGAACAGCAGTACTTCGATGAGATAACCGGCCTCTGTAGTCCATCCCACAAGATGAGGAACCCGACCATGTGGATTGGCATTTTCTGTGGCGGATTTTTGACCGTCATGCTTATGATGTATCGCGTGAAGGGCGCGATCATTGCCGGCATTCTCCTCGTCTCTATCATCTCCTGGCCCCGGAACAGTCCCGTCACCTACTTCCCGCATGACGAGTTCGGCGATTCGAGATTCGACTTCTTCAAGAACGTGGTTACCTTCCGGCCCATTAAGAACATCTTGAACGTCCAACGGTGGGATGTGTCTGAGTATGGCGGGCAGTTTGGCTTGGCCTTTATCACTTTCCTCTACGTGGATATCTTGGATGCCACTGGTACCCTGTACTCCATGGCCCGCTTCGCTGGCTTGATGGACGAGCGCACTCAGGATTTCGAAGGCAGCTCCATCGCTTATATGGTTGACGCTTTCGGCATCTCCATCGGCTCCCTTTTCGGTTCGCCACCCGTCACCGCCTACATCGAATCCGGTGCTGGTATCTCTGAAGGCGGCAAGACTGGTCTCACTGCTATGGTCACCGGCCTGTGCTTCTTCATCGCGGTCTTCTTCGCTCCCATCTTCGCTTCGATTCCTCCTTGGGCTACGGGCTGCACACTTGTCATTGTCGGTTCCCTGATGGCACAGGCTGCCAAGGACATCAACTGGAAGTACATGGGCGACGCCATCCCCGCTTTCCTCACCATTGCCGTCATGCCCTTTACTTATTCGATCGCGTACGGCCTGATTGCCGGTATCATGTCGTACATTATCATCAACACACTCGTCTTCATCGTCGAGAAGGCCTCAGGCGGCCGCTTTGTGCCGGCAAACAAGGAAGACAAGGATCCGTGGACGTACCGTATCCCCGGTGGTCTCCGTCCGCCGTGGGTGAGGAGGCTCATGGCCGGCAAGAAGCAGTTCTGGATCAGCGACGATGAGATGGACGGCGTTCCCGCTGGCGAAGTCACCGAGCGCAAGAGCGAGCACAGTGATGAGCCAGCCGAGCCAGCCGATGCCGAGAAGCGACCGGAGAAGATTGCCTGATTTTGCAAAAGGGGATCAGGCGGGTCTCTCGCTTGAAATTGTCTCGCCATTGTGCTTCGATTTGTATTCTATTGTTGTACATGATTTCATGGGGTATTGGGCATTGGGGGGATTTGGATAAAGCGGTTTGATGTACATGGTTGCCGGTAGCATTGGACATACCCTCGCTATGAGATCTATGAAGGTAGAATAAGACTGGTAATCTTACATATCATTGATTGCTGTGGACGTTTCCCCGTGCTACCGTACCATGTCCCGATACAGCCAGGATCGGTAAGTCGGCGTAACTCTCCAGTATCCAGGTTCCCGTCAACGGCACATGCATCCCCGCCCTTGCGATGGGTGGCGGAGCAACGCCGCATCTCCGACGAATCGGTGAATGGCACGCTCCGCGCCGCTCGTTACACTGAGGCTCACGATAAACGACAGAGGTTCGGTCAGCGAGACGCACCAGCTCATCCCATTGCTGTCAGCGTCCCGCGGTCGGGCCTCGGCGGGTCCAGACGCGATCGGAACGGCAACACGATTCGGCCGATGGGCCCATGCAGGTCGGCGCAGTTCCGAGGTCCATCCCCGCGATGGAACCACGCGCGCACGCAAAGAAGATCACCACATGCAGGGCCCGCGCAATCGTGGCAAAGCTCCCGCGGGTCCGCATTTCTACAACAAGACTTCCTCCTCCGCGTAGCTCGTGATACTCACTTCATAACCCTCGTACCACCTGCAGATTATACAATTGATCCTTTCGCACAGTTGCAAATTAGAGAACACGGAAGCGACAGGCGGGTACCTCCGGCATCGGCTTACAAAGAGTTCGGCGAGACCTTTTTCTAAGCATTGGCAATCCGGCGGACATTCACTCGCGACGACAGCACGTCATTACTTACGTACGAAGCGCACATTTCCTACAAGAGCAGAACAGAAGGCCGTCTGCGCCGCATAGATTCCACCGCGAGCACTAGAAGCATGCCCGCCTCCGTCCCCGCCGTCAATGGCGGCATCAACGGCCACGCAAACGGCACAAATGGCCTCGTCGACCACACACCCGCACATCCTGCCTTCTCCTCAATACCAGACGTCATGCAAGCATTCGGTGCGCTCTCCCTCCTTCCTCCCACACTCTGCCCGCCCTCCCCGCTAACACCCCGCGCCTCCCCCAGCAAACGACGAATTCGTCATCGTGCTCGACTCGCCCTCGCGCGAAAACGAAGGCGACCTCATAATCGCCGCGTCCGCCCTCACCCCCTCAAAAGCCTCCTTCATGATTCGCTACTCCTCGGGCTACATCTGCGCCCCGCTCCCCGCCTCGCGCGCCGCCGCCCTGCGCCTCCCGCAAATGGTCGCCGACAACGCGGACCCGAATCAGACTGCGTACGCTGTGTCTATTGATGCCGTAGATCCATCCGTTACCACGGGCATAAGCGCGCATGACCGGAGCTTGACGTGCAGGATGCTGGCGGATCCCAGCGCGAAGGCGAGTCAGTTTCGGCGGCCCGGGCACGTGCTGCCGCTTCAGGCGAGAGAGGGGGGGGTCAGGGTACGGAGAGGGCATACGGAGGCGGCGGTGGATTTGTGTCGGTTGGCGGGGAAGCCGCCTGTGGGTGTTATTTGCGAACTGATCACGGATGGGGAGGAGGTGGAGGGGAAGCCGGAGAGGGTGGGCGGAGGGATGATGCGGAGGGATGATTGTTTGGCTTTTGGCGAGAGGTGGGGAATTAAGGTCTGCACGATTGAGGATTTGGTGACGTATATTGAAGAGAATGAAGGGAAGTTGGGGGTGGAAGGGAAGGATTATTAAGATGCTGAAGTAGAGGGCTTTGTATGGTATAGGCGGAATGTTCTTCACTTTGGGTTGGCCTGAAGCTCCAGCTCATGCATGCATCAATCGATGTACATCCACTGCTCGCTTTGCCACCTCTTTTGGGTCTTTCTTAGGTACGTCTGATGCTTAGCTACGTGAAATCTGTTGGGCTAAGATTGCAGTTCATTCTGCCAGCCTGCATGTATCCGCCGGAGGCCCTTCAATTGAGGTGGGGCTACTCAAGGTTAACATACTCTGTACAGGCGTCCCTACATACAGTCCGTTCTCATGTCTCGATAGCACGCTTCATTGACGTGGCGTATTCACCCTCCGAGCACTTGACTAGAGGTGTCTGTGTTCACTAGCGCAAGTACGTAAACGTCTTCGGCACATCACTTCAAGCTCCGTTGTCGCCTCCTCTCCCAATCCCCCACGCAACCCCACACCCCCCTACCATTCATTCTCATTCCTGCCCCGAGCAGCAGTCGACACGATCGCCACAATCCCCTACCACTCCACCTCCTCCCCCAACCAATTCACAAACCTTGCCCTGCCCCCCTCCCTGTCCCCCTCCTCATCCTTCCCCAACCCCCGCACCACCCCCAAAATTCCCCTCACGCTATCTTCAATCTCAACAGTCGCACCCTCCCCACCCATCTCCGTCTTCACATGTCCCGGATCCATACACACGACCCTGCAGCGCCCCCGCAGCTCCGCCGCTTGGTGCACGGAAAGCATGTTCAGCGCGCATTTTGAGATGCTGTATGCGGTTATTGCGGCGGGGATGGTGGAGCGAGAGACGAGGGAGAGGGAGGCTATGCCGCTGGTTATGTTGAGTATGAGGGCGCCGGGGGAGAGATGCGGGAGGGTGGTGGCGAGGATTTGGGCGGGGCCTAGGACGTTGGGGATTAGGTTTGCGGAGAGGATGGAGGCGGTTAGGGATGTTGCGGGGACCGAGGGGTAAAGGAGCACGGCCGCGTTGTTGATTAGGTGGGTTATTTTTTGGTGGGGGGCGAGGATGGTGGGGAGAGTGGTGCTGAGGGCGGCGATGGAGGGGGCGGAGGATATGTCGCAGATGACCACCTGAAGATTTGGGGATTTGGCTTGGAGCTCGGCGAGGGAGGGTGATATGGTGCGGACTGTTGCTATGATGGTGGTTGAGGAGGTAGAGATAAGTTGTCGGACGAGCTCGAGGCCGATGCCGCGGCTTGCGCCTGTTATGAACCAGGTTTCCATGGTGAGAATGGTGGAGGGATGGATGGAGAGTGGGGAGTTAACAGGGACTTTGGGGATTTGATCTGGCTTTTCTGTAAGGGCGAGGTGCAGCCATCATCTTTTGAAGTCCACGATTGACTAGGATGATCGGACTTACGCACTTCTCCATCAGTGTAATTCCTGTGTTATGAGTCGAGCGCGGATACAAGTCCGGAGATATAATTAAAGGCCTTGTAGGAACATGAAGCGGTCAGCAACATCGTGCCAGAACAAGGGTTGATAGCAAGATGTTCTCGCATGAGATGTAGGTTCTGAGTGGAAGTCGCATTTGTAAGCGTTCGCGTTCGTCGCATTGGTGTGGACCAACCTAAAATGGTACGGCGCGGATTCGCTTCGACGGAATGTCTTCCCTACACTCCGGTCGAGCGATGCGAAAGGTTGGAGGGGATTCGAGTAGACGTGCGGTGGAACACGGTACGAAACGATGCGAATGAAAAGTTGGGACGATTTAATCGTACCACAACTTGACAGTGGCTGGCAGGACTATAACCAGACGTCAAATGAGACAACGGTTTGTCGTAGAATCTCGAAAAAGTCCCAGGTGATGTACTCACATTGATTCCACGAGGATTGAGTGAATCTAATCAAGTTAGATCGGGATTTTAGACTAGTAGCGCCAGAAGTCTTTGCTACTGAATGTGGGATGGCGCAAATGATCATCCACAGTATTTTCATGAATCGCACTGCAACAGTTCAACTCGTAGAGTTCTAACTCAGGCTAGTGATTTTATAGTAAGGTGGCCGCGAAGATGGCGTTGCGTACTTGTAGCTCTGGTCAGAGTATGTCGCATCGTGTATTCTACCTTATCTGTTGACCCACGATTGAGGAAACCAGTCTGAAGCAAAAAACTTGGGAATCGACAGCGATAATGCCTCAAAGCGTTATCCTTGAATTCTTCCTGCGGCGGCCGGAGCTGCACGCGAGGCGGGGATTCTATTAGAGCGAGCAGCGCACCTGTATCAATATAAATCAGCGTGGACGCCGCCAGAAAGGTCTAAATTCGAGCACATTACTGAGTTTCTCGCGATGTGCCACGAAATGTTGTCGATACTGCTCCCGATGAGCACGGCGGTAAGTTGTTGTCGCCCGTTCGACAGAACCCTACTGGCTAAGACCCAAGTATGTTGCTTACAGCTTAGTTCTAGCAATGCACAACGTAACGCTTCACCCGTTAGCGAGATTGCCCGGGCCCCGATGGCGTGCCGCATTCTACTTTCCTTTCTTCTACGAGATCTGGACTGGCGATGTTGTATCCAACTGGCATAAACTGCATGAAGAGTCCGGAGACATTGTGCGCATCTCGCCGACGTGCGTTTCTTTTCCGGGCCGAGATGCTTGGGAGGATATATATGGACAAACCGCGAATAAGAGGACGTTCGTCAAGGGCCCGTTTGTTTACGCTCCACCGGTAGACGGTGTCGCTGACGTTGGTTGTGAGTCGCCCGATGGGCTAGAAGATTTTGCGACGTGCACCAAACTGATAGCAAGTTAGCTGCGAACGAAAGAGATCATGCATGTATCCGTCGCCTCTTCAGCCACGGCCTCTCGTCGCAAGCACTCCAACGCCAGTAATCTCTCGTCAAG
The DNA here is from genome assembly GCA_010405425.1 of Lentithecium fluviatile CBS 122367. NCBI lineage: Eukaryota > Fungi > Ascomycota > Dothideomycetes > Pleosporales > Lentitheciaceae > Lentithecium > Lentithecium fluviatile. Next base: position 1,638,742 of record MU005571.1, read on the forward strand.
GTTCATCTCGACCTCTTCATCCAGAAATTGCATGAAAAAGCTGCCTTGGAAAGCACCGTCCCTGTCGATCTCGTGCGATGGTTCAGCTTCATCACCTTTGATATCATCGGCGATTTGTGTTTTGGCCAAACGTTCGGCGGCCTCGAGAATGAAGAGTACAATTCTTGGATCGCTAGCACCTTTAAAAGCCTCAAGTTCGTGCGGATGTTCTGTGTGCTTAAAGCTTATCCGATTGTCGGATGACCTCTGTTGAAAATGTTAGCGCTGTTTCCAGCCTTCCAGAAAGCCCGACAGAAGCACATGCAGTACACGTGGGAACGGACGGCACGAAGAACAGACGATGTGGAGTCAACGAGGGAGGATATCATGACCCATATTCTACGCCACAATGGCGAGCGAGGCATGTCGCGCGAAGAGAACAAAAACGGTCGGAACGGTGATTTTGGCGGGAAGTGAGACTTCCGCGCCCTTGCTCAGCGGCACGATGTATCCTCTTCTCATGAACCCGCGCTGGCTCATCGTATTACAGGACGAGATACACCAACCCAACGAATCCAATCTCTCCTTCGTAGAACTGGCGAAGTTGAAAGTTCTGAATGAAATGATCCAAGAGACGTTCCGCATGTGCCCGCCTGTTTCAACCATTTTTCCGCACCTGACACCTAGCGAAGGCGCTCTTGCCGCTGGCGTGTGGATTGCCGATGTCGACTGGCTGCGTTTCACCGGTGACTGCGACGATTATGCCCGCGAGGTCGGAACCGGCTCCGAGAGTGCCAGGAGATACCTGGGGCTGGAGAGGTGAGAACGGAGGCGAAACCTAGCCCCGATCCGATGATAGAGCCGATGTTCAGGGGTTTCTTGACGGTGTCGTGGGTGCCGAAGACTTTGAAGATCTTCTCCATGTCACCTTGGAGCGTGAGCTGGAGAATGTCGAGGTTTATGCTTAATGCTTGAAGTATGTGTGCAGATTCTTCATTGAGGTGAAGACGTAGAATATGCCGGCTACGCCTTGGTCTGCAAATGCTTCTGTAGGGAGCTCGTTAGCTTATCATGACTTCGATTTCACTTGGAAGGTGACACGGGACTTACTGCAATCCTTATTACTAATAGTGCAGTCCGCCTAAGACGTTGAGCAGTCCACATAGCTGCTCACCTCCTGGGGAAACATAGTCTTGCACAGCCCCTGCACCCAATTGACAGGCCCGTTCTTGTTCAGGTACTCGTCGACGAGCTCCCCGCCGTAGGTGCCCACCCCGTTGATCTTCTGGATCTCGGGCGTGTTGTACATGTTTGCTGGGTCGCACACGCCAGTGTTGATGCCTTCGGGTAGGCGGTCGAGGACTGTGCCTTGTATCGCGCGAGCAAGGCAAATTCGCATGTTGCACGCATGGGGTAGCGCTAGATCGGGGGTTTTTTATCTCCCACTCGCGCGATATGATCCTTTCGCGTAGACTTAAAGTTGGGGTGAAACAAGCATAAATCAATCTGCAAGCTTGGCAGCAATGGCTCAAACTGTATATAGGAAGGCCTTTTGGACCGGTATGTGTATAAATGCGCGAGATGTTTGGTGCCTGGTCGGGGGGAGGGGGGAAGGCGTGGAACGCGCTCAGCAAGTAAGGATGGAAATGCGTTCAATGTAGAATAGATGAGACGGACCTGGCTTCTCTACTGTATTTCGGATGTAGGAGATATGGAATGGTGAGTGCGTGTGAGCGACTAGCTGCAAGATTGGAAGGGACTTTCGGGAACATCAATCACCTCAATCTCTTCCTTCCGTGCGCAGCGGATGCGCCAATGTTCTCATTCCTGAGTCTGGAAGATCATTCCGACATCTGCGGTAGGTCCGTTTACAATGGGCGACTCTTGGGCGAGGCGCCTTTTTCGCTGATCGGACAGTTGGTCGGTGCGTCCACTGGGTGCTTCAGATTCTCTTTTCGTGCCCTCATCAGAGGGCTGCAGACAAGCGAACCAATTTTTGGTTTTACCTGGTTCCATATTTGCAGGAGAGGGGACCATCGTTCGCGCTTGTTGTTCCTTGAACCTTCAGATGGTGGCAGTGCGTGCTCAAGTGGCTGTGCGTGTAGCGGGAGTCTTCCTTCCACCAAACCCTCGAAGATTGTACCTCCGCGATACCCCACAAGCTCTCCACATATCCTGCGAATGCTAGCTTAGTAGAGGTCGTTCCCCGCGTACCATGACATCATCCATAATATTTGACCGGAGTAGGATGTCCCGGCCCGAAAATCTCCCCGCACGGTAAATCTGATGAAAATTTGCAGCAGTTCAAAATGTTGCTCATCCTCAAAGTATATCGGGTAGCCCCTCTTGTGGTTCCAACATGAAACTTGTATCCCTGTTCGCTGTAGCGGTCTCTGCGTTGGAATCGCAAGCAATCACAAGCCGGCAGGATTCCATCAACTACAATGCGGCACCGCCGAATCTATCAACATTAGCAAATGCTTCTCTCTACGATACCTGGCGCCCCAAAGCTCACGTACTCCCCGCATATGGACCAACTGGTGACCCGTGCATGCATTACACGGACCCGGCGACAGGTCTTTTTCATGTCGGCTACTTGCATGAAGGCGCCTCCGGAGCAACAACTGACGACCTCATAACGTATGCTGATCTCAATCCGAACTCGGAGCCCTTCATCAGAGCCGGCGGCCTTAACGATCCCCTCTTCGTCTTTGATGGAAGTGTCATCGAACAGGGTATCAACGGCACGCCAACGCTGCTGTACACGAGCGTCAGCTACCTGCCTATCCAGTGGACGGTTCGATATGTCAAGGGGAGCGAGACGCAATCAATTGCCATAGCTACGGATGGCGGTCGCAACTTTACCAAACTAGCACATGGGCCGGTGATTCCAAGCCCGCCATTCGCAGTCAATGTCACAGGATTCCGGGATCCTTTTGTATTCCAAAACGCACAATTCGATCACATGCTTGATCGCAGTGAAGGCGCTTGGTATACAATGATCTCCGGCGGCGTACACGATCAAGGGCCGAGCTTCTTTCTGTACCGACAGTACAACCGCGATCCTGACTTCCAGAACTGGGAGTATCTCGGCCAGTGGTGGCATGAAGAAGCGAATTCAACCTGGACGGAAGGAGGCTGGGCCGGTCGTTGGGGCTTCAATTTCGAAGTTGGCAATTTGTTCGCGTTGGATCGGGATGGCTACAATCCTGAGGGCGAGCTGTTCGCGACACTGGGTGGAGAATGGAGCTACGCGCCTATTGTACCGCAGGTGTCGGACAACAGAGACATGATTTGGGCAGCCGGGACCCAACAACTTGTCGAAGGTCAGCTGAAGTTCGAGCCTACCATGGCGGGCAAACTGGACTGGGGCCGATCGGCTTATGCGGCGGCCGGGAAACATCTACCTGCATCGTCGAAAGCAAGCCAAAAGAGCGGCTCCCCAGATCGCTTTATCACTTACCTCTGGCTCACAGGTAACCTCTATGGTACACTGGACTTTCCCACTCTTCAACAAAATTGGACGGGTTCGCTTTTGCTGCCAAGAGAGCTGAGTGTCGGTTACATGAATGTCGTGGACAATGCGCTTTCGCGGGAGAAGGGATCGTGGAGGATAGCTACTGAGAATGGCAATGGAACGCTCACTCTTGCTACACTGCAGCAGCAGGTTGCAAGAGAGCCTTTGTCAGCTTTCAGAGAGAACGCCACGAATGTCATTACCCAGGCAGGAGGTAGATTATCATCGAGAGGCCCGTTCCAGCAGAGTCCGCAGTCAAAGCACTATATGCTCTCGGCATCCATCACCTTCTTCACTCGCTCAAATAACGCTTCTAGGGCTGGCTTCTCCATCCTATCTGGGCCAAACGAGCACACGGACATTTATTACCAACTCTCCAACGAAAGCATCATCATTGAGCGCACGAACACTTCGGCAGCAGCGTCCACCACACCTGGTATCGATGTGCGAAACGAGGCTGGAAAACTGCGCTTGTTTGATGTGCCTAGACGGAACGGCAGCGAGGCGTCAGTTGAGACACTTGATCTTACGATTGTGGTGGATGGTGGGATAGTGGAGGTCCATGCTAATGATCGCTTTGCCATTAGCACTTGGGCGTGGAGCTGGTACGAGGATAGTCGCGATGTCGGATTTATTGTCGAGGGCGGTGAGGTAGAATTCGGTGATGTGACGGTTTGGGAGGGGTTGGTGGATGCCTGGCCGCAGCGGAGCGCATGAAAGCAGCAACCATCTAGACCCAATTTAGACTAGTGTCACTTCCATACCCATGGTACATAACACTCAGCCTTGTCGCTGCTTCCTTCCCCTTTCTCCACCCATAAACAAAAGACAATGCCACTCTACAAGTATCGTCCTCTCGAAAGCAAAAGGCACATCCGGCTGCTGAAGTTATCGAGCCGCAAGAAATCCGACGAGGCACAGGGCACGCCCTCACCGTACGACAGCCTCGTCGCCGAGCTCCAGCACGTCTGCCTGGACGACGCCGATATACCGCCTTACGAGCCGGTGTCCTACGTATGGGCAGGGTATACCCCCAAAACATACACGGACCATGTCAAGGAGGAGGAAGCTTCCAAGCCCAGTGATGGAGCAAAGCGCGATCAAGAGTTACTGATGGCAAACGGAGAGACACTCATCGTTACAAGGAGCCTCCTCATTGCGCTACCATGCTTGAAGGCTGTTTCCAAGACACGGTCCCTCTGGATTGACCAATTGTGCATAAACCAGGACGATCTTGTCGAACGCAGTGAGCAGGTCATGATCATGCACGAGATCTACGCCAAAGGGACCATGACTTGGATCTGGCTTGGCGAAGATACGAAAGATATGGAGTTTCTCCGTTGGGTAAGAGATAGAATCGGGAGTCGCCAGCTAGACTATTGTGTGAATTTGGGGTCATATGAAAAGTTCAAGAGAGACACCGGTTTTCAGCTTAGTGAAGTTGAGCAACTACAACGGGATTTCTACAGGAATGCTGTTTATTCAACATCGCGGAGCTTGGAGAGACAGTTGCAATTATCCCTGAGAGGATTCCTATCCAGACCTTGGGTATGTATCAAGTGAAAAGACTACATGACACGAGATGGCACGAGCCTAGCTGACGCACGTAGTTTGCACGCATTTGGATACTCCAAGAAGCTTTTCACTCTAGTCGTGGAACACTTCTCACGAGCACGCACATGCACTCGTTCTACGATATAAGCAGGGCCGTGTTCATACTGAGGTCAATCGAGATGAAATCCAATGCGGCTTTCTCCAGTCTAGGTCCCAATTACAGTGTCTTCTATGCTATAGCCCACCAAGCGCAAGAGCGACATTCTCTGGTTGACCACCTTCGGCTGCTCCATAACCATTGGAACGCTGCATGCGCAAGTAACCCCCGCGACTGCGTGTTTGCTCTTTTGAACATCTCTATTGGGCAAGAGGATACGAAGTTTCCCGAGATCGATTACAAGAAACGGGTCGAAGAGATTTTCGCCACGACTGCGAAGTACTGTTTCAAAAGCGAGACAAGCCTTGATGTGTTAGGCTTATGCGAACCAAGATATGAACAACGTGACAGCTCGGAAGAGGCACTACCTGTGAGGCAAGATATGCTACCCACTTGGTCTCCAGATTTTTCACGTGGATGGCATTGTCAAAAACCGCTCCATATCTCTTTCTATCGGCGGTCTCCCTTTGACGCATCATCTGGTCGGCCATTTGTTCTAAGGAACGAGCATCCCTGGAGCGTTCTCACAGTGCATGGATCCGCAATTCAAAAGATCACCTGGGTCGATGACAGTTCTTGTTTCTGGGATGACTTCTCTACGTACCGTAACAGGTCAAATGTGGACAGATTAAGCCTAGAGATTCTGGCAAGTCGTTTGAGACTTGATTCTGAACGTAATCGCATTACGAAAACAAATAGCGTCCGCTTACTCCGCCTCGTATCCCATGGTGTGGCGCTCCAATCCTCTGAATCACAAATCTCAGATGCCGACCTTGTCGCATTGTATGGAGGTACGAGTACCCACCCTCCCAACGATTATATCTTATAAATTAAAAGGTATTTGATTGACGCTGCGTGTGGTCGTCGCATCTTCGAAGCCGGGAATGGAAGTTTGGGCTTAGCATCCAAAACCGTGAGACCCGGAGACAAAGTCACAATTCTGCACGGATCCCCAACACCCGTGGTACTTCGTCCTACCAAAAAAGACGGGTATTATGAGTTTTTGGGATGCTGCTATCTGGAAGGTGTGATGTTTGGGGAGGCAGTATCTTGGGCGGAGGAGGATGCGCAAGCCTTCAAGTTGGTCTGAGGTGCGTAGCCTCCGCGATATTTCTGAAAGTATTAGTCAACCCTTTCCACAGCATTCTGGAACTCGCATACGATTCCCTTCATGTGCGCCTCACGAGCCGGCTGACGTAATTCAATTCCTGTCAAAAAGTGACTTCGCACTACTTCTCCTCCACCAACGCCGCAATCTCCGACGCTTTCCTGACGCATCTAGCACATCACCAACCATTCCAGTCTCATCCTTATCACCCAATCCAACCCCGACTCATCCACAAACCCCGCCAGTGTCGACCCCACAGCAACAACTAGATGCCCAGCCACTCCGGGAAACCCCACCGCATCAGCCATCTATTTATCCGCCAACTACAATAACAAGTCGCAATGGTAATTGTTGCCCAAACTGACCCTGCAATTAGCCAAATGGCACGTCTCTCAGCACCCGCCGTTGTAACCGGCTAAGCTTAGCGATGCCTACAAAGTGCGCTAAGCAGGGGCACCGAAGGAGGCCTACGATTTAGAGTCAATGTAGACGAGGAGAGGTGGGAAGTGCATCCTAGATACTACTAGTGGCAAGGATTAAATATTCGTTTTCCCACTCGTTTTGCGAGTGTAATAGGAGGATTTGGCACGATCGGCGTGGGGTATTGGGACTTAACTTCTTCCTCGCTTACAGTCCCACAATGAAAGTCTATTTCCCTTTCCCGTTCCAAGGATATTCCAGCCCCTTCCAACTCCGCCAATTCCCCTTCATTCGCTTCTCAAACGGCCAACACGTAGCTATCAATGCTCGCTTGTCGTGAGACAAATTCGTCCGCAGTTCGCACTTGATGAACTTCACGCGTACACTTCACCAAACCAACTCTGTGCCGCAAACTCCTGAGTAATTATATCCAAATGTAGGCCTAAATTACACTCCTACAAGCCTACATCTCATGTGCGGTATCATAGCTAATGCTGTAATTAAAATGCTTTCTCTATTCGCAAGTAACCTGGGTGAGTCTAGTACAGGGCAGCAACCAGAGACCGCAGAGTGAGAAACTTAGTGGTGATAGTCTACATAAGAGGAGATAAAGTCCATTTATGGAGGATAGACATGTTTTTATTTTGATTTTGATTTTGAATTGAAGCTGGAAGGTGAATTTCTTTTGATGCAACCTCTACCATCCTCACAAGATCAAGGCCAATATATTGTGAATACTGAAAGAAGAACATGTCCGATTTGATGAATTCAGGAAGACGCTCAGATATAAAGTGCATCGCACCCTTCATTTTTCTTTTGACCCCTGCCCCATATTCTCCCCGATCCATATGCTGTAGGGTTGGGAAAGGCCCTTCCATCTCCTTCCATGCAAAGAATCGCCAGTGCTCTGAATGCCGTGAAAAAGGGGAGGTCCGCAGAAAATACCCGTACACCAAAGGAAGCCAAACCCCAACGCACCAAGACCGCAAGGAATTTTCATACCGTACCTGCCGTTCTCATTTTGCCATCCTCACGCCCCGACCCGTCTCCTCACTCCCTAATCTTCTGACATCCCTTCAGCACCTTCTGCACGTTCTCCTTCAGAAACTCCCTTGCGTCAGGCAACATGCCCAACAGCTCCTCGCGCATCGCCTTCCCTTCCGGCGAATCATCCTCGTGCGTGGAGCACACTTGATCGACGTCGTGCTGCACCTACGCGAAGATGGTGTCGAGCGCGGCGACCAGCTTAGTAATGCTCTTGCTGAACATAGGGTTGAAGTCTTGCTCTATGCCCTTAGTAGATTTGTATAAAGGTACCGTTGTGTGTGCAGAGGAGCTTTTTGAAGAATGCGTTGCGCGTTTGGTGGAGGGTCGAGCCTGGGGATTGAGGTTAGTTGGAGCGAAGGGGAGGGAGGAGATGGGGTGAGAGGGCAGAGGTGTTTTACCGGGTTGTTTTTTCACTTCGAGAGCCTGCTCGTAGACTTCGGCCATGGCTTCGGTGAAGTAGTAGCCTTCGCCTTCGGTGGTACAACAGCAGTGTATCTTCCTGATTGATATCAACAAATTTATTTCTGGTTATCGTCTGCGATGGGAATCATACCGGATCTCTTTCGTGAGCCCGTCTCTGAACTGCTCGCAGAGCCTATGGATTTGGTTTCGGCGCTCTTTCAGGTTGTTCTTGAATGCGTGAACGGCGCCGGAAAGTGAGGCAATGGGATCGCCTATTGGTTGTTAGCGGATGGAGAAGTACGGATGCTGTGGCAGTGGTACTTGCCGTCTAAGTGAGCATTGAGACGGTCGAGCGTGTCGCCAACGCGCTCGGCGACGTTCCGGGAAAGATCGTCGCACTGGACGTTAAGCAGTCGTTCAAACACTCCATCTAAATCCTCGCGGATGAATTCAAACAGCTCTTCGTTCCAATTTTGCAAAAGAACTTTTTTGTACCGTGAGTTCCTAGGATGAATTAGATGCGATGTCGTTTGATGGCAGAGGTAGGAAATATACCATGTTTCTGCATGACTGCTCTATGACCGCCCAGCAGGAGCTATATGGAGTCATTTTCCATAATGGATTAACAGTGGAGATAGACACTCACCTTTTCCCACTTTTCGCATTTGCGCCTTGCTCGGTTGATCCATCTCGATTCGCTTTCCACTAATGAAACTATCAGCCGTTCCCAAAGGTTGCTCATTTTGGTCCACTTATAGTCTGAAAAATAACGCGCACATCGCGCTCCAGAAAGTGGTCTGCAACACCCTGAACGTGCCCGCTAAGATCCTACAAGGGTCAGTGATATCCTTACCCAAGCCAAGGAAGAACCCGCATACCTTGCGTGCCCGACTGAAAGTCTTATTAAGATCCTCTTTTCGCTTGAGTTCAGTCGTGCTGCAAGAAATCTCCACAGTGTTCAGCGCCGTCTGCAGGGAAATGTGACAGTGATGCAATAGCGACATGAACTTTCCGTTCGACGGTATCGCATAGATGTGTTTGCGTAGTTGGGGAATGCCAGTCCCCTTGAGTGTCAAGCGCGGCGGGCTGCTCTTTGGGTATCCAGAACCGTGCACCATGTACACTGTGTTGGCGATGCAGAACATTGCGAGGGGTGCTGGGTCCTTTGTGTCCTTGTGGTACTGGGCGGAAACGCCTTCTTGGACATGGCGGTTTCTCGCGTTGACGCGAGCTTCTAGCCGCTGGCGTTGGATCTCTTGCTTCCTTTGTTCGTAGCGATCTTTGCGGCCTTGAAGTCGGAGACGCTTGTACAAGTTGCCTCTCAAACCCGTCGGTTTGAGCGCGGCACGTACTTGTTTGAGACGCTCGTCGAGTAAGTTCTCGCCCTCATCTAACTCTGTATTGGCGCGCTCTTCTGCAATGGTAGGCCGAAATAATTGTTTCCCTTTCATGTTGATATCATCAGAGCGTGTATCGACCATAATGACAATTCCCGACCTGCCCCTTCTGTATCCATCATTCATGTTGTTGTGAAGAGAGACCTGGTCCACAGCACGATCCAGTCTGTTAACCGCAATCGTGATGTCGCAGTCTTGCAAGTAACGTCGCGTCGATTCAACGCGAAGTCTGTTCTTGTCCGTTGTACCTGGCCAATCTGCCAAAATGATGTTCTGCGCTAGAATCCTGGAATCGAAACTGTACCGCAGTTTCTTGAAAAGTGGCCAAGGACAGCATTGAAGAGATGTTCCCTCAAAGTTGGGATATTCAACGGTTTTTGTGAAAGGTTCGACTTTGCGCTTAAGAGCGGGCACAGTATCCGCGCCGAGAACAGTTCTATCGTCGTTCGCGTCGTCAGGAAGAAGCTCATTTAAGATATCATAGGTCTATCTGGCAAGCCTGAACACCACATTCGGATCATCAGCTGATGATGCAGCCTGGAGGAATTGCTCTGCTGAGTCCCTGTCATGGAATTCGCGCTTGTCTTGAAAGAGTGCCATGAACACTTCCAAAGCGGTGTTGGAGTTGAGACGACTCATCTCCAGCTCCTCCTCATCCATTTCGTCGCTCATGGTGTAGAAGTTATAGTACATGACGAAGTGCTCTTTGACCTGGTCTACACACGCTTTTCGGCTGAAGAAGAAGATCGATACCGTGTAAGGGTGTGGCTGTGTTGGACTCGCTTGAGCATACTCTTGAACTATGCAAGTGCAGCTATCGCCGTCGTCATCCTGTAGAACAATTAGAGGGATCTTCCTTCAAAGACAAAAAGAATGGTTTACGTAGTCCACGATGTCGATACCCAGAATCGAGTTGATAGTGGATGACTTGCCGTGTCCAGCGTCTCCAAAAAGGCCAATCTGGATCACACGTGTTTCATGTGGAGGATGCAATAGCCTAGAGAACATGTCCGAAAGGTACGCCATCTCGTCGTCTTGGTATTCATTGTCGACAATCATTTCTTGAAAGCGCTGCACTAAGTCGGTGCAGTTCTTCTGCACGATTGCAATGTTGGGGTGGTAGATCGGAAGGGATGGAAGTGATTCGTCATCTGGGACGTGGGGAGGTACCATATCGTTTCCGTCATCGTTGAGGTCTTCACTCGCATAGTCGGCGTTGAGGTCAGCTGCTATGAATATTAGCGATATATAATGAAAGCTGAATATAAGCGTACCGTTCCGCTTTCGCGAGCCGTTGAGTGCATCATGCTCGCTCACCACTGGTGGCCTCACTTCCTCTTGCTTGACTTCCTGGGCCACTGTTATATGATCGATGGGCATTGTGCCTACCGCCGAAGGCATCGCAGATGGATGTAGCTGCTCGTGAGACATGATGCGATCCTCGTCTGGACCTCCCGGCTCAAAAAGCGGGCTCTCTCCGCGGCCCTGCACCCCCAAACCCTCACTCTCCATTGTGCATCCGCATCCACAAGAAAGACGCGTCAAGAACAGCTCTCCCGTCCTAAGAAAGTTAGCTCCCCCCACCAGTCAAGACAATACCACCCATACTTTACTTAAAAGCCTTAATCAGGTCCCACTAAGTGCGTACCGTTGGAGCTTTTTGGGAAACCAATGGAAAGAAGTGTTGGGTTGAAGGAATATGGGAGGAGAGAAGGAATGCAGCCCGCCACCCCCATAATAGTACCCCACGCCCGCAGGCCGCAGCCGACCGATAAGAAGTGAGAGAACCGGCATTGCTAATCGAAGAATACGTGGCGTGAGAGAATGTGAGAGAAGATTTAATGTACCGCGAAGGAATAGGAGGAGAAGTGAGTGGGACGAGAATTGACAGAGCGTGAGAGATGTCTGGATCCGATGATGTTCCAATCCCTCACGATCTTCAAAAAGGGAAGTCACAACCACCCCATACCCACCAACCCCAGCATTCACGTCCACTACCACATCACGTCAAAGCCAACGAAACCCACCCCAGAGGAAATCACAAGCTCTCTATTTCCAAAGCCGGTATCAATGCGAATGCCTATGCTATCTCTATCTGCATCCGAGTCCGTATCAGTAAGCCCAGCAGCCCATTGTCCAAAACCCGTTGGCAACATCGCTCAAACGAACAAAACGCCATGCAATGCAACAAAGGCCCATCTAAGTAGGACGGGACCAACACGCCTTCCTCCAAGACAAAAACGCAACAATCCAAAAACTTGCCCAAGGGCAATCCCCAAAGGACGCCCTTGGGCCAACCTTCGCGATGGTAACAATCAAATCCTCCCCCCTTCAACAATACTCCTCCCCACAAGTTCCAACTCGCCACTCTCTGCCGTCCTCCTACGCTCAAGCACCCACCTCTCACTCCCACATCCATCGTCCTCGCGCACATACGCCACACTATCCGCCGCGCTGCCTTTGCGACTATGTCCGGCCTTCCAGCCTCCACCGTTCCCGCCCGGCGTCACCGGACTCGTTGTCGAGACGGGGGAAATAAGGGATTGGCGACGGGGGCCCGTGGAGCTATTCGTTGCTGTCGTCGGGAAGATCGGGGGAGAGGAGATGGAGGGGGATGTTGTATTTGTGGGCGGGGCATATGATTGTGGGGAGGGGAAGCTCGAGGGGTGGAAGGAGGTATGTAGCGTTAGAGGCGGTGGGGACATTGGAAGGGGAACGTTGGTTGGCGACATTGATAGTTGGGGGTATTGTGTCGGGATGGCGGGCGGCGAGTGAAGTGGCATCTGGGGGATGGGTGGGATGTCCGTGGTCGGCGGATGACTACTCGGACTGGAAAGGGCGTTATAGTCGCTTGCCGTCAGGGTTGGACTGTCGGGCCTCTCGTCACTGTCCTCTTCTTCCCCCTCTTCATCCTCATATTCCTCAGGTATCCCGTTCACGGCATCCATGAGCCCCGCATCATCTTCATCCATGTCGTCAAAGTCGTCCGACACACCCGCCGACTCGTCACTCTCAAGGGAACTCTCGTTCTGCTCAATCATGCGGTTCCCTGCTGCGCTACCCGTCCTCGGAACGAATTGCATACCCATTGGCGATGAGTTCCTCGGGCTATTCGACGTACTACCCGGAAGACTCGCCGTGCTGCCAAAAGCGCCCTTGCGAAGTTTCATCAGCGAGTCTAGACTCATATCCTCGTCATCGCGCCACCCATAGGGGCTAATCCGCGCAAGCTGGGCAAGACCTGGACTGGTAATCGGCTGTGTGCTGTCGCGGAAATGGTTGAGGCTGATGAAGGAGTTGCGAGTGCTGTATTCGCTGCGCTCTGTTATTGGCGTGAGGTTCGGTTCGCGGACGGCATTTCGACCGCTAACACTCCGGCCCAAACCCGAAGGGCCGAAGAAGCCGCCGTACGCATTCACGGCTTCGCCCTGGGCGGCAGCATAGAAGCCGAATTCTTGTCCATAGAAGCCCTCCCAGTCATTCGCAAGCGCTTCCGCATTTGCCTCAGCAATCATTGGGTCGTCTTCAAGCGCCGAGTCATACTCGCTGTAATCGTAGTCATCCACGAAGCTTGAGCTCATGCCAAAGTCATCGTCGGGTGGGAACCCCGTGGTCTCTTGGCTGAAGCGACCGTCATCCGGGACGAGGCTGGGGCGAGAGTTGCTGATTGAAGAGGAGTCATCGGCATCGGAGCTAACATGACCAACGTCACTGCTCGCTTTCCTTGCAAAGCGGCCTTGTGCTTCAGCGCGATTGGCAGCATCTGCGAGCGCACCATGATAAGCATTTAGATTGCTGAAGATTGGCGCGGGCTTCTGTTTGGCCATCGATGTCGTGTGGGCTAGTGAAGGCTCCGACTTTTCGAGATGCTTCGATAGTGTATCATCGTCTGCGTCATATCCTGTCTCCGAGCTCAGCGTGTCCGGTGGATGAGATGCAAGGGGGCCCAGAAGCATCTCGGCGGCCGGAGGTTTAATCTTCCGTTCAAAGAGCGGACCGTCAGGGTCGTCGAAGACATTCTCATCGAATTCGACTGCATCCACATCGCCCTGCTCATCGATCATCCCATCGTCAAAGTACATATCATCACCCAGGTCCATATCTTGATTGCTCAACTTCTTCGCGACGGTGGCAACATTTTCATCCGGTGTTTCTGCTGGAGTGAAATGCGAGAGGTCACCAGGTCCTTGCTGTACATTCATCAAACCAAGTCCGCGTAGGTCACCCATAGGCGCTTCACTTTCGTTCATGTGCTGTCCAGGCCCGGCCATGTTCAGCTTCTGCAGCATATCCTCCGACATGGCAAAACCGATGGGATTGCCATTCATATCCCGCGGCGTCTGGACTTCGCCAACCATGCTGACAGGACTCATGGGATTGAGGGGCGCTATCGATAGCGACGAGAAGTCAAAGGCGGCCATTCCAGGGGACATGGTCTGATATCCAAGACCATTGTACTCATCTTCCTCTCCTAGCATCGGGATCTCTTCTTCATAGCCACCATCCATGTCAAAATCATCGTCCATGCCATATTCGTCGTATTCATCTTCGACGGATTGCGTCGACACTCGCGCTTCCTTCTTAGACGCCTTCTCCGCCGCTTTGACTTTGTGTCTCTCCTCAAGAATCTGCTCTTGCGCAGCAGATTCTCCTCCGCCAATCTGGAAACTGAACCTAGAAGACCTACTCGTGAGATGAGCGGGCAACCCAGCGGGCGTGAATGACGGATCCGTGACCGACGTAGCTCTTGACCTCGACGATGGCGGTGTCTTCGTCGATTTTCTCTTTCGAGGCGATTCCTTGACGGGGGGACTCGTAGGGCTTGGCGCTTCTTGAACGGGAGACAGCATGGAAGAACCATAATCCTGCAATGGCTCTGGCGGAGGCGGAGGCGGTTGTGAAGGTGGAGGAGGCGGCGCAGGCGGGGAGTCTTTCGGTATCGGAGGAGGAGGCGGAGGTGATCGGCCAGGGGCAGGAGGAGCAATATACGAGTTCCTTGCTAGAAAATCTTTGTTCACTAGCTGCTCCGCTCTTATCGCAGCCTGGTTCTGTTCATAACTCGTGTCATCGTCAAAGTGCTCTCTAAACACTGGCGTGTGCTCTCTTTCTATTTTGAGGGGACTGGCATCAACTTTTTGCGTTTCGGCGGTGTATGCGTTGTTGTAAGAAAAGTTTCGGTTCGGCCTTGGGGCGCTGAAGTCGTGAACGATGCGACCGCGGATGCTGGGATCGTAATTGTCTGGCATAGGCGGAACAATGGACGGCGAACGGTGACTAACAAGGGACTCATCAGCAAGCGGGTCGAGGGCTTGCCCGGATCTGCGGCGCATCAGAAGAGACATGGGATTGCGAATGTTCAGTCTTGATTTGCGGTGCTGTGGCTGCGCGGTGGGAGTGGAGGGTTTGGGGTTGCTCGAGAGCTTCTCGCTGAGTCCGCTCATGAGTGAGGTTTGCGATTTCGAGTTGTTGGAGTAGCTCGCGGACATGATGGATGGAGACAGATGCGTCGACGGTTGCGTGGCCGGCCTCTCTGACTGTACGGCCTGCTCCACCACCTGCGCCAGACTCTGTCCCTGCAGTCGGAAGCCCATCGGCGAGCTCCCACCTGCGGATCTCGACGACGGACGCTGGCTATCATAGGCTGGCGAGCGCTGGTCCTGGACCGAAGGCGACGACGATCGCATTTCCATCTCCTGCTTCGACGGCCTCCTCCCCCCAGTATCACCCTGCGCCAGGTTTACAGCATGCGCCGGGCTCAATAGCGAACTAGCGCCCGCCTTGTCTAGCTTCGAGGCGACGCGTGGTATGGGTGGTAGCTGGGGTGGGTACGGCGAGACGGGCGAACTGGACGCGTAACTCGCGGTGTCAGGCAAGCGCGGACTAGTAAAGTACTCGGTCGACGGCGCGGGACTGGGTGTCGGGTGCGCAGCAGGGCTGGCGACGGGTTCGGGCGAGGCCAGGTGCGAGACATTGCGCTTTGCGTGGCCGGGGCGCAGGTAGGAGAACATGTGCGAGGGCGCCATGCTGGGGCTGTCGCGAGTGTTTGCTTTGGATTGCAAGTGGGAGGGGGCTGCGCTGCGCGGGCGGGAAGGGGGATAGAGACAGACGCCTCAGCGAGGCCAGAGACTCGCAGCAACCATCAGGCGTGGCTCGTTGGTTCTCTCGAAGCGATGGCAGATGTATGGTCGAGTGGTGATGCGGTTCCGGCGTCGCACAGGATCGGAAGTGCTAGCGCGAACGAGGGCGAGCTGTGGGCGCTGCGATTTGCGGGAGCGCGTGTTTGGATGCAGTGGAGCAGTGAGACGGGTGCGTGGTGGGTGTCGGGGAATTCGTGGACCGCCTAGTGCGTTGCGCTTGCTGAGAGGTGAGGATGGGGAGTGCCCGCTTTTGCTCTGCTGTTGAGGATCACGACGAGCAACCAGGCCGTATCTGATGCACGCGGAGACAGGGATCTATCAGCCCACACAGCTTTCTCGCACCTCAGCAGTCACGCCTTTGAGATTCTGCAACCTGCTCTCGCCGTGTTTACTTTTATAAGAGTCGCGCGGCAGCAATCTCCACATGGCTTCCATGCCGTTGCTAATTTCCAGAAGGACCCTGAGCGCCACAGATGCGCTAAATTTTGGGCAACCAGAAACCGATGACGTCTCACAAGACGCTCTGCGATGCACGAGTGCGGGGCTGACTAACGACCTCGACCTGGCCGGAGAGAACTCGATGCAAGCTCAATGCGACTTAGACAACAACGTACTCGTATCATGGTACTGTAGTATTGCGCTCTAAATCACTTCATCACCAGTTCTCACACCTCACTCACCTCACCAACCGCCGCCACCCCCTCGACTTCCCCTTCCGCCCAATCTCCCTCTTCCCTAAACCCCGCTTCTCCGCACTCTCAGCGACCCCCCACGTCGGCGTCGGATCTGGCGCGTTCAGCGCCGTGTTATACGTCGCGTTGCTGGGCGTGACATCAAACTGCACAGTTCCATTGCCCTCCTTATAATCGCTTGTTGGCGTGCCAATCGTCTTGTACGGATACCCACCCGCAATCTTGACCTTGCCCGTCGCGATGTCGGTCTGATTCAGCGCGCGTCCAAAGATCTCGAGGGCAGCGAGCGGCTGGTAAAAGGGCACTTCGTGCCCAGCTTCGTAGATGCGGACGAAGGAGAAGAGGTCGGATTGCTTGACTTGGCCGTGGACGATGTCGTCTGAAGTCGTGATGTTGACGTAACCGGCGCTGTCGTAGCCAGGTGCGGCGATCATGTCTGCGACGACTTCGCCACCGATCCAATTGCAGATGTAATCACTGTTCACATTAGCAAAATTCCGTCCCAGTCAATACCGGATGGTTTGCAAGAACACATACGCATCGCCAAAAAACATCATGACCTGGACTCCTGCATCCACCAACTTCTGCGTCGCCGCAATAGTCCCACTCTCGCGATCGTCGTCTCCCGTATTCGCATAGGCCGTCCCAACCGTCGAACTGCTCTCCGAGAAATTCTGATATGCCCCAATAGCAGCCTGCACCTCCGGCAGATTCAAGTACTCCACGTAGTACGTATACGGGAACGGATCCGGAGTCAGATAGCGCATATCGTACTCGTCCCTCCCGCTGTACTTGTCCCACAGATACTCCACCTTCTGGTAGCAGAAGTTGTCTGCGCTCTGGCAAATGGAGTTCCAGCCCGTGGCGTAGCACTCCTTGGTCTGGTCGACGCAGTTTCCCGCGCCGTAGAGATTATTGTACCACTCGGCTTTGACGGAGTCGTTGAAGGGCATGTAGTCGTATGAATTCCCGGGAAAGATGGAGAAGTTGTAGAAGGCTTCGTATTGGACGAGCGGGTCGAACCACCCGTTGCCGATTAGCACGTTCTGGAGATCGATGTGGTGGGCACCGGAGATGTTCTTTGCGTTTTGGTCGAGGATATACGCTTCGCTTGCTGTTAGTCCCAATCCTCACCTTTCTCGTCCCGTGGTTGACGCTAGCAGGAACTCACCATTGAACACAGGCGCATAATGCCCACCATAACTCTCTGTCGCAAAGCTGAAACCGCCATTTGTATACTGCGGGAACGCGCCCATAAATCCCTGCAACGTCTTCCACATCCCCGGCGCAGCGCCCTCCGTCGTATTCGCCGTCGTCTGCAGGCTCGGCTTCGAATATGTGCCACAAGATTCAAACCCTTCTGCGTACTCCGGGCAGGTCGCGTCCGGTAACTGAACGATGAAACCATCATCCACGTACCCCGGAATGGGAACCGAGTAGGAAAAGCCGACCGTGTTGGGCTGATCGATGAACAGCATGTTGGATACGTTGCTCCACGAGTAGGGGTTGTTGTAGGGCTTCATGTCTGGACCGACGCCGCAAGGGCCAAGTTCTTGGAACAGACCGATCATGGAGGATGCTAGAGTGGGAGGTCTGAAGTCAGTATGGCTCATTCCATGCGGTGATGACAGTACCCACAGCCAGGCCCTCCATTGATCCAAACCGTCAACGGCGCCTCAGTTGGATCGCCATTCCGCGCTTCAAAGAACCACCAGAAAATGTGCTGGTCCTCTGCGATATCCGCATACCCAGAATAGCTCTTCACATTGGGATCGAGCTCGCAAATGCCAGCGGGGACTTCTTTGTAGCGCACCGTGATGTTGGCGTAGCCTAGTTTTGAGACGAGGTCGGTCGGCGCGGCCACGAATTGAGAGAGGGCCGTTGTGGCGAGGGCGGCCAGGGTGATCGGCTTGATGAAGCTCTTCATGGCTTCCCAAATCTCTCAATTGATCGCGAAGCACAACGATCAGCACAACCCACAACGCTCCCAAACCTGCGGGACGGTCAGCTCTTAAACCCTTCCCTCATTCCCACGCACCAGGGTAGCTGAGTAGCTCAAGGGTAAGCTCTAGCTGTACCCTTGTCCCCCTCCGCCGTCAACGCACCGATAACCAAACAAAAATACCGAAACCATCCCACCTTCCTGGTACGGCTAAATGCGCACACAGGCACCAAGCCGAGCAGAGCAATTGATTGAGTGCGCGATGACGATGATGAACATGCGCATCGATTCCCTGCCGTGGTGCACCAGGAATTCCTTCTCTTTCAGCCCTCAGCGTGCTCCACGCAGTACAGTGCAAACGGTAGCTATTTCGGCGATACCGGTTCATCCACCAAACAATGCTCGATGACCTCAGCAGCTCATTTCACAGCATATCTTGAGAGGGACTGGAAGGGAGATCTCACAGCATCAATTGATCCCATCACATCTTACCGACAGCAAAACCCGGTACCCCGCGCCGTGCCCGCGCCATCACATTGCACACCGAGGCAAGCTTCACCAAGCTCGCACCAGCGTCTCCTCGTGTAGCTTGATAACACCCACGGCCTAATCAGGAAGGTGGGCGTTTTGCAACTTGCAGGGCTGTCGGAGCACGAGCCGCTCGGCTGGCACCGGTGAGATCGGGTCTTCGGCGCAGAGGGTCGGTTCATTATCAAAGGCCGAAGTAGCCGTGACATGAGATGGAAATGAGCTGTTGATCTTGTACCTGATACAGTATTTTGTTTGGTAGAATTTTATATATATATATTTAACAAATGAGTTGAAAAGAAAAGGAAGAAAGAGCATTGAAGGTGAGGGAGGGCGAAGCCATTTATTACGGCGCCCCCCGCGCACTAGGAGTCGTCGCTCACTCCGTAATTAGACTATAAAGTGATTCGATAATCCCTTTGATTACATATGCAATCCATGGATGGCTCGAATGACGCAAATGCTAAAATTTACGAAATTCTAATGTTGGGAAGCGCATGGCTACAAGTCTATCGATTGTCCTTTCCGAATTTTCAAGAAAATATTTGGAGTGGAGTATCGGAATATCATCGCAGGTTACCATGGCTCGCATCGCAGTCGCTGGAGGCGTAGGGGAGTTGGATGAACATCGTCGATGCTCAACCCAAGACGAAACACCACGTCGTTATACTCAGCCGAAGTGTAAGCCACACGAATCCCCAAGTCCATCAAGACACCGCTAACAGACACACCGTAGGCTTCATGCAAGAACCACGCTTATGACAAAAGAATAGCAACGCCGCCAAAGCCTCCTCCCTACATCGAAAACTGCACCCCAGTATCCAAATACCAGAACCCCTTCACTGCCCCCTCAGGCGGCGTAAAGCTCCTTATCGCCATCTCACTAACCACGACCTCCCCCGCACTACTCGTCAACCTCACCGCAATGGGGACCTCATAAGGCCCCGTATTCTGCGGTACTACCCAAGCGCCATACCGTTCCTGCGGCCGCGAGCTCGAATAATGCGGATCTCGGTCGAGACTAGTCCAATCCTCCGCGCCAGCGCCTCTAATCTCGATGTCTGTGATACCCCCGATACCCGCGGCGTTGACAGCGGTGAAGGCAAAGTAGTACGCCGAGCCACCCTCGCGCATCCAGAGGTAGATGTTGCCGGGCTTCGGGCAGGCGACGCGTCGGTAGCGGGTAGGAATCACGCCGTCGTTTAGGCTGCCGTTGCCCTGGAGCCGGCCCATTGCGATGTCGGATAGATCGAGATGGATCGAGTCGCTGGGGAGTGGACAGCCGTACTTGAAGTCGATCTCGCCGCAGTGATCGGCGCCCGGACCGCAGCACCATTTCGAGTTTGCGGAGCAGGGACACGAGTCGACGATTTCTAGGACGATGGGGTCCGAGTAGCCGGCTTCACTGACGGCATAGTCGCTGCCGTCGGGCTTGGTGCGGACTACTTCGAAGCATTCGCCGCACGAGAGGTAGTTGTCGCGGTCGCCGCGGAGGCTCGGCCAAAACTGCGTGTAATAGTCGCCGTTGGGGGCGGCGAAGTTGCCGCGGAGGGTTGTAGAAGCGGGATCCTGGCAGAGGGCGGGGTAGGCTTTGCAAAACGCGTCGCAGGTACTGCCGAGCCAGGCATCGGTCCAGGACGATGTCTTGGAGCCTTTTGTGCAGAGGCCGTAGAGGCCGTAGCCGCAGGCGCCGCCGGAGGTTAGGCCAAAGTGCGTGGATCGCTGCGTGAAGTCAGCATGCCCTAGACACCTATTGCACGGGAAACTGGGACATGGGACGTACGCTGTAATGCCAGGCTTCATCTTTTCCTATCGAGTGAACCTCCGGATACATAGTGCCACTCTTGCACATGGCCGCAGGCGGGGTCACGCAATTTGCTCCATTGCCGCTACAACTCTCGGACTTGTTGTTACTCTTGTCGTAGAGAGGGCAGCATACGCCTTCGGTCAACTGCCACGAGCCGCAGCCGCTATTTGTACCGGTGGGTTCTGGATATGCCGACTGTGCATGGGACGTGGTGCTCACAAGCATGGTTGTCGTGTACACGGGTCGGCCCGTTGGCGTTGGCTCGCCTGTCGCGCTGGAAGAAATAGTCGTCTTGCGATGTCGTCAGTCAAAATTTGGTGTAACGATGAGAAATTGTCTTACAGAGGGATCAGGTTGGCACTGGGCGTAGTATTCGTTTATCTGGACGCACTTCGTGCCCAACACGCAACATGTCTCCCCAGTGTACTCTAGGCCTCCACATTGCAGCTAGGAGATATTCAGCAGTGTCTGCGGGGTCGGAAGAAAGATGGTGTACCCAGACTTGCCTGCACGCTCGCTTCCCTACTGCGTATTGTGATGAGAGCCAGAACAGGCTCGATATGATGGCCAAGAATCGGATCATGAAATTTCAGACGATCGAGAATATGTAAGCATGCGTGCAACTCTGCGATGATGTCGAGTACATTTGATCGAGGAACGTAGGTACATGAGACTAAATAGTGAGCGACTCCCATAGTACTTCACCTCACAAACCTGGCCAGCTACAGTGATCTCCTGCCCTCTCATGACAGGTGGTCGCGACAGCTAGGGGTGATAGCGCAGAAGAGATAGTTATATATGAGCCATCTCATTTCAATGTGTACTTCTCGTCGCGTGTGACCTGTATGTTCTCTACAACCTGGTACGTACCGGCGAGGCAACATCGAGTACGCCACCATCTCATGTTGTATAAGACGAATCGGTCCCGGAAGACGGAAAAACGTGACCTGTATAACTTTGGGGCCGGGCAGAATCTGCACCCGTGGGACTGCAGGACCGGCTCCCAGATTGCTCATATAAGATCGGGCTGTGATAGAGTGCGGTATCGAGAAAGGTGGTGGTACGATGATCATGTTCGGAGATCGTTCGGAGATCGATAGGCAGGTCGTCCCTTGACTATGCTTACTACGCTCATGGCCATTCGCCACTGATTGGCCGGAATAGACGTCCTTCAGGTCTCCAACGAATCAAGCATCAAGGCTGAATAGAAGGGAGCCGCATGCCGTGAAAGGTCGATTCGGGTTGAAGTGAGATATTTGCGCGTCGAACCGCCAGATGCAGCATTGTAAAGGGACGTTTTCCCGCAACCCTCGAGAACAGCCTTTGGACCAAGACACGAGAGGTGGAGAGAAAAGGTAACCATTGGAATGCCATCATCATACTATCCCACAAGTCTATATTCATATCCATATCCATATCCATAACTCGTTCCGTCGGCATCCTCCGTCAGTATTCCAAGTATAACCATACCCACAACCCACAAGTGCACCACTGCAATGCAATTCTATCGCCAGACAAAAATACGCCTCTGAGGAAGCCCGCTTCACACCTCATCTCCATCCTTCCACCGACCCATTTCCTCAACTAAGATCGAACCCAGCTCCCGAGAAAACGCTGTAAAGCAACTTCTCCTTCATAACTCCATAATCCTTATACATGGGCAATTTCAGCAGATTAACACATGTACTCGTGCTAGGCAACCTCTCCTGGTCGCTCCCCGCATCCCTAATACTAAACCTCGGATTCAACGTTCCGAATCCCAGCAGCGGCGCTCTCGGTGTACTCGTCACGAATTTGAGGACAGCCCGCTGCTCGCCGTCGCTCAGGTCCTGCATGATTTTCCAGAAGAGCTGGATAGTGGGGTGCTCCAGGCCATCGTCACCGATGACGTAGGTGCCGCCGTAGATAGTGTTGCGGCGGAGGTCGTCGATGTTGATGGAGGAGGAGGTGCCGCCGACGAGGGTCTGGAGCTCGGATTGGTTGAACATGGAGAGCCAGCTTGGTTGGATCATGGTGCTCAGGCCGCGGAGGAAGGCGGCCGTTTGAGGATACGGCTGGTTCTGCAACCGGTAGCGGGCCATGTAGCTGATGTAGACAAGTCGGTTCTGGTTCGTGACCGGGGTGTTGGCGCCATCGGGCTTGAGGTCCCTGGTAATGGTTTTGGTCTTTTTGGTCGTGTGATCGACGATGATGTTGTCCGTGACGGTAAAGTTCAAGGCAAAGTCTTCGACATCGCCTGTGTAGTTCTTGAGTTGGTGGAGACCCTGGTACAGGCCTTCGTCCAGGTCACGGAGATCGTTCAAGGTCGGTCGATAGCCCGATTCGTTCGGCGCAGAGCCAGTGCCGCCCGTCAACGCCCACTTGCGTAGGAAGAAGGGGGCAAAGTTGACATCCACCAAGATGCCTTCGTACAAGCACTTGCCGATGATGCGTCCCAAGAACTCAAACCTTTGCAAGAATTCAGACACCTGAAGACGGAACTCGCTGGTTCCTTCTTGTATGCCAGCTTGCCTGAGCCTCTCTTTGAGTTCCTCCACAGCCGCTGGGTTGGGATAGAGCAGATGTTGATCATTCTCGACAAACATCTCAATGTCGTCTGTGGGTAAGAAGGCTCTGCTTGTGACGCTAGTGAGAAACTCCTTTGTCACGCCTCCACCGTCAATGCCAGCTTCAGGTTGGTCAAATTGATCCACAAAGGTGATCGAAATGGGCTCCTTCAGGCCCTGACCGAGCGAGTAGAATTGCGAGAATGCGTCATCGAATTCGTGCTCGCGCCGGATCCGTGCGGTGTGCTTGTCGAATTGCCCCGGCCCGTCAGGTATCTGTCTCAGCCGCCACCGCCACGCCTCTGGGTCTGCACTCCCACGTCGCTTGATCTAGAACAAATTAGTCACTGCTTTCGCTACTTGGCGTTCGTCAAACCTACCATATCCAGGTTCACGAACTCGCGGAAAATCTGTACACGAGTTGTGAACGGAATGAAAAAAGGCATATTCTGCAGGATCTCTAAACGCGGCGCCACCTTTTGCAAGTACCTCATGCGGGATAATTTGCGCTGCTGCCGCGAAATCCGCTCTTGACGTCGCTGGTACTGCGTGCGGGTCGTCCCAACAAGCCGTGGGGTGTCATCGAACTCCTCTTCATCCTCGTCAATGTCATCAGCATCCTCCTCTTGCAGCTTGTGCCTGCTCTCTTCCTCAACTACCACCTGGGGAATGAAACTGGTCATGTCGAACCGCGAAGTCATCAGCCAGTGGTCCGCAGGTAAGAACTTGCGCCGCGAATCACGTTCGTAGACCATGCGCAAAAGTCCAGTGACCAAGCCCTTGACATGATCGAGAGTCAGACCGGCAACGCCTCCTACTTGAGGCTCGATCTGTTTCGGTGGCTGAGGCTGTGGCTCGGGTGATTTGGTGAACAAGTTGAGGCTGGTGCTACTAGACTCGCGCTCTTCTTGGGCATTGATCTCTGAAGCGTTGAAGTATAGCGTGAATCCAAGGTTTTTGAGGAATGTCGTCAAATCCTTGACTTCGCCGAGTGGTAATGAGTTGTCGCGTACTTGTCCAGTATAAACGTCTTGCCCTCCCGAGAAGAAGTCTTCGTCATCAGTCACCTTGAGAACGAAGGTGTACAACTCAAGGAATACGAGAATCACCCTCCACTCGTCAGCGATGGCGGCGTCGCGATCGATTTCCTGCTGGGGCGCTTGCCAAAACGCGTGCTGGGTCAGGCTGGCAGTCTGGGCGTGTCCTGTTATCGAAGCGCTCGCTTGAGTGGTCTTCGGTCGAAGAAGATTGACGGCAGTCCTAGAGTCTCGGGTAATCGTTTTGAACACAGACGAGCGCTTGGAGGCCTCCCAAAAGTATCTGATAGCGGGAGCCTTCTGCGCGCTCTTGCTAGCTCGTGCATCTGATGGGCCCATGTAGAGCCACATCCGTATCTCGTCGCCTCGCCGAGGAAAGAAGCGGAGAAGTGCAAGGGCGTAGTTGGCAAGCTGCCTCGACTCCTCAATCCTCTCTTCCTCAGATGCTTCGGAGTTTTGCGATCCGGCCAAAAGGTTTCCGATGCCCTCTTGGTTCACCAGTGACAGGATCTGGTCTTTTAAGAAAGCGTTCACGCCCTCTGCTTCTATATCTTCTGCCTTGTCACTATCCGATGCTGAGCCTTCGACGATGTTGGTGGGTAGTGAATTTAGGAGCGGCGAGATAACTGTGACGAAGTCCTTGTGCACAGTGTAGGCTTCTGGTGAATGGAAATTATGCGCATAACGGTGGAAGTAAACGAAAGAGCCCAGGAAACGCAATCGGGTTGCAGTGTCAGCCAATGCAGGGCGCGCTTGTAGACCTAATTGTTTAAGAGAGGTGGCCAATGCATTTGCGAGCAGCTTGTAGTTGATGGCATCCGCGAGTGAATCCCGGAACTTGGTCGCCCACGGGGAGCTGGAGTCGGCGCTCAACGCTGGGAGAGGCAAGAAGCTGTAGCCGAAAGCCTCATATGCATTCAACGTATATCCCGTCACCTTTTTCAAGGGCGAGACAACTGTCCCATACAAGGCCTCCGATGTGTCCGTGTCCCACCCTTCGCCCTCCTCCAACGCCAGCCTCGAGACGACCTGTGCGAGTGTGGGGTAGAATCGCGTGGCATTCTGCGACGTTTCGGCGGGGATCTGGTCCACTAGGAATCGAAGTATCGCCAAAGAGCTTCCAATCTGCTCTGGTGATGCCGACCCTTTTATCTGCCGGTCTATTACCGTCAGGATCATCGTCTCGAGCCGCAGGTAGGCCGATGGCCACGGCCCGCTCGCTGTGAGGCCCAGCTTCCGCACAGTCTCCACCTGGCGGGAGACGTAATGCCGTATCCTGCGGACGTCCTCTTGATTCCGTGTGTTGACGAATCGGACGAGGCGCTGGAGCTGGGCCAATGCTTCGTCTTCAGAGCCATACGGTGCGACTGTCTCGGCGGTATGAGATGTCTCGACAGTATCCCATTCCTGTCGGAGCAAGCCGGCCAGCTTCTGTCTGCTCGAATGGCCCCTCCATACTTTTTGTATTGTGCCTGCAGCCTTCAGCTCCTCCCGCTCCCGCTGCCTCTGTATCCGGTCCTGCTGGGCGCGGTCGAGGGCAGCTTGCGAACCGGCGCCGGAGCCTGCACTCCCAAAAGCATGTGTTTTGCGTCCGCCGAGGTTAACGTTCCGCGGCCGTTTCGTGCTGCCGGAGAAGTTGGAGAACATGGCGGTGGGCTGTGGTGGGGTGGTTCCGCCGTGGATGAGGGGTTTGGTTGTTGATGACGCGGGGCGGTGTGGAGGATGGATTATAGATTAGAGCCAGGAGGCAGGAGAGGCAGTTCACTAGAGAGAGTTGCGGGTGGGTGCAAATGCACTGTGTAGGCTAAGTAACGTTGGCAGCGGCGACTGTGAGCACGTCAAGGCGGCGACATGAGCCGGTAAGCTTCACCACGCGAACCACACGCCGTGAAAGGGAATTTGCAGGTGCGGAGGAGCAACAGCGGTGAATGTACCAGGATGGGTCAACTTTCGGCGAGCTTCCATTTGGCTCTTTGGGCCATGACAATGATGCTGGATGCGATAGTCAGCAACGCCCGCCGCCTCGCCTGCCTTAGTTCCGATGGAGGCCCGTGCGCCAAGGCCCTTTCACGTGGCAGTCCTTGGCACCACCATCGGCCGTTCAGCCTTAACGCGACAACGTTGAACAATGACACCCAATCCGTCACACGATGCCCAAGTCATTTGGATGATGTATGGTATCAACAAGGAAGACCCCAAGCCACACACCATGTCTCTTCTATGCTGGAGCTTTTCAATCGGTCGCGAAGACCTTAAAACATAGCAGACCCCCCAATAACAGGAACATAAACCCCATTCAGCCACCCCGCTTGCTCTTCGCACAAACTTGCAACCACCCAAGCCACCTCCCCGGGCTCCGCATATCTCGGCGCAACAGGCGTCCTCTCAACAACGGGCCTCAACGCCTCCCTCACCTCTTCGGGCGCCGCAAGAAACATATCCGTCCCAACAACCCCAGGCGCTACCCCATTAACCGTACACCCATACTTCTGCGGCAGCTCCACCGCCCAACACCGTGTAAAGCTCTCAATCATACCCTTCGTGCCCGCGTAGATGTTCGCTGGCGTTCGGGTAGTTGATCGCGACTGAAGCTCCGCGCGCGGAAAGTTCGCGGGTGATGGCGGCTCCGAGACCGAGGGAAGAGCCGCTGACTAGGGCGACTTTGCCTGAGAGAGTCTTTGCTGGTGAGGCCATGGGATGCGATGTTGACCTGCAGATTTACTTTAATACACACGACCGCAAGAAGCAGGCGTAGGGAGCACGCTTACAGTTGCGACGAGGTGTACTATTGCGAAATACTCAGGTGTGCAGATGACCCCACATAGTGTTTATTGAAACGCTGAATGTACGGATTTGGATTCCGCTCGATCGAGTCTCAAAGACTTCTGAAGCTACGCGACAGTGTCTGATTTCAGCACCCGACGGAGCAGAAGCGAGCTTTACCGGAATCAACATGATCAAATAGGTTTCGTTCTCGAGCACTCGAGAAGTTTCTCCCTAGTTGATCTGCGCAGCCTCAACTATCGGCGATCTGATGCCAAGGTCCGGTTGACATCACGGTGCGGAGACGGACTCTCCGCCCAACCACCCATCCCCACGAGCCACCCACCTGATCATCGCCCCCCGCTTTGGTGCCGCGCAGCATCTACCCACAGGATCGGAGCAATTATTTCTAGGTAAAACATGTCATTCCATACTCTCGGCAACCCGCCCGATCCATCGCGGCGACGACTATAATAAGAAGACTTCAATACATCGCAAAAGCCACGATAACATCAGTCCTATTCACTCTCTAAGAAAATGTTCTCCAAATGACTTCGTCGCAACTCCGCCTCCGCAAAGACCATTCATATCCATATTTGGTCATCTGAACATTGATTCTACGAGTAACCGGGGGATTTAATCACTCCAAGAGGTAGCCAACGCCCACAGCTAGTCTTCCCCATCCCCTCCCTCCTTCAGCATCCTTCCCGCAAATTTTGCTACTCTCCCCGCTCCATCGCCGCCTCCCTCGCCCTCTGCCCCGCCCGAAATACGGCCGCAAAAACCAGCAACACAATCACGGAAAGCCCTAGCAGCATCACCGTACGAAATAAAATGCTCTCGCGGAGGTGATGCGCCATCCTCCTCAAGCATCCAGGGCCTTGCGTCTGTTGCTGTAGCCACTGCCGCGTCTCAGGCGCAGCTTCAACGTCGACTAGGGAAAAAGCATCGATGTCGTGCTCCATACGGACGGGACGTAGAAAGGGTCGTGGTGGTGGCTGCACGGGGTTTGAGGGAGGGTAGGCGGAGAGCGAGTAGCCGTGTGAGATGTAGGGGGGTGGGCGGTATGTTGATAGGGGCGAGGGAGAGGGGAAGCGATCACGTCCATTCTATACGGACTTCATCAGCGTAGTCTGGGGAAGTTTACATGAGGATATTTACGTACTGTTCGCGATGGAATGAGGGCCCGGGCTATTCTTGGCGACCGGGCTGGGGCGGAGGGATGTGTGGGTGGGTAGGTGGTTGAGATGGCGGCTGCGTAGGGGGGTGGGCTGGAATCCTGCGCAGGGTTAGAATTACCCAGGCCGGGGAAGTGGATTGTGGTGGGGACTTACTGAGGTAGATTGCACGGTGGGCTTGTGGTAGATGGGTAGACCGGGCCAGGTGCAGTAAGATGTTGGTGCGGGCATCGTGGGAGACGTTGTGGGGCTTGCGGTGGTGTTTTGCGGGTGCGACTCCTGCTTGACCTTAGAACAATTTTCACGAACACAGTGCTGTTGGCGTCTACTCACTGAGGAAGATTCAGCTGTCGGTCCGCCATAGAGGGGTAGGCTCGAATAGGGGTAGTAGGATGTTGGCGGGGCCATTGTGCGTTGCGTTTTGAGTTTGTCGTCAAGGTTTTTGTGACGAGACAGGCTTGGAAGTCGAGAAGTGGAGTGAAGGGTTGTGGGAGGAAGGAAGCGGAAGAAAACTTTTTTATGTCATTTTTTTCACGTAGGGAGACTGATTTTCTGTGGGGAGGGAGCCATGGTTGTGGAAGGGAGTCGATGTGGTTCGCAGGCTCGCGACCAAGACCGCGACAGTGGACACACCCAACTTCTTAAATGCAAGCACCTGAAAGCTCAACGCAGTACTATGTTTGTATAAGTGGATATAAATAAAATGCTGTTCCCTAGACAACTAATTGGGACGCCCCGTAGCATCGATGCGTAGCGTACTGGTATACATCGGTGTTCGATGCGATGCGGTATGGTGGCGAACAGTCCTTGGTCAGCACCTCGCACGGCTTCGCGAAGCCGTGCCATTCCAGAACTCCAACGAGTACCCAGAATGCCGTCACATCCCGCCCGAATCGTTCCCCCACGTGTGCACGCACTCAGTCCATAGTGATACCGCATTCCATCAGGAGTTCTCTCAACTCTTCATTCACCTTCTCCTTACTCTTCCTAACCTTCTTCCCCAAGACTTTGCGGAATGTCAGCGCACGCCATTGTCCTCGCGCTCCGGACAAACCTGGTTGAAGTCGTGCATGATTGCATCGAGGACCTTCTCGCAGCCGACGACCATGGACTTGTCAGCATCCTCCATGACTTTCGCAAAGCCTTTTTCGAGATAGTATCTGATTTGGGTGTAGGGACCAGACTTGCGTGCGCATACGGCGGCGGTGAAGAATGCGGAGCGGGCGGCGTGTTTGGTGCGACCTAGTGGAGATGTAAGTTGAGGTGTTGCAGAAGGAAGGCGCGAGATACGCACATTGCTTCGAAATTTCGGCTTTCAAAGTATCCGCGTAGATGATTTACATCCGATACGTGAAAGGACTCGACAGACCATCGTTGAGAGTATCGTTGTTCAACGGCCTTTACACAATTGTTAGTTGGGTTTCTCCGCCGTATGAGATGATTTGTCTAGAAGTGGCTGGAGGTCGTCGCGAGCAGGCTCGAGCAAGCTTGTGTTCCAGTTGGCTTTTCCACAAACAGCTGTCTTCCAATTGCCTGTATAGCGTAAGTAGTTGCACATTGTCGGGCGTCTTTCTTGGCGAGTCAAAGGTAATAGTCTTACCTTGATGCCTCACAAATGATGCAAAGCCGCTGTATGTGTACTGTTTCCTGTCAGCTCCTCTCAAATGTTTTTACTATGGTGCTATACCTTTGAGATCTTGCCGCAAAATGCCTGTGCCTTCGCAATCCATTTATCTTCGGCAAGATCTATCCTAGTCAGCACAATCGCCATTGCATTAGGGCTAGCATAGCTTACCGAACTTGACCAACATAGGCGCAACAGATCGCTGGAACAACTCGTGACAGACGCCGTCGAATCCCTTCCGGCACCCTATAGAAGATTAACATCCAATATCTTCGTATTGATGATCTAACCACTTTCCGCGTCCCGCTCACGATCTTGAGGAGATTGTCCCTCTTCACCATGGGCTTGAGGCCTATCATGGCAACTCCATGGAATTCAGAAGGATCCTGATCTGCGCTGCGTAATGCTGGAGGGCATGAACGACGCTACGGTTACCCGCAACGGCGAGAAGGTAAGACCGCACGTCGGGAATCTCTGTCACCGCGACCGAAAGAGTAGGTGGGTCTTGCAGCGAGATGCCCCTGACATGAGCCAAGTAGCATTTGCTACTGACATGAAAACAGGAAGCTCTTGCGTATCGTTGGTAATCGACGAGTGCCAGTCCTGCAGCTACAAGAATCTCCGTACGCTTGCATTTGAGGTGCATGAGGAGAAATTGGTTGAGTCCCTGCTCGTTCATGCCCGCAAAGTAATCGGACGGACTGGTTTAGCGCGTTCCCTTGATCACCTTTTGCTCCGCGCCAATCTCATCCTCGATGTCGTTGAGAGACCGAAGCTGTTCTTGTTGCTGCCGCGAATACTTGATGCGGCTGTTGGACTCTTGCTCGATATTCTGAGACCAATAGTCAGTATTGGGGCCTCCTTCCCTGGTTGGCACTCACATCCGACCGAGAGAGCACTACGGTCACGATTCCGCCTCGCTTCCTACGATAGAGTTCCAGGATGTATTCCTCAAGCGTTCGGTCGTCCTCGGCTCTCTCGATGCCATGAACGATGATTGCTTGGTGACAGTGTCGAAAGTAGGCCATCGCTAGCTTGACCCGCAGCTGATTTGTGTCGGACACGCCTGACGAAAGGAACGTCAGCGACACTGCCAATTAAAGATTCGCTGGGTGCATCCGCAGAATTAGCACTCGCGGGAATGTTGCTCACCTGGAAGGTCCACAGCCTAATCCTCTTTGCGAGGACAGGATTCGACATATATTTTCCGACATTCTTGACGAACGGCCACACCGAGCATTCAAGATCCGTACCTTCGATGACCGGTTCATCGAACTGCTGGGTAAAGGCTCGAGCGCCCTGTTGAGCTCGTGGGCTGTATGTTCATAAAGAGTCGTCACATTGCCCAACTTCGCTAACTCGCTAATGATGTCTCGTGTCCACCCTAGTAGTTTCGAAAGGATCTTAAGATTATTCGCAGATTTGGCATTTTTGAAGAGCCGGGCTGCGCTACCTTCATCTTCGAATTCACTCTTGTCGCCGAATAGGGAACAGAAGATCTTGAGCATTGGTTTTCCGAGATCAATTGTGGAGATGTCCTTCAATTGCTCTTCGAGGGGTGCATTTTGTGCTTCGTAGTAATTGGCAAACTGGGTTTTGACGATTTCTTCGCATACTTGCGGATTGAAGTAGTTGATAACAGCCGCAAAGGGGTATGGCTGTCGCTCCTGCGCTTGCATAAATTCGATAGGTACTAGTGTTCCTGAGCCTCCGTCGCCGGCCTAGGTTTATATTAGGATGTGGAAAGTGAAGCATGCCGGTTGTGCTCACCTTCAGAGACACGCCTTCGATTCCCAGAAAAGCGTTGATGAGTGACGACTTCGCAACCCCGCAATTGCCGTAAAGACAGATCGTGTGGGACGCAGAGTAGTTTGGCGAGGCTAGCCCTGCGAGGCATTCTTTCATGTATTTTGTCTCAACATCCTGGTCATCGCCCGTCATGACTGTCTCGTGGACACTACAAATGATGCCTTTGGCCGTGTCTTCGGCCTTGGCGAACGAGGAATGGTAGGCAGCTATCGTAGGTAGCGGCTCTGTTGCGGGATCATGGCGCAGCGTTGCCTCGGAATCGAGAGTAGCGTATTTCTCGTGGAGTTGCTGGAAGTAGTCCGCAATTTCTAGATCGAGCTCCGGGCCTATGCGGTCGTCCACAAATGCGCCCCAACGCCAACGATGTCACTTACGTTTACGCTTCTTCGATTGATTATCAGAACTGTCCTTTGCTATCGGTATGCCGATCACCGTTGGGAGAGAGTGCACAGTCGGCGCGGTGTTGAGCGTGAAGCCGGGTTCTGGACCAAGTGAAGTTGGGTTGAGATCACTGTCATCGTGGGGTTCGAAAACTGGTCCGTCCTCCATCCCAGAAATGTGGACCACGAAGTTGTTGGATGTGGAGTGGTGGCGCGAAAAAGGTTGAGTGGGGTTGTCAGGCTGGAAGGATGGGCGGGGCGAGGGTAGATATACGACGAAGGGCCGTTATCAACACTAAGGTAAGAGAAAAGTAAGAGAAGCAAGCTGGCTGGTACCAGAACGAAAGTGAAGCCAAGCTGGAGGGAAGAGAGGTGAGAGAGCGTCGCTCTTTTCGACGAGCAAGACGGTGAGTTTGAATTTGTCTAGAGAACCCTGCATTACGGTTAGACATCAAGATACTAGTGGATAGGCTTGGAAAAAAAGCGCACGTATTGGTTTCGGTGGAACAGTTTTATTGACTGAATTGCTATTGAGGGTTCGTTCTGGCGTCAACGGTCCATAATTTCGTATACTCCCCAATGAGTGTATCATGATGACACGGATGCCTCCTTCCCATACGCCGTCGACTCCATTTGATCTTTCGTTTCGTCCGCACGCTCACAGTATGGTACCGAAGCCGAAAGTTGTCTTCATGCTCCTCACATAGTATTCGCCCCAGTTGTTCTTGGTCGGCTCCTCCTGACCAACTGGAACGCCCGTCCACTCCACCCTCATAACCGTGACCGAGTCGACGTCATTCTGGTCGAACCAAATGGAGAGCGTGGAGTAGTGTCCTGCCGGCCACTGCGCGAGGCGCCATTTCTGGACAATGTGCGTCGGCTCCTCCAGCTCGGTAAACTCCCCAGATACGTTGCCGCCGAATAACTGGAATGTACCCCCGGGCTTTGCGCCAGTGAAGTTCTGCGGTGGTGATCGTGTGAAGGCTGCCAACCGCTGCGGGTCCGTAAAGGTCTTGAAAAGCTCCTCGGCCGTCGTGCGGAACTCGGTGCTGTCGGTGATAGTCACAGTATTGACTAAGGATCCCGCGCTCGTCTTCGATGCTGCCGCTGAGGGCTTTGAATCGGACTTGTTGACACTGGAGCTGGAGTAGTACTTGGGGGTGGAGAATCCGCTAGACGGGTTCGAGCCGGCAGCGTGCTGAATGTCCTTCCCGTGTTCTGCAATCAGAGCCGGACCTAATTTGGCAAAGCTCTTCCGGAGTTGCGGGAGCAGTTTTGATCGAACGAGGTCCTTGACGGGCTGTTTGCTCTGGTCGTCGGAATAGACGTCTATCTCAAACTGGAAAATGTGTTAGGCCGTCCATGATCTGCTCCAATGTCGCGTCGGTACTGGGAGCGTAGGGAACATACGACGTACTCGTCTTCCTCCGTGTCGTGTGCAACCTCGGGAACGGTGATGGTGCCACTGGCCTCCTCACCTTCCTTGTTCTTGCCTGCCGAGCATGTCAGCCAGCTGAACATGCCCAAGCGAATGAAAACACAACGTACCAGAGTATTCCAGCTTCAGCTTGACATCGAATATGGTAATGACCTTGCCCTTGCGCTGGCTCACATCCACGTCTCCGTCCATGCTCATGACCTTGTCGATTTTGGCCGTGACGCCATCCTGCTCGGCCGAGACCTGGGAGAGCTCCTTTTCGAGGTAGTCGCGCGCCCATGGGCTGACATCCTTATTCACCCAGTGCCAATTGTTCGGGTTGTGGAGAACCATTGTGGGCGGGGTAGCTTCCGCGGCGTATGTGAGTTCTGCGACGGAACAGTGTCAGCGTCTGCAACACCAACATGCGAGAAGAAACAGGGTATGTATGTGTAGTCAGGACTAGGAGCTATGCTCCCGCAAAGCTATTCCGCAGCAAAAGAGTACAAGTCTTCTAGGACTGGTGCCAGCTGGATATTTCATCACTAGAACAAAGAGAAGCGACAAGGATCGGTCCCTACTTACCGAAATACAGAAACTAATGTCGCTAAAAGCTGCTCGAGAGGTGGACAAGAACTGCGAGGAAGAGAAGGTGCAGCAAAGCTGATGTGATACTAATAGACCATGTTCGAGAGAATATTCGAGAACTCTGACCAGGCGCGCAGAAGCAAGCTGGCCGCCAAGCCCGTCGGGCCGACGAATCTCCGACAGCAACCCTTCCTCAAGCGGCAGTGCGAACTCTCACAAAACGATTTTTTATGCCTTTCTCGCATTTTGGATCCTACCAGGAAGGAGATTGACCGAACATGGAGCACGCTGAGCAATACACTGGAGGATGGGGACTTCATGCATCAATTCGCCATGATCGAGCGAGGTCTAGTAGACGTCACCGACCCACAAGGTGAAAAATCTGTAGATAAAGAGAGAGGTCCGCAGCTTGAGATACGGGTCTCGGACGACGGCAGGCTCCGAATTGACGGAAAGAAGTCTCCGTCAATTGGTGTCGAGCCCTCCGCCCAGGAGGCCACAAACCAATTTCCACTGCCTCTGGTCGCACACTGCCGGGTGTTGGGCCAGCGGGCTCAGAAGTAGATCAAAACCGTCTAGATTCCTCCACGACGACGCATAGAAAAGGAAGTATGTATGCGTACGTAAATCTAGCGATTGCTGTTTCGTCACAGTTTTCGTCACCCCAAGGTCAAGAACCCCACAAAAACCAACACTGAAATGCATAAGGCCCGAAACCCGGGCCGCCATTTCATCATCGCTACATACGCATGTGTAACTTTCTGGTGGTATTCTCTTTCATCAATGAATGTAGCAGACACCATCCGCTCATGCCCAGCATCGAGCCTCAAACCCGCCAAAAGACAAAGTATACACAAGAGAATGGCAACGCAAGCCAACACCCAAAGAAAAGAAAAAACTGGCACACCGGACCGAACGCCCGAAACTCGCCCAAACCCACATTCCATCAAGCCAAACACGCAAAAAAAGCACCCGCATAAAGGCATCGCCATGCGAGTCAGCGCAGTCCGGAGGGACGAGGCTCACTGGACAAAGCTAAGCCACCTAAGCGCCCGTAGGCACAGACACACCTGCCGTAACCGTAACTCTCACCACCTCGGTAACATACCTCGTGCTAACCTGCCCATTGGACAGCGTAACAACCTCAACCGGCGCCTCAGCCGATGGCGCAGGCGTAACCTCTGCATCCGACGTCGCCGCACTAGTCACAACAGTAGCCGTCTCACTCTTAGCCAGCGACAGCGTTAAGCTAACCGGGCTCGGCGTCACACTAGCACTTTCCTCGACCCCAGCACCAGCCTCAGCCTCCGCATCCGTGATATTCCAGCTCCACTCCCCACTGGTAGTATTCCAACCACCGGTGGTCTCGTTGAAGCCGGGGCCCGAGGTAGTAGTATTGGACAAACTGCCCTCGTCATACGTCGGCGGGTTACCGTGAATCTCAGGCTTGTACTGAAACGCGCCAGTCCATTCCGGCACCTGAGTGTCGTTGTGCGGGAGATGCACAGGGACGCTGAACACGGTGACGTTGAGGCCCTGGGGCGGATTGTTGCGTGGGATTTCGCTAAAGTCCATGGCTTGGATGCGCCAGTAGAAGTTTGTCTTGAGCCACTCGGCTACGTCGTCTTTCTCGAGACTGGGGAGCTCGCCGGCTTGGTACTTTTCCGCGAGCTTCGCGGTGAGGCCGATGTTGGCTGTGACGATGACATCCGAGGCCATGCGTGGCGAGGAGAGGGAGGCGATCTGGCCGACGTAGTTAGGATCCGTGGCCCATTTGGTGGGGTCGGAGTTAGGCGCGCCGAGGAAGGCGCGGACTGAGTAGGAGACTTGGATGTCGGAGGGCATGTTGACTTCGGCGAGCCAGTCGGTGGCGTCGGCGCTGCGGTTGTTGGTGCCGAGTGTGGAGATGGTGTTGTTGTTGTTCAGACCTTGCGTCTGGGGTTTGTAGAGCTTGTTGATGGTGAGTGTGAGAGTGTCGTTAGTAGGGTTGGAAGCCAGTTCCGGGTAGGTGTATCCAAACGACGTCCAGTTGCGGGAGGTTGTAGAGGTCCACATGTCACCGTTCGCGTTCATGTGGAAGGGCTTTAGTGGGGATGCGGGGCCTTGGGTGCTATTCACAGTAATGGTATAGGTCTTCTTGGGCTGAGTAGCGTCCTCTACCCAAGTGTCGGGATAGCGTTGTTGGTAAAGAGCGATAATGCGGTCCATTTGGCAATGATGGAACCAGAAGACTGGGTCGAAAGCAGACACTTCCGGAATGCCCATGTTGCCAAGGCCAAAGACGTTGTGAAAACCATCATGCAACGTTTCCATGTTGCCAATAGTGCCACCGTTCGCCTTGGTGCTCCACTGGTTGTACGGTTGGTAGGCAGTAAGTAGCTTGTAAAGAGTGTCACGATTGTTCGCCTGCTGGTTGGTGATGCGAGCATTCGCTTCGTCGTTACGGCTTGTAGCATTTTCAGCAAAGCCGTCCTCGGGAAGTCGAATGGTTGTGTTCCAGTTCTTGAATTGGAATTCTTCCTATCCGGACATTAGCTGGATTC
This sequence comes from Lentithecium fluviatile CBS 122367, assembly GCA_010405425.1. Lineage (NCBI taxonomy): Eukaryota > Fungi > Ascomycota > Dothideomycetes > Pleosporales > Lentitheciaceae > Lentithecium > Lentithecium fluviatile. The sequence goes on from MU005571.1 coordinate 1,675,314, forward strand.
TGACGAAGACGGGCACAGCAATTTGGGCTTGCATTGGAAAATTAAGTGACTTGAGACATACCAGAATAGAGAAATCGTCATATCTGAGTGGATGAAAATTGAATTGGTACAACGGGTTGGGAATCACAGACGCCGTACCATCTGAAAGTGTGACGTTAACAGACGTCCGTCGGAGACTGGCCGGCATGACTCCTTGATCGTCCGTCGGGTCCAAGGCCCAATCCCAGTAAGGTAGGCGGACCTTGTGGGCGATCTTGAGAGCGTTGTCTCTAGCTTGCCCCTCGGGATACTCATTGGCAATTTCTACAGCACGATCGTGGAGGATCTGCTCGAACAATGCGAGATATGGTCTGTGCCATGTGCCGAAGAGGTTGCTCAAGTGAGGACAATACCCAGCGGTGCCGTTTCCCTCTACACCGTCCCATGGTCCGAATGGAGCTCCGTGAATTCCTAAGTTTGTCAAAATAGAACGCCAAGATTGAGGAAGCCAGACGTACCCGCGACTTGAAAGTACGACACCTTATCGCTCTGATCCATTGCCTGGAATCTCGCAAAAGCCTGCAAGAAAATGTTCCACATCTCCGTGTCTTTCTCGAGCTCTCGCAATTCCAATCGTGGCTGCACTCCAGTTCCCTGCACGCCAACAACGGAGAAGAAGGTAGACTCATCGGTCCTTTGGGTAGCAGCGCAACTCGGTCCATCGCTGAGAGGAGCAGCTTGTGAGAACCCGACGAGGGACAGTGAAGTGGTGAGTGTTGCGAAAGTAGAAAAGAATGACTTCATCGTGGCCGGACGGTAAAGAATGTACAGGATCGATCAAGACCCCAGAGAAAAGAATGTGAAGGCTTGGAAAGCGAAAGAACGATTGCCACGGACAATGAACGAAAGGAAGGGCGAACCTGACCCGTGACTACATTGTCCTGGGGCCCGACGGACCTTTAAGAAATGCAAGCGGGGTTGCGAAATGAGATGGATGGTCGGAGCACTGCCATTCGAATCATTGTTTTAGAACCCGGACGGTCCCGCACATAGTCATGCGGCGGGGCGTTGTGATGGTAGGATGTGGCGCAAGGTAGCTGCGAGCATGTAAAGCGTCAGTATGCCATCCGGACTGGGAACGTGTTTGGTTTACTTCAAACAAATTGGTTTCTGGCTACCATCTAGCCAACCACGAGCGGTGTTTCAAGATTCGTTCCTCATGCTTCGCTAAATCAGGAAACAGCACCAGGATCTCCCAGGAACCACTATTCGTCAGAGGATGTGACTACAAGACTAGGCCAGGCCTAGTGACTCCATACGCCGTAGTACTGCGTTCGATGAACATCCAGGCGTCGCTCCGCGCCGTTGATGCCTTTGCGTTGTTGTTTACGTATCCTCGTTGGCTTCGGGCGGCAAAGTTTCCAAGGCATTCCATCGAGAAAGACCAACAGAGGCTGTGTTCGACTTCGTACGCAGGCCAGCGGCGCATGAGGTGAGAGTGGTGAAGTTGAGATGGAAGGGTGATGGCACGGACCACCAGCGGGTTGGTGCGACGTCCCAGGATCCCCTCTTTGCTTCACGCAGATTGCAAGCCACTGAAATTTCCGTGCTGTCGACTTCGCTGCACATCGGACTGTAGCAAGGCAGGGCCGCGGAGTGATAAATGTTTATCGATAGGCGCAACGTGGGATCGACGGACGCGAGGCCTCTTGTGGAGTTGTGGGGTATGAAACGAAACGGCCTCAGCCTCACGCATATGCTGACGAGGAAGGGCAGAGTGAAATACGTTCATGCAAGTTGAACAATTTCCCTCGGTAGGAGTCCTGGTCGTGAGAGCGGCGCTCGGGGTGCTTCGCCATGACAGGATGTGTGAGTCGACGTACCCTTCGAGGCACGACTGCCGCGTGATTGATTGAATGTTTCCTGGTGAATTCTGTCCTCTTGGTGCATCATGTGGCTTCCATGGTGTCCGGTGGCAGCGATTCATCGTGATCATAACTTCGGAGTGAATGTTTTGTCGACCTGCTCGACGCCTCCATGCCGCCCTTTCGCTTTCTCAGACCAGATGTATCTGACGCGACATGAGCACTCGCCCATCGCTTCACCCTCACGAAGGTTGCCACCACTGCTGCAGGGAGCGCACCAAGTTGGCGACTCGAAATGCCGCTGCTGCTTTTGAGAATCTCGACTGTTGTGCGGACGCGTGTGATAGACGGATTGAGAGACTGTCCGTAAACATTGTCACGGAACGCGTTTAGCGCAATGTTGCGGAGCAATAGAATGTCTCCTGCCCTGACGCGATCCAACGTTTGGGCAACACTATTCTGTGAGTCTCCTCTGCCCGAGGGCCTGTTCCAGAAAGAGATGGTGAAGCCGGACTTGGTGTCGTCCGCAACGGTGATTTCTCTTAGACTCATTCTGTAACCTCCCTTTTTAACAAACACTTCCCGATCGTTGGGCTGTGCCGTCAACACGCATAGGAAGTTGGGAGTAGGCGTCTGCGGATATATTGAACGCAGATAATCCGCACTTGGGAGCGAACCCAGTGGCGTGAGCATTAACGTGGATAGGATCCGTAGAATAGGTCCCTGGCTAGCTTCTTGCGGTTGACTTTCCATATCCGTGCTCATCGTCTCGAATGAAGTCCCCATGAGGGAGAAAGAGGACACCGTGCGATCGGCTGCGTCATCAGCAGCGATTTGAGACGACAGAAGAGTGTCATGGAATATGAGCGAGTGCTGTACGAAGTCGTCGATTCCGACTGTATTATCGAGAAGCGTTACCGTTTGATCCAGAATGGTTGTGTCGTCTGAAGGTAAGTCCAATGGACCTTCTATCTCCGGGACAGAGAACGACAGATCTGGATTGCTGCCATGAAGTGCGCCTTCTGGAAGGTAAGGCTGTGACCATCCAGTACGCAGACGTGTATCTTTGGGCGTGAGACGGCGCCATTTCAAATTAGGAGCAGTGTTCTTCTCGCTAGGAGGTTGATATAACGGGTCGTGTAAACAGCGAGCAAGTGCTTCTGCGTCAAGCAAGTTCTCGGCTCCAAAGTCGAGATTTTCGCATAAAGGAGCGCCGTTTAGTGTTTTGAGCCTCATTGGCCCATTCGTTCACTGTTGACGCGTCGCGCGACGTGTCGTGGGCTTTGTACGAAGTTGTCCGAGATGCTGCCTAGTCGGGCTGATGCTGCTACACGTATGGCACACTGTATCGCAGCAGATAAGCAAGAAAAGTTAATATAAGCCAATCGGAAAGTGGAGTAAGGTAAAGGATGAGAGGAAGGCACGGAGAAAGCGCATCGGAGAAGAAAAAAGACCGAGCATCCGACAATCTCAGGTCAGCCTCTCCACCGCCTACCAGGCATGAAGCCGAGTACAAAAGGCGACCACCCGCTTTCCCACGCGAAACAAGTGCCTTCCATACAAATGTTTATCCACAAAGCTGCTCAACACTCCGTCTCGCTTCCGCTCGCAATTGCCGCCACATAGCGCGTCACCGGCGCCCACGGACGTAACCGCGCCTTAATTCCGCGATCCCCTTGGCGATCTAATCAGATTACAAAAAGTTCCCCCTCCCACCGTCCACCATGTCCCCCGCCTCGTCCGCCAACCCCTCCTCCCACAAACCCCTCAACGCCTACAGAATGACCGCCACCCTGAAAAACCTCTACTACAAGCTCTCGCCCACCTCGTCCTCCTTCGCCGTCCCCACACTAAAGAACCCCGGTGAATTCACCAAAGCGCGGACGACCGAGGAGCTATTTCCTCGAACGAAGCCGGAGGTCGATGGCGAGGAGTGTCTGAGGGACTGTGAGGGCTGCAGTGTCAAGTATCCCGCCAAGTTCTCGATCGACGAGACAGAGGAGTTGTACGGGCATGTCAAGGGCTGGAGTACGCATTTGATCGTGGGGACTGGGAAGACAGATTGGGTAAGGGATGTCGCGGACGAGAAGGGCAGTATTATGGAGGCGGTGGACAAGGGGGATATGAAGCCTAGTAATGGGGTACATTTCACCAATTTCTGGGGCTTACAATGGCACTAACGGATCCGCAGAAACTCATGCTTTCCGCCTCGAATATCCCCGTTCCAGGTCACTCCGATCACAGCACCACGGTGCTCCTCCTGCCGTCCTTCCAATTCATAGACAACGTCACGCCGGCGAATACTCCCGATCTAATACGAAACTTTGTCAACAAAGGGCCTACCAACACATCGCCGCTCGACCACACAACCACCCCTCCCGCCGAACCGTCCTCGCAACCGCAAACCGAAACCACACCAATACCCCCTACGCCCTCCACCTCCGCTCTCACCGCCCGTCCCTGCCCGCACAAGTACCTCATCCTCCTCTGCAGCCAAAAAACCCGCGACGCCCGCTGCGGCCAATCCGCCCCCCTCCTGCGCAAAGAATTCGAGCGCCACCTACGCCCGCTCGGCCTATACCGCGACCTGCATGACGAACGCCCCGGCGGCGTAGGCATATACTTCATCAGCCACGTAGGCGGCCACAAGTTTAGCGCGAACGTGATGATATACCGGAAAGCTTCCGCGGTGGAACGACCACGGGAGTTGAACGGACACACGAATGGGATTGACGAGGCGCTGGAGAAGTTGAAGGTCGAGGATGCTAATGAAGAAGGGGAGAGAGGCAAGGTGGTGTTGGATGTGAATAAAGCGCAGGAGGAGGAGGGGAATGGCGAGGCGGCACAGTGTATTTGGCTTGCGCGGATACGACCGGAGGACTGTGAGAATGTTATCCGGTACACGGTCTTGCAAGGGAAGGTTGTGAAGCCTGAGCGGCAGCTAAGAGGCGGATTTGATCGGTGTAAGCAAGTCGCTAGCTGGTGATGGATCTACCTAGGTCGCAGGACGATCTACGTGTGGCATTTGCAACGGATTTGCGCGCATAGACATGAGCATAGACCATGACACGTAAAGGAATAGACGGGGTTATCTCCTCAATATTCCCTTTCCCCTTCTCCGCATCATCCACCATTTCCTGTCGGCCGACCGGGTCAAGCACTCAACACCCAGATAACCTTCTCCAGTGCGACATTCAAACCCTCACGCCAGACTAACATCCCTCCCACTCCTCTCGCTCGCCCGGCTAGTCGCCTTCCCAAAACTCGTCGTCCGCGACAACGTCCTCGCAAAGCTGAAGAAGCCCTGCCGCAGATCCAACGGACCCCTCCGTCCACTCGGATTCGGGTCCTTCTCATCATCCGCAAACCACCCAAAACGCCTCTTACAACCCTTCCAAATCTCCATGCCGGCGACGAAAAGCACGACGGCGCCGAGACTGAGCGCCCACTCCCACGTAATGGGCTTCTGCTTGAACACGGTCGTGTTGAAGCCCGGGATGTACACGCACGGGAAGACGACGAGGGAGCCAAGCGCGACGGCGTAGAAGAGGAATTTGTTCGCGTAGAGGTCCTTGAATAGGGGGAAGCGGGAAGTGGAGTGGGGATCGAGGCGGAACATGGACCTTCGGATCGACTTGATCTCCCACGCCGAGATGAGAATCAACCACGTTAGTTCCGCAAACACGGCGGCCCTGGCCCGGAACACCAATTCGCAGCTCTCGCTGTACCCGCGGTTACATTCATGCCCGAGATTGCCGTCGCCGACGCCGAAGACGACGATGACGAAGGTGAGGAGCGTGAGGATGCCCATCAAGAGGCCGTATACGATCATGTCGGTGATGATTTGCCAGCTAAAGACGCCAGTGCGTGTGTTGTGCGGCGGGCGCTGCATGATGTTGTAGACTGCTTTTTCGAGGCCGAGGCCGAAGGCGGGCGGTCCGGATGTGAGCATGTTGATCCAGAGGATTTGGAGCGGGGAGAGAGGGAAGACGGAGTAGCCGGTGGAGTCGCGGAAGGCGAGGCCGAGGACGAGGAGGACGACTTCGCCGACGTTGCTTGTCAGGAGCTGCGGGGTTGTGTTAAGTGTTGTTGCTGTACGGAACTAAGGGGGTAAGGGCATGGAGACTTACATGAAGTACGAATTTCTGGATGTTGTCGAACATGCGGCGTCCTTCTTCGATGGCGTTGACGATGGAGGCGAAGTTATCGTCTGTGAGGACAATGTCTGACGCGCCTTTCGCTACATCTGACCCACCCATACCCATCGCGATGCCAACGTCAGAAGCTTGCAAGGACGGTCCATCATTCACACCATCGCCTGTCATGGCCGCATAAGCCTTGCGCCTATGGAGCGCCGCAATCATCCTGGTCTTGGTATTCGGGGCACAGCGCGCGATGACGAGAGGAAGCTCCGGCATTGCATCGATCTCCTCATCAGTCATGGCGTCGAACTCGGCAGCCGTCTTGACAAGCGAATCAGCCACGTCTATTGACAGAGTACTGAAGTCGCGCGGAATGATACCGACTTCCTTGCCGATAGCTGTGGCGGTGCCAGGGTGGTCGCCAGTCAACATGTGCACTTTGATACCAGCGTTTGTGCATTCGCGCACCGCGTCTTTTGTTTCGAGGCGCGGGGGGTCGTATAGACCGCAGAGACCGAGGAGGGTAAGATTGCTTTCAATTTTGTCACGAGGAACATCGTGTTTGGGGAATGGGCCGTCCCACGTCTTTGCTGCGAGGGCGAGGACGCGGAGGCCTTGGTCTGCGAGGAGACTCATCTGCTCGTAGATACTTTCCTTGACGGTATCCGTCATTTGCCTTTTCTCGCTTCCGATGCCCACGTCGTCGCAAAGGTCGAGAATGCGTTCAACGGCGCCTTTCGTGAAGATCATGACTTCTCTTGTGTTGGGGGCGCGATAGACGACAGACATGCGCTTGACGGTGGAATCGAACGGGTATTCGAAGATTTGCGCCCATCCGTCTTCCTTTTCAAGCAGCTTCTTCCCTTTATCGAAGCGGTGGGCAAATACCTGGAGTGCGACTTCGGTGGGGTCACCTGTGGTTTGCCATTTGCCTGCTTGCTCATTGAGACGGACGGTCGCGAGATTGCAAAGAGCGGCGGTGCGGAGGAGGGTCTCTAATTCTGGCACCATGCCATCGTACTCTTTGCTATCGGGGCCAAGCCCTCCTTCATAGGCAGCCGTCGCACCCTGTTTTTCAGAGGGTTTCGCAGGAAGATCGAATTTCAGAGCTGCACCGCTGCGTAAGGTATCGAAGTGCTTCTCGCGCTCCTCCTTCTCTGCGTCCATCTCGGCTTTGCTCTTTGCTGGTCCTACGCTTATCTGCCCTTGCGTGGGGTTGGACGGGTCCTCGGAGTTGGACACGGTGTATATGCCGACGCCTGGCACCCACGCTTTGCGGACGGTCATAAGGCCTTGCGTCAGGGTGCCGGTTTTGTCGGAGCAGATGTTCGTGATGCCGCCGAGGGCTTCGAGGGCCGAGAGTTTGCGCGTCAGAACTTGGCGCTTTCGCATAGCTGCCATGCCGGTAACAAACGTGATGGTGAGGACGGCGATGAGGGATTCGGGGATGATGGCGATTCCTGGGAATTCCGTTAGTGTGAGATATGGAGCACAGGGGTTGTTGCTTACCGGTCGAGATGGCGTAGATCGCGACTTCGCTCGTGACGTCGAACTTGTGCACCGCAAAGACGATGATTGCAAGCAGGATCGCACATCCGAACAGCATATACGCCAGCTTGGACAGCTTGATCTGAAGTGGTGTACCGTGAGTCAGACCCAGAAATTTGCCAACCGCATCCCACGTACGGAGGCTGGCACCTTTCACAGGCTGTAGCCTGCCGTGCTTCGTGCGAGACATGGAGCGATTGGCCTTTCGGGTGCTGCCTTGCATAGAGGAAGCAATCTTGCCAATCTCAGTATGCATGCCGGTGAAGACGCAGATGCCGCGACCACGTCCTTTGGTTACCGTGGAGGAGGCGTAGGCAAGATTGATGCGGTCACCTACACCTACTTCGAGCTCGCTCTTGCCGTCAAACTCAGCGTCGGGGACTTTAGCTACCGGAATGGCTATTGCATGTTAGTATATCTTAATCGGAGGTGAGGTATCTCGCTTACCTTCTCCGGTGAGAATCTTCTCGTCACATTCAAGATTCATGCTCTCAAAGATCCTCAGGTCTGCGGGCACTGTATCACCAGTCTTGATAGTAACGATGTCCCCAGGGACCAGCTCGACAGCTGGGATGGCTTCGAGATTGCCGTTGCGGAGGACGTTGGCCGTTGGAGAAGACAGAGCGCGAAGGGCGTCCATCTTCTTCTCCGCCTGGAACTCCTGGTAGAAGCCGACTAGAACGTTTCCGACTACAACGGCTGTAATGACGCCACCTTCAACGTAGTCGTTGACGCCGAAAGAGAGTGCGAGAGCTAGGAGAAGGACCTGTATGTGAATTTAGTTTTGCGCGAAGAAATTTGAAGATAGCGTCGATGGGATAGCTTGAGCCCAAGCTTGTAAAATAAGGTTGACGTACCAAAATCATGGCATTGCTGATCTGCTTGAAGAGCACAGCATACCACTTGACTCCCGCCTCTCCCTCGAGCTTGTTCTCTCCATACCTACTTCTGAACTCGTTGACCTGAGTGGGACTTAAGCCTTGCTCCACGTTGAGGCCTCCATAGTGAGAAGCCAATTGGTCAACAGAAAGCAGGTATGGGTGTTGATCGTATTGCTGGGTGGTTCCGCCCTTGTCAGAGGTGCCCATTTTGTAAGTTTGGTTGATGTTACGCGTGCTGCAACTGCACTAGTAGGTACAGCTGGTAATTGATCTTAAGAAGGATGATGCGGTTCAATCGAATTGAGCAAAAACTGCAACCGATGCATTCAGTGGGTAATTGTTAAGAGGAGCCCAAGATGTGGCCCAACAACATGGGCATGCAGTCTCCTTATATAGCGTGACAGTGTGATAACGGGAGGCTTATCGGTAGGGAAGCTTTAGGTATGACTTCATGGCAAACGACGACAAGACCGTAGGGTGGATGCTTGGTGCATGCCAAGTATCTAAGTCTTGGCATGGTGGTACCGGGACGAGTTGAGCATGGTGCGGACGCTGAAAACACCGAAGGGAAGCGAGGGACGAATACAATTCGTGTGAAGCCATTGGATAGTTCAAGAAGGGTCAATAAAATATAAACGAGCTTCATTGTTGTCTTGAACTTGGGTATCTCAAAGTGCGTTTGTTGCCGTCCGCTGGGTGGGCGGGGGTGCATGCTTGGGTCTGCAGCCCCGCACCAATCATGCAATCGGCCAAGATGGTTCCGCTGCGTCCAAGAGAATTCTTGCCACCCCGCTGGACCTAAGCGTCGGAAAAACGGCTCGCTCGGGTTCGCCGCGCGTAATTCGTGACTGATACTGCGATTCGGAGGCTCGGCGCGGGAGAACGATCGCGATTCGGTGGGCAGAAAGGCATGGTGTGACCGCTTCGCTATCACGTGGCGCATCCTTTCACGGCGCCAAGGTAGTTGGAGCGGGATGAGCTTGGTTCAGCCAGCCGCCTGTTGCACCTTGTTCGGCTCCGGAGCTTCGTCGATGAACTGCGGTGGAGCGGCGTCGTCCAACATGTAGCTGGGCATGCCCGAGGATTCCCCGATACCTTCAAGCTCCACCTCATCCCCGAGCGCCTCCAGTTCAGCGTCGAGCTCGGCCTCGTCGACCTCGTCCGGTACCTCGTAGCTGCGGCTGATACTCTCCTGGATGTCGTTGCCCATGTCCATGAGATCGGCCATCTCGTCTTGCAGCTTCTCGATCTTGTCGATGTTGATCTTGCCGTACTGCTTGCGCAGCTCCTTGGTAGTCGTCTTCATGGCGTCCACGGTGGTCATGGTGTTCTTGAGGTTGTCCTGCATCATGCCGGCCTGCTCCATGTTCCACGACTGCTGCTGCAGCTGGTCGCGCTGCGACTCGTACATCTTGCGCTGCTGTAGCACCTTGAGCGCCTTTTGCTTGATGGCCGTCTTGCCGGGGCCGTCGCGCATCTTCGCGAGTTTCTGCTGGTAGGCGGAGAGCTCTGCGTTGAGCTTCGAGAGCTTGACATCGAGGGACTCGATGCGAGTGTCGACCTGCGATGTAAGTGTGTGTCTGGCGGTGGCGCCGTCGGACTTACGGTGGAGATGGCCGAGTTGAGCGTCGGCTTGGGCGCCGTGCTCTTTGCTCCGAACAGGCGGTTCATGGTGCGTGGTAGGCGTATGCGCAGTCTTGGATGTGCGTGGTCTGGGTTCTACCGGATACGGAGGCGGGTTCGGAGAGTTTTATGTATCAGGATGTTTGGAGGCGCGTCGTAGGAGTGTGAATGGCGGGGCACAGGGAGTAACTTTCTGTGGTCAGGCTCGAGGTCCGCGCGCCCGCGTCATCGCCTGTCACGTGCCGTCCGAACTCCCGCCATTCGATGCTCCAGATGTCCTATGTCTCAGCACCAAAGGCCGGCTCTCAATTCACTCGGAGGGAGACCCGACACCGCTGCCCATATTGCGTGATTCCCGTGCTGCAGTCTGCAAGAACCGCCGAACTGGCAGCAGGCGCCGGTAGTGCTCATCGCCCTGCTCTCGGCTAGCGCAGGTCGCTGTTCACACCTCTGAGCTGTCACCGCCGCTCGCAAGTGCCCACAACACGACAATTCGCGCCGTGTGCTCTCGTCGTGCCCTGTATTAGTAACGAGCCTCACGAGATCCCGGTGCATGTGTTCTCCCACAGCCGTCGCTCGCTGTTGCACGCCTCGCCGTGCTTTTCTGTGCGTCCCTACCCGTCCTAACAGCTGCCAACCAGCTGCACAGCACGCGCTCTCTTTCCGCCTCCGCGCGCTCCCGCTGACGGAGCAGTCCTCGCTGCAGATCCCCATACTAGAATCTTCACCGCCGATGATACCGCATGCTGCGATAGTTGCACCCCGCGCATGAGTCTCTCGAGTCCCCACTCGTTCCTGCTGCCCCGCCCGCAGTCGCTCGCACGCCTCACACCATGTTCTGGCGGTTCGGCGGGTACGCGCAGCTGTCGTCGCTGGACAGCATCCTCGACAAGCCCGACGTCACCGTCGAGGAGCTGCTCGACGAGTCAGACCTCATACAGGAGCTCAAGCAGCAGAACTCGAAGCTCATAGAGTACCTGCGCGACGAAAAGGTGCTCGAGCGCCTGCTGCGCTATGTCATTGCCCCGAAGCGCCGCCATGACTCGCCAGAAGAAGATGTCGCCGCCGAGTCGGGCAAGACCAGGGAGGGCTTCCTCGAACGGGTCACGGGCCGGGCGCGGTCAGCCTCCACCAGGTCGGAGCCGGGCGACGACGAGAGCAAAGAAGAGAAGCAGCGCGTGAAATATGCCTACGTCTCGTGTGAGATTCTGGCCTCGGAGGTTTGGTCGATATCGGAAGCGCTGTTGGAGAACCAGGACAGCCTGCGCCAGTTCTGGAACTTCATCAAGCAGCCCGCCCCGATAGACCCCGTGCAGGCCGGCTACTTCAGCAAGGTCAACGAGTCGCTGCTGGACCGCAAGATGGAGGAGATGATTGAGTTCTTCAAGTCCATCGACAATGTGGTAGCCGACATCATGCAGCACGTCGACTGTCCGATGATCATGGATCTGCTCCTGAAGATGATTAGTCTTGAGAAGAGCGAGGGTGGTCAGGGCATCGTCGATGTAGGGACCCCCACTACCCTCGCACCCAGTACTAATTTTATCCAGTGGCTGCAATCGCAAAACCTCATCCAGCGGCTAGTCGCCTATCTTGCGCCCGACCAGCCCTCCTGCCACCAGACGGCTGCCGGCGACTTTCTCAAAGCCATCATCACCATCTCCGCCAACGCCACAACGCAAGATACGCAAGTGATTGGCCCGAACGAACTCACTCGCCAACTCGTCTCAGAACCATGCATAAAGCAAATGATTGGATACATGCTGCACGGAGGCAATCCGCTCACCGTCAGCGTAGGCATTATTATCGAGGTCATCCGAAAGAATAACTCCGACTACGACTTGGAGAATCAAATCGGACCCGTGCCGAAGACCACAGACCCGATCTACCTAGGGACACTGCTCCGGCAGTTTGCCGAGCACATCCCGCAGTTTATGGAACTTGTCCACAGCCCTCGTCAGACCATCTCCAACAAAGATGGCTCGACCACGTCAAGAAAGAGAGAGCTCAAGACCGCTTTTGGCGAAAAGATCGAGCCTCTAGGATTCGACCGCTTCAAAACGTGCGAGCTCATGGCTGAGCTGCTGCACTGTAGCAACATGGCGTTGCTGAATGAGCGGGGAAGCGAGGCCGAAGTTAAGCGGAGAGATAGCGAACGCGAGCGTTTGAAAGCGGAAGGCAAGCTGACGGCAAGGGATCCCAACGCAGGCGACTTCTCTACGAGCGTCGACAGCCACGGATTCCACCACGCCCGGGCGCCGTCTAGTGAATCGCCCGAGGAGATCAAGCGTTTAGAGGTACAGAACAGTTCGGAAGACGATTTTGAGAAAGTCACCGCCTCCGAGGCAGCGTCTGACAGCTCGAAAGCATCTCCTGCGAAGGAACAGATTGGCGAGCCTCTGGAACGCTCACCAAAGACAGCACCAAAGGAGTCGCCGGCGGAGAAGTCTGAAGATGGCGAGTTTGTGGATGAGCCTCTTTCGCCACCAAAGGACGCAGCCTCCCCTGCAAAGGCTGTCGATGCAGAATCACCAACTTCTGCAGGGCTTTCCGCCATAGTCGGCGGTCTCGATCTCGATAACGATACCGTTATGGGTGGCCGTGAAGAGACCTCCGAGCCCGCCAAGGATGAAAAGCCCACAGTGCCCTCCTTGTTGACACAGCAATTGAACAAGACAGAAGTGGGGGCACCCGAAGCAACCGAAACCCTCTCGCCGCACCCAGAAGATAAGCCAGCTCCTTTGTTCGCCGGCAAGCCTCGTGCCACGGACATTGCCGAAACGCCTAAGGTAGATGCGTCGCGGTTCACCAAGAGTGTATCAGAGAGCGAAGGGTCCGAAGTCACTCCAATCGACGAGACTAGCAGTTCCCGGTCGGTAGTGTTTGGTGGAGTGGAGGGACAGTATGCCCCTCTTTATGAGGTCGATGTGGACGGCACACCCGTGGTTGGGGATCTACTAAAGATGCAATTCGTCGAGAACAAGGTCGTACCAACCATACTCGTAAGTTTTCTCGGACTCATCTAACCTGTCCACTGGCTAAATATGGCCAGGACTTCTTCTTCCGCTTCCCGTGGAACAATTTCCTCCATAATGTGGTCTATGATGTTGTGCAACAAGTGTTCAACGGACAGATGGAGCGCGGCTACAACCGCAGCTTGGCGATCGATCTTTTCGAGACAGGTCGCATCACAGAGCGCATTATTGAAGGGCAACAGGCGAGCGACAAAGCCCAGTCTGAGACTCACATGCGTCTTGGCTATATGGGCCACCTCACTTTAATCGCCGAAGAGGTGCTCAAATTTACGGAGCGTCACCCTGCAGAGCTCCTGTCGCGGACCGTCCTTGAGAAGGTCATGAATTCGGCATGGATAGACTACGTCGAACAGACGCTAGCCGAGACCCGCGAACGCGACAACGCCATCCTAGGCGGCGTTCGCCCTGACATGAGTGTAGGTCCCAGACAGGCTGTGCTTAACGCCGTGAACGCCGCATCCGGCTTCGGCAACGATGGCGGCTCCTCGCTTGCCAACGCCAACAGTGGCACCGTCGGCCTTGACAGTATGGAACTTACGAATCCCGATTCAGGCGGCGGCTACACCTTCAGCGGCGGCTCGCTACTAAGTGGCTTCACGAATTCGAGCGATGAGGAGGACGAGGAAATGGACGAAGGCGACGGCGACCGAGAACGACAGATACCTGTGAGTGACTCGGAACAAGTGGGTGAACTCTCATTTGAAGATGTTGAGATGGACTACCGATAATCACGACCCCGACACATTGTGACCGCGCGTTGGTGCGTTTTTCTTTCTTCTCTCATTCTTCCCTGTGGGTAGTCGGTTCTGCTATCGCAATTCTGTTGGCCGCCATTGGTTATAAAGCACGTTGTACGGAACTGGGACCTTTCATCCATTTTGTACGTACATCCGCCTCCCCCATTTTGGGTGTATGGTTTCTGTAGGAATACGCTATCGTTGGAGATGATGGAGGCTTCTTACTCTTTTGTTTCTTCTTTAGTGTTTTCTTAACCCCTCAAATGTGGATGAAAGGTCCTTGCTTCCCTTCTGCGTCACACTTCTTCGCTGTAGTCCTCTCGTTCGCTTCGTCTTCCACGTCATCTCTTCCATACCCCGCATCAAAAGCTGACGTTCAGTCAACAGACTTCCTCCGCTATTCCTCCGCCACTCCAGATTCCGCCCTCGCGGGCAAGACGTCAATTTGCGATGAGGCTAGCGCAGCGCAAGGCCCAGCTTGAAACCGCGCGTGAGCGAGAGGAGGATGTGGAAGGTGACGAGGAGACGCAGGAGAGGGAAGTCAAGGAGGGACATGAGCGGTTTGCGCGCATGTTTGAGGGGATTGAGGATAGCAGTAGTGGGGAGGAGGAGGAAGAGGAGGAAGGTGGAAAGGTGGAGGGGTTGGTGCTGGGTAAGGATGAGGGGCAGGGAAAGTGTGCGGCGGATAAGGCTGTTGTGGTTTGAGCTTTCGAGCCCGTGGTGCGTATGTTACCGCCTCGGAGGCGAGGGCGTCGGTCTGGTGGCTACGGCCCGCTGTATGCCGGGATGAGCGATCGCTCCTGCCTGCCTTTCGGTGATGGGCGGCTGGCTTATGGAGAGAGGCGGCGGGGCTTTGGATATGATGTCATGGACGGGTGGGCTGCTTGCGGGAAGCATGGAGTTTTGTAATGGATAAGATACCTATATACGTCTTTTTGGAATGAGAATGCGAGTGCTGATGGAGTGCTTTGGGACTGTTCTTAGTGAAGTCCGTGGTCCGGTTGGAGGACGTTTGGAGGTGAAGCTCATCATGTCTATGGCACAGGAATCAACAATAGAATTGGTCATCCCCGTCCCGTGCTTCACTCATTCGTCATGACCCCGAGACTTGTACGGTCACCTGCCCAGACATGCCTTCCTCATCCGGCAGTCACTCCCCACGAACTTGTAACGTCATGTAATGGCACGTGAATGCGTAATTGGCACTCGATGCGGAGTTAGTACACCTTATGGAGGAAAAGCTGGCGAGGGTGAGGTAAATAGGTAACGGGGCGACCCATAGAGTAGAAAGGTGAGAGAACTGGTCAATGTTTGTGCGAGGTCTTGCCAACTGCGTTCCCAATAATGTCCTTTTCCAGAGATTTTTGCACGAGTATGGTGCCATGGGCTGATGGATGATATTAGTCGGACATGAAAATCGCACATCAATGGATATATATTGCACACAAGGGCTAAACCGCACCTCAGCCACGGACGAGTCTCCTCGTTCCCTCGACTTTCTTTCTCCGCGTACTTAGTTTGTACTGACGTCACGTTTGTTGTTTGTTTAGTGCCACTAACGGCCTAAGCCCGCTTGAACTCGGCGCCATGGTTTGGGTACGGTCATGCTTCTTGAAGCGTCCAACTTCTCCTTCACTGCGGCATTCAATTCCGATCCTGACCAAAAAGGATAGATCAACCGGTCGGCTTCAAGTCTAAGCGAGGCTGCACAGCCGCGAGGGGTATAAAAGATAAGCTGCTCGGCGTCAGGACTGCCCTCTTCTTCTCAGCCCAAGTTCACCGACATCAACTTCAGACACCCTACTGCTTCCTCAATCGATCCAACAATTTCCTTTGCTACGGGATCGCCCTCCTACCGTTCACCCACTTTCATCTGACCCCAATTTCAGACATACCCACTACTTCCTAAACCCAACAATGCATCTCAACATCCTCGCCTCCGTCCTCGCCCTCGTGGCCTCGACTGCCGCCACCCCGGCTGTCAACTTCCGCGACCTCACCGCCAACGCGGCCGTCACCTCCCTCGTCGCCGACTCCCTCGACGGCGCCTTCCCGGGCATGGTCCTCACCGCCGGCGTCACCGGAGCTCAGTGCCGGTCATCTAAGGAGTGCCCGCCCTGCCAGAAGTGCACCTACTGCGATAATTGGAAGTCCGGATGCTGCAAGCGACTTTCACCCACGTGCGGTGTCGCCGGTTCCGCCGACGTCAACACCAATGGCGAGGCTCCCTGCACCTTCTGCTCCAACAAGGCCTGCTTCGGCATCGAGTGCCCGGCTGGCGAGACCAAGGGCTCCATCATCGAGGACGCTACCAAGATCCCTACGGGTGAGCGCGACGACACCGAGACCGTGTATGATGCTAGTCTTCTCCTCGATGTTCCGTCTGATGCGACTTGCCCTTCGAATGTTCTCTGCAAGGCCGAGGGCTGCTGGATTGAGTCTTGCTAGCGTTAGAGG
This sequence comes from Lentithecium fluviatile CBS 122367, assembly GCA_010405425.1. Taxonomy (NCBI): domain Eukaryota; kingdom Fungi; phylum Ascomycota; class Dothideomycetes; order Pleosporales; family Lentitheciaceae; genus Lentithecium; species Lentithecium fluviatile. The sequence continues at coordinate 1,691,581 of MU005571.1, forward strand.
CTACCTACATGGTGAGTAATTGAATGGACTGTGGTTGTGCGAGTTATTGACTTCGTAGCGACTGCCTCTTCACATATGAACATGAGTGGGGCAGTGGCTTATGGAAGCTGTCCTGGCGGATTGGGCTGGCGTCGTGTGGGATACTGTGCGGCGGCATCATCATAGGTGGGATAGGGTTGTTCACCTTCCCTCTTCGGTTGTGACGGAACGGTACTCGCGCGTGATCATCGGCTTTTGGTTGGACGTCCAACTCGACACTGATCATATACAAATGCGGAAATAATCACCGAAAACATATATTGTCTCCTTGCTCTTGCTGTGATGCTGACGCTGAAGTCGGCTGCTCCTTTGATTCTTTCACCACTGTATTGGTGGAACGTTCTCCCACATTCCTGTGATGGTGGTGCTTTGGAGTGGCGCCAGACCCACGCAACCGTAAAGAGAAGAAGCCTATGAACACACCTCACTAGCCCCATCATCCTCTAAATATTCATCTCCCCACTCCGCCCCCCTCCCCCCCCCGCTTCCTCGCTCATGCTGCATTCTTCGGATACCTAACCAATCCAACATGCGTATGCCCCCCCTCTCCCCCAAACCTCTCCAAATCCTTAATCGTACTGCGCCCTTGCTCTTGAAACCCGAGCTTCTCGTAAAGTCCCTTGGCGGGGTTATCGCTCGCGGTGTCGAGATAGATAGGTACATTTTGCGCGTCTGCTTGCGGGAAGGCCCATTTGACGAGCTTGGAGGCTAGACCTTTGCTGCGGTGGAGCGGGTGGGTGGCTATGTTTTCTAGGACTGTGAGGAGCGCGTTAGATTCAAAAAGTTGCAAAGGTCAGACGGGACCGAGGAAAGGGAGAGCAAGTTGGGCAAAAGCGGTTCCTCTACGTCTGATGAAACGGCTGCGGTTCCACAGGCCGCTTATCGTGGTGGCATTCAGGGCATAATTCTCTCTATACTGAGGAGGAGGATGTGGAAAACTGCAGTGCACAATGGCTTGAGCGGACGTGTACGAGATGGTAACGTACGGTAGTGCTTTCTCCCGCCTAGGATAGTAGCACGTAGCCTGCGTAATCCATGTGTAAATTCCATAACTAGATCTTTGTTACAGCATTCTGGTAGTTTGTTCCGATACGCCTCGTCTTCAAACTTCTCCCTCTCTTCCCTCTGCTCCTGCTCCTCCTTTCCCTCTTCTTCTTCCTCCTCCCTCGCCGATTCGTCCTCCCTTCCTGTCTCCTCTTCATGGTCCTGGGGTATCATCCATTGCGTAACAGCCGCTCCTTCCTCACCATTCCACATCGCAACAAACCGCGTATGGGACTTACCCATTTGCTCCTTGATATGCGGGGCCATGGCTTCTGCCAGTGTCGCGGCATCGACATGTCCGAATTGGAGCCGTGTGAATGGGGAGGTCCAGGATTGGGCGAAGAGAGAGGCGATGGCAGGGCTGTCGGTGGAGGGTGGTTGAGAGGGTGTAGGGCCGGGGGGATGGACATGGTTTATACGAGTGGTGTGGCTTTCGAGACGGTATAGGGAGTGGACGCGGTTCGTACGTGTGGAGATAGTCGCTAATCCGGGTGGCTTGAACCGGCTTGTTGGGTGAAGTACGTGGGGTGGATTTGCGGCTCTAGACTGCGGGATCTGGGGGTCTAAATCTCGCGTGGGGGAGATGAATCACCGGGGGTGCAAGCGCTCGCTAATCTGGATCTGTGGGAGGGTTGGGCCTGCAGCTCTAGACTGCGGGAGCTGGTGATCCAAATGTCGTATGGCAGATGGCGATTCACCGGGGGTTTAGTCATGTAGGGTCATCCGGAGCCCTGGGAATCCAGGTACCACGGGGCGAATAAAGGTCCAGGAGTGGTTCGGTCTGGTAAGGCTGTAGATACGGCCGTATAAGTATGGGACAAAAGATGTTCAACAGCAGCACTATGCTAGGTAAGGTAGCTCTCGCCTAATTTTCAGATGTTTAGTGCCTCGGCTGCTGCATGTGCTGACATACAGAGCAAATTCCTGTTTTGGGCTAATTAGTGGGAAACGGAGATCCCAAGAAATCCGGCAGCACCGACGACGTTCCTTCGAGGATCGTTGGAATCTGGATTGAGGAGAGGAGCTTGATTCCTTGCATTGAAATTTCGAAGGTGAGTGGGCGGGAACGATGGTTTGGTATGACTTGCTCTCAGCCGTCCTCTCTACTCGCTCTTTCTTCTTCTACGAATCTCTTTTGGCCGACACCCTTTCGCTGACGCTTCCAAAACCCCGAATTCGCATTTAATTCGTCGGACAGAACATGTACTTATCACTCGTCCTGCAGATAGCGCATGCTGATTCCTCGCAAAGGGCGATATGCGATAATTATGACACACGCGGTTCCGTATGCATGGGCGACCACTCGCTGCATAACGCCGCCTCTAGCGTCTGCATTTTCTGGTTTAGGATATGTCGCGTCATTTAAGCTACCTAGCTGACACCGTAAATCGGTGTTGCAGGGTTCGACTGCAACCTCTGATGTGGCTACCGAGATAGCACACCAATTACGACCCACAATTTAGAAAGGTCCTTTGGAATTTTCAGGAACATTGCGCGCTGCGGCGTAAAGAGTTGACCAATTTTGTTGGCCGGTTGCGTTGGCACATGGTTAGGTCACCTAGGTCTAAGGTATGTACATTTAAGCTGCTGCTCCTGCACGAAAATATGTGGGGTGCTTCTCGCGCGAAAGCCTATCGAAACGACAATCGAAGGTAAGAAAGAGGTGGATCGGATCATGTCCTGTGTTAACACCGATATACCTTAACACACCATCGAGACGTCCTGCCAAATGTCATGAAATCTTCAAGCATGCCCATTGTTGAGAGAAGTCTCCCAACAGTCCACGAAAGCTGACGTCGCCAGTGCGCCTCATTGCATGACCGAAAGTGTCAAGGACGGAGTGCTTGCCACGCTTCCATGCATCATCTCGCTCCATAAGTCGCCCGACACTGCCCTGAAAACATCCGTGGAGGGAAAGAACTCAAGAGCTTTCTGGAAATCTTCCACTCCTTTCAGCTTCAACAACTCAGCAACCTTTCGCAATGTATCCACACACCACAGCCTCCAAGGATCTCCATATTCACAGGATTCAACCACATAGAAGAGCGTCGCCATGACCGGTTCGAGGCTCTTTTTGCGGGGCCATGCGTGGTAACCTCCATCACTCTCAAGCAAGCCTCGAATTCGGACGAATATCGGATCGTATCGGCTGCGCGGCAGACTTGTTCCACTCTGCGCCTTCGTATGGCGAGCAGTCGCCCAAACGAAAAGAGGCAGGCCAGCTGCCCAGACCTTGAACATAGTTGCCGCTTCCTGACCCTGGACCCCACCGGGCAGTGTTTCGTTCCACGGCTCCTCCAACGGCACTAGAACTGCGCTGTGCATTGCCTCAAAGTAGAGGTTGCTTAAAGATCGCTGGTCAATGTCGTTGTACCATTCCACGGATGTTGCTAGGCCTAGCTGGTGGAAGCGCAGTACAAGATCGAATACGAACGAGGTGTCCTTCGGGAACCGCTTTACTGTCCGCCAGGCACGGATCTGCGCATCATCGTGGAATGCTAACGGGAACGGTCTGAATTCAGGGAACAACGAAATCGGGAAGCGTGGAGGCATCCGTAGTGTGGCTGCTAAGGAAAGGGTAGCCCTGACTGGGTCAGCCTCTATAACGCACACAACGAGCGCGTCTTCGTACCAGCTCACAGTCCGTTGCAACTCAAAATCAAGGGTTTGGATCCCCCCGCGCATACTAAGAACATGTTGCAATGCTTCGACATGGCCTCTTGCCTCGTCCCACGCCTGGTCTGCACCCTTTCAAATGTCAGCACGAACAGGTCGACCATTCGAGGCACTCACGCATCCATACGCCAGCAACGTCATGGCGAGAATTATCGACTGCGGTACTTGGCTTCCGCACGCGGCTATTGTGTCTTGTACCATGCGAATTGCTTCGCCTTTGGCATGTAGAGTCTCGAAGCTGGGCTGCAAGAGACCGCGCTTCCTATCTTGCGCTACGCAGCTAACATACATTTGCGCAAATGTGGAGACTTCGTCTGAGGGAGCGACAAAGTTGAAGTCCAGTGCAAAGCGCTGGCTATGACCTAGGTCAAATGAGTCAGTTCTTGTTCGTGCGCCTGCAGGGTTCGAGTTGGGGGACGTGGCTTACCGAAGTCTGCCTGCGATGAACAGCCACTGCCGGAGAAAGGCATCGGCAATACGAATCCAGACGCTGTAGGCCCAAAGTCATTAGAAGCGGACGCAGAGCGCCCTCGCATGCCCTCTGACATCGTGGGACTTGTTGGGCTCTCTGTATCCCGGGATGCGGACCGGCTGGACCTTGCTCGCTGTTTGCCCTTTCTCCTCTCTGCACTCGTTGCAAGTGCGGACGAACTGGAACCCTTGGTCTGTCGATTTTGCTGCTGATGCTGATGTAGGTAATTTTTCATGACGTGGCTTCGCACCGTCTTGAGCTTCTGCTTTGTCGTCGCTGCGCTCTCGTCGCCTGTTTGTGTAATGAACTCGTACTGCGTCGGAGGAGGAGCACTGGATTTTGGGCGCGAAGGAACTTCGAATTGTGGTGGGTCTGCCAAAGGACTTTCTGGAGAGGACTGCAAATAGGGAGACCACGGGTCTTGAGGTGGTGAGTGCGCCATGATTATCCTGGGCGCGAACATATGATTGACGATGGATGCAGATGCTGTCCCCGTAGGAAGCCGGTCGCGACTTATATCCAAGACCCGTTAGGGTCTGACAACGAGGATGGAAATTTAGCGATATGTCTAAAAAGACGAGAAACAACTTAGCCACGCAGTCAAGCGATACTTCCTCGGTGCGAATATGACCCCGTTGAACCCATACCCCATTTCAGTTATGCGGGATCCTTTGGTAGTTGCTGTTCCAGAATCCCAGGTTGGGCATGCGATCAGTAGAGCCTTCTCAGCCCTGCCGCCATGAGTCGACCTGCGAGCGGGCCCGCACACTAAGGAAAACAACCCCCAATTGAAGGATCGGTTTATAGGACACCATCCGGACTAGCACTTCGCACCGTTGAGGCTGGCGCACGTGCCAGACGCCCCGGGTCTTCTGTTGGCTCCACTGAGCGCCCTGCAAGCGGGTCCTTGAGTTGGGGGCGGGTGAGGTGGATGGGGACGCCTTCCCTGTTGAGATCCATCCTGGTGGCCTTCGTTCCGTGGCCAGTATGTACGCAAGCCTCGACTAGCTCGGACAAGGTATGGCCCATCGGGACGCAGGTCGAGATTACGGTCGAGCAAGGAAGTACGAATCCTGTTAGTCAGCTAACAAAATAGGGAAAAAGCCGCGAGGTGCTTTTTGATCCTTCGCGTCGGGCTTCTCCTAGCTTCAGGCTGACACGGCCCTGTGAGTAAGAAGCTGTACTATTGTGGTATGCCATCGCTGGCATCCACTTCGTCGGCGCTGTTAATGTTGCGGCTTCGCGGCAACGTGGGTGATCCCGGTTGTTTCCCGCCGAGAAGTTTTGTTCCCACCCCGCAGGGCCGCAGCTGTCACAGATTTGTACGGCATGCCTATCATGCATTGCGTACACTATACCTTGACTTTGTCACCGCGCATCAACTTCAGCTGGTGGCGGTTTGTCCATCACGTCTCAAGGTTCGAGCAGTTTGCCAGGTCGACCCGCAGCAGCGACTTCCCCTCATCCAACGCATGAACGCGTTTCACCACACGCTTTTCTCCTATGTGCGTAGGGATATCGACGCCCCACTGCGACCCAGTCTTCTATCTTCCATGGCTCCTACAACGGCCGCGTGGCGTGGCACCACCATCCCATTCGGCAGCGGAATTACTCCGAGCTCCACCCAATAGACCCTTCTTGATGTTGGAAACGGAATCTATTTGGAAACAGCCCCCCGCCCCAAAGTTTCTCAACAGCCATTAAAAACCCGTGCATTGGCTCGTCATCAACGAGGTTTAAGCACCATACGTTCACCTTTGGCTCTCCTTTTGGAATGCAGTGCGAAATAACCGGCTTAACAGCGAATGGTCACGTCCTCAGTAAACCCTCAAGAGATTTATAACATATTCTCTAACTCGTGGAGCGTTTACAAGCTTCCGATACCCATAGGCTCCATTTGTCGCAGTTCTATTACACGAAACACCTATTAGTTCGCAGCACAGTCCTAATCCGGCTTAGAGTACACATCGTCGTGACATCACAAACCCCGTTTATCTACCACAGTAGGGCAGCCGTGTCAGCCTTGGACCCCACCATCGCTGCCCGGACACAACACAGGGCCAACTTCCAACGGCTCAAACCACACCACATTCCACGATTCAGATAAGTACGTCTAATGCTCTAGGATCAAACGCCGGGGAGACCGACGGCCCTAGCGTTGGCGTCGGGTCCTGGCCCGATCACGCGACTAGTTGGGGATTTGGGGAAGCCCTCCTCCCCCCCCCCCCAGCTATTCTTGGCTAACGTTTACTAAAGTGCCCCGGGTGATACCAGCCACAGGTTCACTCATCGTCAGCACTCTAAAGGGCCAAGGGATCGCTACAACGAGGCGGTAGCCGCTACCCGTGGAAATGATCTACCGTGCCTCCGTTCTGGTTTTTCGAGGAGTGTGGTTGACTGCGGAGTCGAATGGGACTCAGACGCGCCACTGTAGGTGACATGGCATCGGAAATTAACGAGAATCTTGGACTCGATATGTCCTGACGTCTATAGTCTATTTTCTTCTCAACTGACTTTGGTGGGGATCGATTCGCTCGCTTCGCCTCACAACTGCGCAGCAGTGCAACGTTGATGGAGTGCTAGTCCGCTAATTGAGACGAACAATGTCTGGGGAAGTATGAAAGGGTCCTCAAGCTTCGTCTCTAGGCGCAAACGTGCAGAGTCGTCGGCTACGCTAATGTTGGTCGGCTGCATTTGGCTGCAAGCGGGATGACTCTGGCTCAAATTTGAGGAAGAGACACCCCCCCCCCCTAAGGAGTGACGGCCTATACGGTCTCAACGTGAAAGTAGGCGCTTCTTTCTACTCCAGCTACACTTGTAAAACACTACCCGTCCAAGGCTATCAGAATCAACGATCCAACGTAGCTTTTGCAGAGCGTTACGGTCAGCTTCCAGCGTTCGGGCCGTGTCGAGGCCGTCATTAATAATTGGAGCCAATGAATCTAACTATCTTGCAAGCAACAGCATAACTAGCAGGCGGTTGTCAACGGGGGCGCACCATGCTTGAGCCCTTCCCAGCATCATCACCGTGTCAAGCTTTGACTCACCTTACTCGACTGCGACAGCCAGCTATGCGATGACTCCATCCCGGCCCACTCACCAGCCCATCTTCATCTGTTCTCCCTCAAGCTCAGGTTTTTATCCTCGATCGCGTCTAGTCCTTGGCTCTGAGCCCGCACGAGATTACCAATTGTCGCGGTCCAGCTCTAGCTCATGTCTTGCTTGCATGTAGCCCGTATCGATGCGATGGAGGACCGCCCTCTGACGGACCGTGGTGTCGATGTTCTTCCGGATCAACGGCTTGATCGCGTGGAGAAGGGCGGTGTCGATCGCCTAGTTGTCGTCGCTTCGACGTTGTGCTTGCCAAAAACTGTGCGTGTGCAGCTCGTCGACGTGAAGGTATCCTAGTGTTGGGTTAATGATACAGTGTTGGAGCTTGGTTGGTTGAGATTGAGCTCGCTGAGCAGCCTATTGACACGGGCGGTCGTCGGCGCCGTGGTTTATCGAAATGGTGAAGTTGCCTCAGCGCTGAGGATTGGAAGGCTGGCCTTCTGCGTCTTGGTATTCACCCACGAGACGGCACTGGCTGCTCTGTATCGTAACCTGTCGTAACTCTGCGACCGCTCTCGAATGGGGCCTTCACAAAGTCGTACTTCCCAGCGGCAGCTCCCTCAAACTTGCCCATCCACTGCGATTACAAAGATCTTGGGCGCGTGGCTTTTTCTCGCGAATACTGGGCACTAGGTTGCTCAACCGGTGAACGTGGCCTTGCTACTCACATTCGCAGGCGTACCGTGGTCGAGGACTTGATAAGGCCTCGGCGGTGACTGCTGGTCCATAAAGGAAAGACGAGAGCCAGCTTCTCAGTCCGAAGCAACAGAATCCTCAACTGTAGGAGAACGTCACGCTAGCTAACGAGTGGAACCCTGCCCAACGCTGATTGGGCAACGGAGCCGACAGGGTGAAATCGAGACGGGCAGCGTAGAGCAGTTAGTGGACAGTTTCGGGATATTCCAGAGGCGCATCGAGCGGGGGAAACATCAACCGAGGCACCGGCGCCACTCGTGTGCACACCCTTCAGGGATAGGATAGTAAACAGTCGCCCCTCAACTGCATCAGAGGCTGTTTTACTTTGTCACAGCTTATTGGTTGTGTGTACTGTTGGTCGGTGTGTCCGACAGAGCAGCACCCTCGTTGTGATGCCCCTCCAAGGTGATTGGGATGCCCGATGCATAGCACATACCCGTCCAAATTTCACCCAACCTCGTCATAGAGACTATGCAAGATCTCCAAATCCGCACCAGCTTCAGATGACCACAATGTAGTCTTCATCTAGACGCGCCTAGAGTACATACGGATACGCCCCATGCATGGCGTACGCTTGACCGTTTTTGAAAGATGCAAGGGTGCCTGTTCCAGAAAATTTCTTCTTCTGAGCTCGACGAGTAAATTTCCGTTAATGGCGTTCTAGACGCGTGGATTACCTATTTACGCCTAGCAGGGCGCATGCCATGCCGCTGGGCGTCTTGCTGGCGCCACTGAAGAGATAGTGTACGAGCTCGCGACAGAGGCGTATTTTAAGCGGGCAGCTGCCGCGTAATGCCTTCTATGCCCACAGGACTCAACTGTGTGGGTCCCGCATGGAAAGCTTCTACTAAGTTTCACGCTGTGCACGATGTTGGTCTGGCAATCGGCCTTGCCCGTACACCTTAACTCCAGCTCCCGAGTTGCCTCCGTCGAGAACCAGCTATGGGACGATCTTCAAGCTGGGGGCTGTCCTCTGATTGGGTAAAGCCTGTGTTAAGAGACCGAGTTTCCCTGATATTCTTAGTTTTCACAGTGCAGTACCTATCATGTCCACTAGGAGTTCCTTCTTCTCCCTTTAGAACGCCTGGGCACAATCGCTTTCAATTTGACGAAGTCAATTCGGAGAACGGCATTTATGTGGGGAACGTCTATGCTCAGCGTACGTAACCCAAGAGCAAGAACCTGAATCACAGCTACCTAATAGCTTCCCCACTCACAACAACCCGTAGGTCTTAATCGGAAATACGGTCGTACCTACCTGGGCATGCAGCGCGTTGCGGGGCAATGCCTCATGCGGCGTAGATTTGAGCACGGCTAACGCTTTGATAGCGGAATAACAAGGTGCAGGCTATCAAGGTCAGCACATACCCGGAAGCTTTTGATATTGATGGTGTGGGCAGCATTTTGCACTTGGCACTGCATAACCAAAATAAGCTAGCACCCCCATGCTCCCGTGATGTGCGCCACTAGCGAAAAGGAAAGTTTGGCATTGGTATCAGCGTCGCAACCCCTGACGAAGGAGCAAAACCCCGAGTCAGGCAGTTGGGGAAAAGGCCTCGAGATTCGAACTGGGAGTCGAGCGGCTGTCGCTTCTCTGGAGCGAGAATCGCTTCATAATGTTCGCCGTTAAATCGCTCGGTATACGCAAGCTGGTGAAATAGTGCGCTCGTTCAGATTCGTTCGCTATCTTGAAAATGGCTCTTGCGCCGCGATTGGAGGCAACATTTTGCGAGACGATGGTTGGCGAACGTGCAGGCATCTGCGCTGTTCCAGGAATTGCTATGATTTTTAAGGTTAAATGTGCCCGACTCAAGGCAGACTGACGCTTGTCCAATCACGTTTCTATGCGAGAATGACGCGCAGGCTTCGGATTTGCTGTACTTTGATTGGTCGTTTCGTACAAGTCACAAATGTCCCTTGACCGTGGGTGCTTCTTGTGATCTAAATCAAGAAGTACTCATGATTTCAATCAGAACGAAATTCCTCAACTTCCTGAGAACAGAACCGAGAAAAGAAGAAACGTCTTCCCACAATCACCGTTCCATGTACGTGCGTGGAGGCATGTAGCACTTGTACCCGGTGAACCTACATGCGATACATCAAGACAACTGAGTAAGCATTTGCAAGAGCAGAATAGTGTGGATGCGACTAAACTTCCTAGTAACATTCTGGAATTGACTCTCGGGCGAGTTGTGTCCTTTTCTCCGTGTAATGGGGATAAGCGGCGTTAATGCAATGCATAAGCATTCAATCCTACAATGACATCCTAAGCACTAGCACTGGCACTAGCACTAGTACTGGGTAGGCAAAACAAGATTCCCCAAAAGGTTTCAAATCCCTTGCACTGCGTTGTACCGCTTTTTCTCTATACTTAGGCACCGTGCAGGTGCGTCTAACAGAAGAGCATAGGCAATAGTCTAAGGCATTAGGCACTAACCACACTCTGGATGAGCTTGGAAATGTAACACCACAGACGAAATTCACCATACAGTAACGCCCCCAAACACACCGAGACAAAAACAGACAAGAGCCAAAACAATTCGACGCCAGGAGAAACATCCGTATCTCAAACCGATCGTATCACTCCCCGATCCCAAGCTTCTCCGCCACACTCCCTCCCAGCGCTTCAATCGCGCCACCACCCAAGATCTCAAAAATCGGCACATCAACCTTTAGACTCTTCATGAACCAGTTTCTGAACTCCACAGCGAACAGTGAGTCCACGCCATGTGCGTGCATGGGCTTGGTGACGTCGATGTCCTCGGCTGGTCGTGAGAGCACGCGAGCGAGTTTGTCCCGGATGGCTGAGGTGATAATGGTGGTGCCTTCGGACCGAGATTTAGAGGTTGCGAGGGAGGAAAGGTCAGTTTGGGATTGAGGCTGAGCTTGGGTGGACAAGGAGTAGGAAGATGAGTTGGTGGAGGCGAGCTGGTGGAGATTTGAGAAGAGCGGGCGTTCCATCCACGCGGTTAATTCTTCGCCTCTGCTCTTAACGTCGGCGGGCAGCTGGAATCCCATTGCGACCTGACTCTGCATGTTCTCAACACTAAGCCCAGGATTGCAGTAGTGCTCCAAGATGGTGAAGAGATCTTTTTGTCCCATGAGCACAATCTTCTTGATCTGATTGTACTGCTCGAGATCGTCTTGGTGGTTAGTAAAGTATCCCTCATCAGCCATGGCACTGAGATCAAGCGAGACGGCTTTCTGGCCTTGCGCGACGCGATATGCGGCGAGGCCATCTTGGTATGTGTTACCGGTGCAGTAGCTGGCTTGCCCCGATGAACCTATCATCCCACTGATGGAGGAGAGCATGATGAAGAAGTCGAGATCGGAGGGAAGAAGGGAGTGCAAATTCCAGGAGCCATGGATCTTGGGATTGAGTGCTGAAGTCCATTGGTCGTGCGTCATGGTGTCAAAGAGTGCGTCGCCAATGGCCATGGCGGCTTGGATGCAGCCCTTGATCGGGGGCATGCGCTGGGAAGCAGAGGTAAGAGTCCGTCGTAGAGCAGCTTCCGAGGCGATATCACAGGCCGGGGCTTCAATATATACTCCGGCCCCCGTCATCTCTTCAAAGAAGTCCATGGCTCCTTCTGTGCGCATACCCTTGCGCGACAGCAGGAGGATGTTTCGGGCGCCTTTCTTGCCCATCCAGCGCGTGATGCTCTTGCCTTGGCCACCTAGACCGCCGGCGATTACGTAGGTTGCATTTGGCGAGAAGCATGGGCCGCGGTCGGGGGAGATGTGTGCCTGGGAACAATTGAGTAAAGGCTTTAAAAGATGCTAGACAGGAAGACTTACTGGTACGACGGCATCCTGGTCAATTTCAACTGCCACACCTCCTGCATTGAGTCCACTTTGCAAATAACGGAACGCATCTTCCACCTCATGAACGGAGAAGATCTTCAGCGGAGATGCAACCCTAACCTTCTTCTGCGCTAGCAGGTCAACCACTGCCTTCAACGACTTCTGGATGAGCTGTGGGCGCTCCTTGGACATAGCCGCGATATCGATAGCGGAAAACGTCACATTCTGCGCAAATTGAAACATGGGCAGTTTCTCATGAGAGAATATGTCCTTCTTGCCAATCTCCAGGAACCGGCCGTACGGGGCAACGCATTCCCACGAAGCCCGGAGCTCCTCGCCGGCAAGAGAGTTGAGGACTAGGTCAACGCCGCGGCCACCGGTCGCACGCTTGATTCCTTGAGAGAAGGAAGTGTCGCGGCTGTAGAAGATGTGGTCCTCGGGTATGGCGTAGGTTGACATGAGAAGATCCTTCTTCGACTGGCTGCCCACAGTGGCGAACACTTCGGCGTTAAAGTGCTGTGCGAGCTGAATAGCAGCCTGTCCCGTTCCTCCGGCGCCAGCATGGATGAGCACAGATTCGCCCTCGGAGATGTGGCCAAGTTCGACCAAAGCGTGATACGCCGTAACGTAGTTAGTAGGAAGCTTTGCAGCTTCGGTGAAGGGTACATTGTCCGGGATCCTAGCAACCAACGCCTCGTTACATCGGACAACGCTCCGGTACGTGTCAAGGGCAGACACGATGACTCTATCACCAATTTTCAAGCGACACCAATCACCAACTCGTTCCACTATGCCTGCACATTCTGTCCCAAGCGTGTCATCGGAAACGCGACCTAGTGCGACGAGGCAGTCCTTGAAGTTGACTCCGACAGCTTTGACACGAACTTCCACGTCGTTAGGAGCGAGATCGGATGATAAAGCGCTAGCTTCCGTGAAATAAAGACTGTCAAGCAACCCGGGAGTCTCGACCGTGAGACGAAGGTTTGCGTCTCCAAATCGGACATCTCGCTCAATCATGCTCTTGTCATTCTCTGTAATCATCTCATTGAGCTGAGCATCTTCAATGATGCGACGAGTATGCAACATGCCATTTTTCTCAATGTATTCAGATTCGCAGTGGTTAGACGAATGGAGCAGACATTGGGTGATAACGCGCTCCAGATTTGATGCTTGATCTTCTAACTCAGATGAAGTGTCTGCTTCAAGAATTGTGAAGCTCAATGAAGCGTTTTCAGATCGGAGTGTACGGGCGAGACCGTATATAGCACCTGAGGAAGGATTGGTGTGGTATCCTGAAGCTGGCGAGACCCAGAGAACGTTTGTGGCATGTGTTAGAGTAGCACGAAAGCTCTCAAAGTCGTCTCTGTCCAGATTATTAAGGATGGGGTTGCATGGGGTATCGTAGACGATGACAAGTGTATCATCAAGGTTGTCCACAGCAAGTGTACCGATATTCGTATACCTCAATGGCACACCCAAATCTTCCAAATGTTCCTGACACAAGCGCATGTGTACTTCGTCTGATTCTTTTGCCGCAAAAAGAGCAGCAGTAAGAAATGCGCGGTCGGCCGGGGGTTTGTCGGCTTCCAATCTTGTCGATATCCACAGCGAGTTCAGATGGTGTTCCTCGTCCGGCGTGTCCCAGAAAATATGGTCCACACCACTGAATCCGTTTCTGGCGAGCGTGCAGTCCCATTCATCTGGAGACAAACAAGGACTGAGACGATCCTTGCGGTACTCATCCGTGCTCAACCACCAACCTGGGAGCAGTCCAAAGATGAAGCCTGCGCTCACTTGATCGGGAGCAGCAACCTCGATTGCAATGAGCTTGCCTCCTGGCTTCAGCAATGTGTGGAGATAGGCGAGAGTTCGGTCTATGTCTGCTGTAGCATGGAGAACGAGTGAAGCGACGATGACATCAAAAGACTCAGGTTCGAAATCTTGGCTTAGTGGATCCTGTTCGAGGTCCAATGTCTTGTAATCTAGCTTGGGGAAAGCAGCAAGGTCGGCTTGAGCTTGGGCGAAGAAAGAAGCCGAGATATCCGTGAAGCAGTATCTAGAGTACCTAGCGGTGTTCCCATTCGAGCCCCGCTGCGTGAGACTCTTCATGAGATGTTTTGTCGCTCCACCAGTGCCAGCGCCCACTTCAAGGACACTAATATCGGGATTCTGATGCGTCAGGAGATCGAGATATCGAGCCACAGGCACCATGAAGTCGGAAAGCTCAAGGAGACATTCATAGAAGTTGGACATGTCAGTGCCTTGGAACAGCAGACTGAGCGGGTCCGAACGTCTGCTCAGCAAATTGACTAGGTGTTCGCCTGCACGATAGTAGATTTTGGCGTGCTTTGGATGTCGGCTCTTCACATCATGATAAAGGCGTTGGAACGACTTATCGTCATGTGCACTCAACGTTGATGCGTTTTCAGAGAGTTGGTGTTGCATCCACTGATAGTACCTTTGAAGATGGCCATGCTGTGGTACGCGGGACGCCGTGAGCTTGTCGTTTGCCTTCTTGATGAAGTAGTACAGGACGCGGTCTAGGTCAGACTTATAGTGTCGCGAAGCAGCCCGTCTTGGGGTATCTTGCATCAATATTGCGTCAAGCCGCTCGGGATCCAAACAATCCAATTCGGGCTTCAGAGCAACGTTCCAGCACAAAGGTGGCGAGGCCGCCTCCGGGTCTTGGCTTCCTTCTAGTCCGTCCGTGATCAGAGTTGTCTCAATCCTCTCGACAAACAACCGAAGCGAGCGGTCCTGCGATAGTACGGCGATATCTGACGTCGTGTTACGAAAGCCGTTCTTGCGGATATTGACAGCCACATCAACACTCTCAGCATCTTCGTAGAGCAGTCCAGACTTCGAGATCCAGATCCTATTGATCCTCGTCGGGAGTGATGTAGCGTGCTGAGAGTCATTGCCGATCTGTGTAATCACAGGGAGCACAATTTGCAATACGCCATCAAGCGTCGCAGGATGGATGACTTTTGGGTTCTCTGAGTCTTGCCCGGCGAGCATGGCAATCTTGGCTGTGGCTTCACCGGACGGCGAGTGTTTAGAGCTCTGGATCCTCTTGAAGCTTGGCCCAAAGTGGTAACCGCACTTCCAGAAATGGTCGTAAATCTCAGCGCCATCAACTTCACGGGTACAGCGGCTGGAAATATCGTCAAAATGGGCTCTGGCTCGTGTGCCGAAATGGGTCTCTTCGTTTCCGTTATCAACCTCATTAACGGAGTCGCTCGCAGGCACCACCCGTACTGTACCACGGCAAACGTCGGCCCAGCCTCCCTGGTATGTCCTCAAGAACCAGTCATACTTGGCGCCGTGCTTTAAGGACAAGTTGTCATGAGCAACAAGCTGGAGCTGAACTTCGACACCATCGGTGTCAGCGGGCAGATCAAGCGCGGAATGGAAAGTCGCATCGCAAATCTCGAATGCTAATACCGCCGTGTCCCCCGCAAGCTGCGCGGCCGCCTCGATGACCATTGTAAGCATCCCAGCGGCCGGAAACAAATTCTTGTCGTTGATGATATGATCAGAGATCCACGAGGAGTCGGCTGGTTTAAGGAAGTGTCGCCATCTCGCATCCAATGGGTTCCAATCAGCCACGGGAGTACCAAGGAAAGGATTTCTTCCATGTTTCCGAAACCGCATGCCTTTACTGATTCTCGACTCGGACCAGAATGCCTTAGAATGGTTGAAAGGATACTGCGGAAGGTTCGGGAGCACAATGGGACTGTTCAACTTGTCCTCGATGGTAGCGTTTAGCTGGGTCAATTGCACCTCGTATCCTCGACAATGCAATTGGCCGACAGCTGTCAAAAGTGATACGCAGGCGTCCTTCTTTCGTACTAGAGCGGGAGCGTATGTGATATCCTTGCCATGTGACAATGGCCGTAGGGTGTCGCGAATCGGCCCGCCGAGTGCTCCATGTGGACCAATCTCTAGAATATCTGTGGCCCACAGCACATCCAAATGAGATAGATCGAGCTTGTTGGAAAGTTTGCGCTGTGGGGAAGCAAAGGTAGCGTGCACAGCTTGGGCGAACTTGACTTGCGAGACCAAATTCTGCACCCAGTAAGACGGCTCGCAGAGGCTTCCTTTATCGACAGGTTCGCCAACGACAGAAGATACCATGTTAACATGATGACGCAGGGACATTGTCCCAGGTTCGATCTCTCCAATGAGGTCAAGGTACTGATCTGCAACATTTTCCATGTGCGGTCCATGATATGCAACAGGCACTTTGAGCACACGCGCAAACACGGATGCGTGCTCGAGTTGCGTCGCTAGAGCATCAATGTGCTCTTTGTTTCCGGAGACCGTGACACTTGAGGGACTGTTGACGCATGCAATCGTGAGGTCACCGGGACCCAGCTCAGCGTTGATGTGGTCGATGTAACCTCTTGTCTTCTCTTCTGACAGCCCCACCGCAAGCATACCACCATGAATATTGGTCATGGAAGCAACCTTGTTCGAGCAGATGCCGCGGTAGTAGGCTAGTTTCCAAGCAGACTCTCGACTGATCGCTCCGGAAGCAAAGCTGTAGAGTCGTTAGCATTGTCCCATGAATGTAACAAGGACACTTACGCAGCCGCAATCTCGCCAGAGGAGTGACCAATCACCACCGAGGGCCGGACATTGATGGAGGCCAACAGCTCAACCAAGGCGACCTGCAGAATTGTGCATAGAGGCTGTGCAAATCCCGGCTCATCCAATCGGGCTGCAGGCTCAAGCTCGCCAGTAAAAGCACCAACAAAGTGCCAATAGCAGCCTAGTCCCATCAGATAGCATATTGCGTCAAGTATACTCTTCCTGAAGATTTCATACACAAACAGTTCTCTGCCCATGCCACGCCATTGAGCGCCCTGACCAGTAAACACGAATGCGAGCGAGAGCTCGGAAGGAGGTTGCGATGCCACCGGCCTGGAGATCTCAAGGCTGTCAAGCGGATCCATTGGGTTCGTAACCGCGAAAGACCTCCAAGAATGTAATGAGCGTCGTTCCAGGAGAGTATGCGCCAGCGAAGCGCGAATATCGACATGCTTGTACGTGTACTCTGCTTCGTACAGCCATTTAGTGTAGTCAGAGATGAGTTGTTGTAGGCTCAGCTCGTCCTGAGTTGACCATGCGAGAACGAGCGGCTTCGAAATTCGTGAAACGTTGATTGTATTAAAGAGGCCAGATGCCCTCCGAGAGTTGGTTTTGAGCTCAAGAGAAAAGGGAGGTATTATCCTCGTACAGTGCTTTCCGCTGATACCGTACCGCTGCATGTAGTGGTAGGCATCATCGAGCACGACATGGGCGTTGGTTCCGCCGAATCCAAAGGAGTTAACTGAGGCTCGACGGAGCCCTCTGCTGGGCCATGGAGTCGGCTGAAGTGGGAACTGGAAAATTGATAAGTCTCAAGCTTACAGCAGCGACATGATACGTACCTTAATGTTAAGAAAGTCGACGTCAATTTCCGGGTTAACTCTCTCCAAACCGGCGACTGGCGGGATGATACCACGCTCTAGTACCAGACACGTCTTGATCAAACCAGCAATGCCCGCTGCGCCCTCCAAGTGCCCAAAATTGGCTTTCAGCGAAGACACATAGACAGCCTCTGCTTTTGATCTTCCTGCTGAGAAAGAAGTTCCAATTGCAGCGGCCTCTAGCGGGTCGCCTACTGATGTACCAGTTCCTGTATGTATCAGCAGCTGACAGGCAACATTGTCACAATAACTCGCCATGTGCTTCTACATATTTCGTCTTCGACCGATCGAGACCAGCTCTTCGATATGTGTCAGAGATCAATTTGGCCTGCGCAAATTTACTGGGTTTAGCAAGAGGAGTGTCGCCATCTTGATTTGTTCCTGTTGCCCGAATCACAGCCCGGATTGTGTCACCGTCCCGGACTGCATCTGACAAGCGTTTTACGATGACGACGCCAAAGCCTTCACCCCTTGAATAGCCATTGGCTTTGTGGTCGAAGCTGTGGCATATACCATCAGGGGAGAGGAATCCCATGTTGGATAGACCAATGGTTAGATCCAGGGAAAAGATAAGATTGCATCCTGCAACGATTCCCTGAAAAGCCGATAAGTCAGTAAACGGACATAGATTCGGACGGATGCCGCAGTGCCGTGAGCGAAGAGCGTAAACTCCACAGGGAAGTCCGTCAGGACCAAAGACTTCCCAATGGGACGGTGGCGGAGGATGGCAGGACATACCATGGAGCTTTGACCCAGTCGCAATGACTGGCATGCTTGATCAAGAGCAACCAGGCTACTAGAGCAGGCTGTATCAATGGTTGCACTAGGTCCGCGAAGGTTGTAGAAAGAGCTGATACGGTTAGACAGCATAGCGGCTGCCACGCCCGTAGCGAAGAACTTTGGCGTTAGCTCTGGGTCCTTGCCCATCACCATCATGTAGTCTGCTGTGAAGCAGCCCGTATGAACAGACGTTTCGGTACCGTATACCCTGTCCATGGGAAGTCCCGCTGCAGACTGGTTAGAGATGCACGAGGACCGTGTGAACCGTTGGCTTGACTTACCATTCTCAAGGGCCCGGTAGGATGCCTCCAAAAGTCCCCGCTGCTGGGGGTCCATGGCTGCGGCTTCTGCAGCCGTCATACCAAAGAAGGAAGCATCGAACACGGCCAAGTCTTCTTTCAAGAAGTGCGCTCTTTGAGGCCGAATCTAAATGTTGGTCAGAGTCTTGACACCTCAAAGCAATCCGGAAAATACTTACTGTCCCCATAGCGCCGGTATCTGTACTATGGTGGGCGGCATGGTTGAGACGTTCCTTGGGAAATTCAGACGCTGTTGAACGAGCCTCCATCATCATTTCCCAGAACGACTCAACCGTATCAGCATCTCCCGGGCCCTTGAGTGAGAAGCCGATGATGGCAATGGGCTCCACCATGGGGATGTCTCCCGTGGCAGTGCGCGTCTGCTCCGTATGTGAAAAGCCCGAGGACGCCGACGAGACCGAAGGCGACCTAGAAGAATCTGAGCATGATGCCGAAGAAGATGCCGTGCTGTAGTCCATCGTGCGAAGGTAAGGATGTTCAAAGCACTCTGCGCAGTCGAGCGGGAACAGCAAGTCGTAAATACCGAAAGAGTCAACTCGAGCTCTTAGGCGGGGCGTCCAGTCAATCTATTCCAGGGCGAATGGGGGAGTTTGTAGGGTCCCGAATGGAAGACGAATAGACATGTGCAACACCTCAATCAACATTGCGAACGATTGTGCCTCGCGTCTCGATTGGGACTATCAAGATGGGGTCAGAGTACCACACTGTCCCAATATGGTGCTATGTCCGTGCCTGGAAACGCTGCGCGAATTGTAGCACAGCCCGCCAAAGCTAAAAAGTTGAACGAGCCGGAAGACTTGCCGGCAAGAGACTTCGAGTACGCCTCACCTGGCAAGCTTGCCTTTGAAACTGTACCAGGATTTTCGGTCACCGGTGTTTGATCGTCCGCATGCTTGTTCATGAAGCTGTACGCGCTGACCCTATGCACGATTCGGTATGGTCGGATCGATCCTTCGCGATGGAGGCCTTGCGAGCCGGTGGCACTCTTAGAAGTGGCCCGACCGAGTCGCAGCGGAGCCCAGGTACGTCGATAAACCATAAATTGAGAGGCGTTCTAGTATCAGCAAAGCCCCTTGCATTCACCTTACTTGCAGTGAGCCGGAAATCAAGACAACCACGACACGTAAAAGAGCCAAACGCTCAGACACCTTTCACACAACTCCACTTCCCCAGGCGCCCAACTGCCAGTCTTTGCGCAGCCATCTTTGTCAATAACGATGCGTTTTCTTTGCCTTCATGGAAAAGGAACCAACTCCCAGACGCTTGAAGTGCAACTAAGTGCGTCCATTTCAAGTGCACCCAGAAAAGACAAACCTAACCGGGATTTGCGACATCTCTAGGCGCCGTGAAGTACCAGCTAGGCGACGGGCATACGTATGAATTTGTCGAAGGAACCGTTCCGGAGGAGGCCGCTCCAGGTAAGCAGTGGCCCATGCGGAAGGTGTGAATAGCGCTTGGAAATGGGACCAAAACAACTTCCACTGACCAAGCACAGAGATCCATGCGATCATGTCGCCCTCGGAGAAATATTTCGGATATTTCGACGAACACTCCCCGCAGTCTGTCTTGGATGCGGTGAATAACCTCGAGCGTTACATCGATATACGCGGCCCATTTGACGGCCTCATTGCTTTCTCTCAGGGTGGCGTGCTTGCTTCAACGCTTCTGGTTCGCCAGGCGCGTCGGGGACCAAATGCAGGTTGTGTCAGGGTGGCTATGTTCTTCTCCGGACTCATCCCAGTGGACCCCGACCTTCTCGAGCGTGGAGTGATCGCCCCATTGGACCATGCCCAAGCGGGAGAAATGATTAGTATTCCGACAGTGCATGTATGGGGAGCTGCAGAACAAGGGGAGCTTCCTTGGCCCCCAAAGCTGTATAAGCTATGCAAGGGGGAGACGCGGGAGCAATTTCAGCATACCGGAGGTCATGAAATCCCGAGCAGCAAGGATCGTGTAGCAGTTGCTGAAATAGTGCAGAAGATGCGAAGAGCAATCTGGAGAGCTGACGTTGGCTCGGCCGAATAATGGTCCGGTTTGGCTGTCGCCCGCCCGCGTGGATTTGGGGCGGACCAGAGTTGAGAGCTTATCGCAAATAAAGAGTGCTGGCGATCGTTCGTTTGTCTGATGTGCACAACGCCGTGAAACGGTAGGATGGCGAGACAGCGAGGTGAGACGGAGGATTAATTGTTCCAGGGGTAAATACGGAATTAGCAGCGTGCGTCATAGCTTCTCGTCCAGATAACGAACTGCGCCAAGCGTCGCTTAAGTTAACGCCGGCCACTTCGGATAACAATCTGCCTGTGATCCTCTACACACCCAACACCCAGGCCTCAACTCTCACCCTCAGCACAGTTGATACCTCGAAAATATGTCAGATCTCGTGATACTCATTCTCACGCCTCAGCCTGACGAAAATCAGGCAATTTTCACAGGCTCCCTCTCCCACATGAGAAGCGTGAATGGAAGCTGGGCGGCTGCAAAGCCCAGCAGTATGCGTAGCTGCATATTGTAGCCCTTGAGAAACGTCTCTTGAACCGCCGTCTTCACTGGCTCAACGAGGCCCGCTATCGCTTCGGTTGTGCGGAAGACCTGCCCGAGTTGCTCCCCTGACAGCACTTCAACCAAAGTGTCCTTTAGGTTGCTATTCATCACGGCGGTGACGAGCGCAAGGACGAGCGCCCCGCCGAGCATTCTCATTTGAACGATTGCCGCGGTTGAAGTTGCTTATCCCACCGTTAGCAAGGAGCCTTGATCAGGGCTTTTCATGGTACTCACCAAGATCACGCTTCTCAACAATAGCATTGGTCATCAGGGCCGTGACGCCGAACGAGTTGCCGCAGCCTATGCCTGTGAGGAATTGCAGGCCGTATTGGCCCTTCCACGAGATGCGGCCGAGGGTTATCCTAGACATGAAGACGAGCCCAAGGACTTGCAGAACCAATCCTGCAAATTGCATGTAGATGATGGGAAGCCGTCTCTTCCCGCATGCTACCGCAACGAGGGCGATTCCCACAGGAACGGCAACCGCAAATGGGATGAGTCGCAGACCCGCCTGCCACGGCGACTCATTGTTGACGGCCTGGAAGCGAAGCGGGATCTGGATAATACAGCTTGTGAAGATAGCTCCACTGAGGAAAGCGTTTCTGGAAGTCGATCAGCAACGCTCTGTTCAAATTCATCAGGACCTTTACTTACGCGAACAGACCCATGACTACCCTATTTACGCAAAACCGCCAAGGAAATACTGGCTCTGGTCCAGTCTTGTCTTTGATGGTCACCATCCTCTCGTAGAAGAGAAATGCGAGGATGCACGGGATTGACACCAGGATGAGCGCTAGCACTTGGGCAGACTTCCAGGGCGAAAAGTTGCTCGCTTCTTCGAACCCGGTAATCAACAGGGTGATGCTTGCAAGCATGAGGCTGGCCCCGATCGCGTCGACTGTTCTGAGCCCAGGTTTCTTCTGAATGCGTCGACCATGGTTGGGAAAGTTATTTGGCATGCAGAGAAGAAGAATGATCAATGCTACCACACCAGCGGGCGCACTGCAATGATGTTAGTACGATTTCCATAGGGATAATTCGCACGCCTTACTTAAGGAGAAACACCCATCGCCACGTCGTACTTGAAGTAATCGCGCCTCCACAGAGCGGTCCAGTGACATAGGAGATGGCAAATAGTGCTGTAATGAGTACTGAGTACTTCGGATACAGCTCTGCGGGAACCATTTCAAATATAACGATGAACACAAGCGAGTACACCCCAGAACCACCCAGTCCTTGGAAGGCCCGGAAAACGATTCTAGCGAAAATTAATTTCGACCGGATACGCGCTCACAAGGCAGCTGGCACTTACAATTGATCCATCGTTTGCGCGGCGCCACATGCACCAGAGAAAATGGTAAAGACAGCGAGACATGCTATGAGGATGGTTTTCCGTCCAAGCTGATCGCTGAGTTTGGCGAGGATAACCAGGAACGCTGAGTAGTTTAGCTGTCAGAACAAGGTCGCCGTTCAGCACCCAGCTCACCAGTGTACGTCAAAAGGTATCCAGTGATGATCCAGCTGCTTCGACCGAACTGCTTGAGGTCGTCCGTTATCGATATAAGCGACGTGCTCACGATGGAAATCTCGAAGTTCACGAGAAAGATGCTCAGGCACAGTCTACATTCTCATTAGCCCTGTAGTCAAGTCAAACACGAACAGGCTAGATGTACCCTACGGTCAAAAGATGGAGCTTCTTTCCTTCTAAAAAAATTGGCGCTTCAGACTCTTCCTGTAGCCGCAACTCGCTTTGCGCCTCTACTATACCTGCGCTCTTCTCCATATCCAGTACGGAGGTTTGGAAAGTCACAGGCTGTTGTTCCATCTGCTCAGGCATGTTCGCAAGTCTCGATGAAGAAGCGATAGATGGTGGGAACCTGTCAACCATCTACCCGCTCATAAGGCTCCCAAATGGGCGCGGGCGGGGCGTACGCACACTCCGCCCCCAAGAAGAAACGCTGGCATACGATAGCGCGTACTCGTGCCTCACCCATGACACTTCCGCAATACCACCATGAAGATACACCACGAGCAAAACCGCTGAACCCTGCTACAAAAACGCCCTGACCCCGAAGCACGAGCCATTCACCCCCGGATCATGCATGCGCCGATCGTGCTTAAATTGAGCAGGGGTGCACGACTGACCTTGCACGCGGCCCATTGCACCCGATTCGGCGAGCAACCTTATCTCTAAGCGCCTACAAGCCGGCCGGTTGTTCCCTCGGGTTTCAATCGAGGTAGATTCGTACATGAAACAATGTGCAGGGTTTTTAGAAACCCGAAGTGGGGCAGTGCCAAAACGAGATAGATACCGTTTCTGGAGATACGGCCGGCGCTAAAGGGTTTAATCGCCGTTCCTTATAGTAGTTCGCATAAGGTGTGTCGGTGGCGGAACATCATATCGAGTAGTCGAAGGATTCGGGCCTCCAGCCTGGAGCCCGAGACACGTAGAGGTGGAGACGATGTGGGTGAAATCTGAGGCGATCGGTTTGGTGCTCTATTGACTCACATGCAAGGTGATTCGGGGTTTAAGAGAGAATTCCATGTAGATTCATGTGAGAATGATTCGTTGCTTAGTCGTATCTAATATAGCCGTACATGTGTGCAAGGAGACAATTTCCGAAGATATGAAGATCCGAAGCCAAATCAAGAGACAACTGATCGATCATCAATCACTCAGAAGACATTCCCCTGGTGCAGAAACGTAACACCCCGTGGCGGAGCTCGCGGGTAACCCTTCTCCTCGTCTCCCTGAGAGCTCTTCACACTATTCGAGCGGTCCGTGCCAGACTTGCTATTTTGCGAGTAGCCGCTCTCCAAGTCGCTTCTTTTGGATTCCGTGGAAGTCTCCAGATGACCCATATGGCCCATGCGGACATATGAAGTATTCTTGGACTTGTTGGAGCTGTATCCGAGTTTTGTGCGGAAGGAACTGATCCAGCTGCCGGTGGATTGCGAGAGGGATGTCCAGAGCGGCTTGTAGATGGGGAGACAAGCGCAAATGATCCCGGTCAGCCAGTGGATGTGCGCCCATTTTTCTGTTTCGGCGAAGTTTACTGTGGTGGTCAGTACATTGGACTTTCTGTACTAATGGTAGAAAGTTGGACATAACATACCGAAATTGTCATTAGGTCGATACATAAACGTTAAACGAATAATATTCGTAATAACGACGAAGCCTCCCAGCGCAAAGATACCAGCAATAGCCACCTTGGTGCGCATGGGTAGATGAAGCTGAAGTGCCATTCGCACTGGCAGCAGGAGAATAATAATGTCCAGAATGGTATCTGAAACGCCAGTACCGAGGAAGTAGTTGTTGCCGCTCACACACTTTCCTGGCTTGAGCTTGTTCCAGAAGGAGTCGATCGGCTGGCAAATCTGGCAGAATGCGACCACGGTGGCGATGACCCACGCGGTTGAGAGGCCCATGACGACGTAGGAGACGCGCCTAAACCAGGTCTCGATGCTGAAGATGCGAACGTAGAAGAACAGGATGGACATTTTGATCGCATATGTGGAGACAGCGAGGAGATTAATGCCCAGGAATGCGGCCTTTGGCAAAATTAACATTTTGTCTGATTTAAGAGGTGGGTGTAGTTGCTGCTCACCTCAAAGTAGTTCTGATAGTCCTTGAGAATCTTGGGGTTCTTGCGTGATAGCATTGCCAATTCGCGCATCTCCATTCCTCCTTTGCCAGTCAGATTGCCTACGAAAGTCAATAGCTATTAAAAACGTCAGTTCGGCGAGGGAGCCACAAACCCCACATGCCCACTCCACCAGCAGCCCAGAACCAGCACAGTCCCACTATGATCCAGTAGTCGTCTGCGCGAACACCTTGCTTGTGCCTAACCTTGCAAAAGATGCGAAGACCGACAACGGCGCCGGTAAGGACCCAGCTGGCCACAGTCAAGCCGAACTTGTCGCTCGTGTACCTATCGATGCCAAACATAGCGACGATGCAGTGATGTGAGCAAATTGGTGATTATGTTGCCTCGGCAAGTTAGAGACGAAAGATGTGTTCCGGAAGATAATAAGCTTCCCATCAAGTCCTGACCTGCCTCTTAAAGACTTTCAAGACGAGCTCGAAGTCTTGAGCACTATCCGTTGCAAGTAGCAAGGACTGATATGAATACGGTTAGCGTAGGATCTCCACAACTGCCATAGTCCCCGAGATGCATGTCAAACGGGGGATCCGTGGCCCGAGACGCGCCGACACGAACCGGAACTAGCTTATAGTCTTGTAAATACCCATGTCCCGTTATATGCTCAATATTGTTTCTGCAAGTGTGTTTCGAAGTTGTCTTGGCGAGGCGAATTCGTGCTTTCGTGGTGCCAGGATGGTTGGGGCTGGGGTGGTGTGATAGCGGGATTCCATCCGGTAAGCGCTAATTACCGCTGGTACGAGTTCATTAATTTTCGGACAGTAGGTGAGGTTATCGTTAGTACCTACCACAACCCGTCCATAATCTTCGCTGAACAACTTGGCTCAGCCACTCGTCGCAGTATGTTGATTGAGCCTAACTCCCCGGTGCTCGGCGCTTTACCGATCGTGGCGACGATGGCTCAACACTACGAGGATCTTGGGCTTTTGGGGGTGTCAACCTCTGTCGTACTGGCTGCTTACATAAATGCGATGTCGTGGATACTCTACCATAGGTACTCATCAATTGATGCGAGAGCCCAATGCGACACCATTTGTAGGCACTAATACAAAGGGCACAGTCAATAATTCCATGGCTCACGTGATTCGACGCTGAAATAAGCGAGCCAATCAGAGCGTTAGAATTCCCTATATAGTATTAACACTATAAAGCTTCGTAATAATTAACTAACTCTATGCCTACCTTAATAACGCCCTAACGCCCTGCTAGGCCTAAAAAGCTTATAGAAGCTTAGTAGAGGGCTATTATTACCCTCTAACATGTTTACAGCGATAAGTTCCTCTAGATTGCTAGCCTATTAGGCATCTCTATAAGCGTGCCTAGTAAGAGCTTCTGCGCTGCTATTTAATAGGCGCCTAATAATAATAAATTCCTAGTAAGCCTTCTAGCTACAGTTGCTAACTACTTATATAATACTAGTGCCTCTATTAAGATACGTAATAGTTTAACTCTCTTAGAGCGTATACGTAATTAGATTATTAAGTTTAGTAGTTATAAACTTAAAGACGCTATCTCTAACACCCTAGCTACTACTAGTATTAAATTAAGTTAAAATACGCTTATTAAGGTAATCTATAAACACTGCAACGTGTAACGGTGTCGTTATACGCGGTTCGCGTCTCTGCTCCTGCTCCTAATCCTGCTCCCGCTCCTAATCCTCGCCTGCGCACGTGCCTGCGCACGTGCCTACCTTCCCCCTATATCTTCT
>MU005571.1:1720253-1765890 GCA_010405425.1 Lentithecium fluviatile CBS 122367
TAACTAATCTAATAATAACTAATTACGCTAATACGCCTATAACTCTAACTAATACTAGTACTATACTACTACTAAGAGATTAAGTAGTAGCTCTCTCTAACTAACTTAATAATAACTAATTATACTAATACGCCTATAACTCTAACTAACGCTAGTACTATACTACTACTAAAAGATTAAGTAGCAGCTCTTTTTAAATAAATCTAATAATAACTAATTACGCTAATATACCTATAATAATATCTAATAATATAGCCTAGATTCTATAAATTTCTATAAAATCCTAGGAATTTTTTTAGGAGAACCTAGAATAAAGGAGTAGACAGTTAAATTTCTCCAGCACTCTCTTTCCTGCTGTAGCTAGTAAGCGCTGCTGCTTTATTCAGGCACTTATTACCCTCGGCTCACCCCCTTCAGGCTGCTCACCCGCTGCTCAGTCACGTTGCCCGGCGCTCCCCCAACAGCAAATCGCATTCATTTATGAGTTGGACATAGCTTCACAATTTCATCAAGTCTAGACGAGAGAGATGCTTGGAGCCAGGTTTTAGACCGTGGGCCTCATTTTGGAAGGGGGACGGAATTGTCCCCCGAGGACTGGGGACGAAATAGGCCCCTTCATCATGCGCCCCCTCCCCCCTCCGCACCAACATGCACCCCCAGTGTCTCAAGACGCCAGCGCTGTCTATCCTTGACAAAGTGGCTTGGGCTACGCCCTTGTACTATAAAGACATCGTCGTGCTGCTGGGTCGAACCTACTTGACTACCTTAGCTATCACTGCAACAGTGTCATCTTCTTGGCAGTATCATCGTCACTTTTGGAGCTTCATACTATCTCTTTCTCTATTTCCCACACTAACATTGCCGCACCTTCGAAATGCCACAGAAGATTTCGCTAGAGGCCTTCTTTGAGCGTGCTAGTCATCACGCGGCTGTGGCGAAAAAGAAAGACGTTGTCAACAGAAAAGAGATTTTAAAAAAACTTTAGCTACCGGTATTGGTTCGAAAAACTGTCGCCACGTTACAAGTGCAACATCTCGAACAACAAACAGTCAAGTCCTCACTCTCGCTCCGCATACCTATCAACTTGCCTAGCTGCAATCTTGGAAGCATCCGGTACCCGCACTCCCTCAATGTTCAGCTCTGCCGTCATCCGCGAATCGCTCGCCGACCCGCTCGCCCCGCCCCGTCCTTTGTAGTACTGGACTACGGTCCACAAGCCTGGCTTTTCATCGCCATACCCACCCACAATTCCAAGTGCAATAGACATAACGTAGTCCTTGGATGTCTCAATATTGTTTGGACTCACTCCTAGATTCAACTTCTCATATCTAGTGTTAAAGTTTCCTATTAGTGGGGTGCACTAATCCTATAGCGCCAACGCGCGCTCGTAGTTTTTCTTTGTCTCTAGGTACCGTACCGGTAGGTAATCCACCACCTCGTGCACGGCCCCACCTCGTGCACATTTTTGCCGCCAACAAGGGCAACTCTCCCGCACCTGTACAACGCCATATATATAGTAAAATCACTAGAATTTTTACAGAGGCATTTGTAGGAGCAATATAAAACTTTGCGCAACGATAAATTACTTGCGGTAACGCTGTGCGAGCTGTACTTTACAGGTGCACGTGGCCCTAGGCAGTGCGGGCGCGCCCTCCTTAGTAGACTCTTTATTAATAATAATAGCCTTAGGTCTCTTAGAGCTCTGTTTTTTTAGTGTACGAGGGTTAAGGCTCTGTTAATTACCCTTTTTAGATAATTATATATTAGTTTAAAATTACTTTTTAAGCTCCTTTTAAACCTGCCTCTTAGCTCGCTAGAGAGCCTTTACCTCCTTTACGTACGCCCTTAGTTCCTACGCCACTAGCCTCTCTTACGCTCTCTACTCTTTAAGGGCTTGTTTTTCTTACTTTTTTATAAGTCTCTGTTCTTGCGCCTCTAAGAGTTATTGCTTTTAAAGCTTTTTATTAGTCTTAATTTACTCCTGCCTCTTGCGGGCCCTTTAAACTTTAGTAGAAGAGTAAAAGACAGCACCTCTATACTAGCCTTTAGGTTATTTAAGTAGAAGAGGCTTACTACGTTAATAGCGCCTTTACTTATTAATAAAAGTTTCCTTAAGCTTATTATATTAGTATTAAAGGAGCTTATATTCAATTTTAAGTTTATAATAACTTTATAATAGCTATTTACGCTTCTTAGCGTACTCCTCCTATATAACCTTCTTTAATATTTGCCGTACTCTACGCTAATTATCCTTAGAGAGGTTTAATAAGCTACTCTAACTTAAGCTAGGGCTCTTATGCTCTGCTTTAAACTTTAAGAGTATAGTACTAGAGTTATAGGGCGCTAACCTAGTACACTTAAAGGCTTTAAGTATAAGCGATTCTTAAAAGATACTTTACTAGGAGGCGTTAAAGAGCTAATAGAAATTGCGCTTAGTAATTAAGGAGAGGCCCTAGCAGTTATATATAAACTCTAAGAGCTCTCTTATATACGCTATACTTAGGGGTTTAAAAATTGCTATATTAAGTAGTTAGAGAGTGTAGGTAGCGTGCGGCGAAAAGGTTATAAGAAGTATTTTATTATTATTATAATACGTAATAAACTCTATAGTAATATAAGAGCTATAGCTATTAAGTATAAGTAGCCTATACGACCTATAAGCTTTCTTCTTAGTCTCGCAGTTAAATACTTATTATAACTATACTAATCTAACCTTATTATTAGTCTACCTACTTAGTAAGCTTGTAAAAAAGGCCTTATAGTATTTTAGATTAAAATCTTATAGCTATAAGTCTTATATATTACCTATAGTAGCTTAATAAATTAAGGCTAGCGTAAGAGCACTGCCGTTAGCGCAAATATAAGTAATTATTATTATCTACTCTCTATTACTATCCTAGAGCATTTACTTATAAGGGCCCTGCTTATACAGCTACTAGGAGAACACTCTTTTTATCTTAGTAAGCACTCTAATAAGGAACCCTTTCTTATCTATATTATATATATAGCGGCTATTAATCTCGTACTAGGTTATTTTATCGTCTAAAAGCTTAAAGTATAGGGCGTATTTTATAGCAGAATTAGCGCAGTAGCAATAGGCGTTAATACTAGTAGTCTATTATACTATAAGCTTAATGCTGCGGCGGGCAACAAAGTAATTAATCTAGTTTTTTCCTAGCTCTTTTTTAGAGATCTCTTTTGCGAAGTTTTAGATTATTATTACGTTCCTAAGGGGTAGCCAGTCTAATAGGGGTAGAGTTAGTTCTTAGGTAGAAGCGATAAGGTAAGTAGAGGGAGTTATTACGTAAGTAAGTAATAAGTAGTTAGTATTAAAGTCGTAAGACAGTTAAAATTAATAAGGCTTATAAGAATCTAAACGATAGATTATTAAATAAGTTAAACACTAGAAACTATAGGGGTTCTTAGGTTCCCTATATACGTAAGGTTCTAAATTAATAGTTGCCTATAGGACTAGCAGTAGTTATAATAGAAACTATTATAACTATTAGTAGTCCTTAGCATAGCTATTAGTTACGTAACCTTATTAGGTAGGCGCTGCGGCTAGCTACAGGTGCCTTAGCTAGCGTATACGCACTAATTAATTTAGCGTAAACTTATTTAGCTACATAGTTATAATATTATCCTTCCTCTTTAGAGAATTATTCTTAGTTACCTAATAAGTAGCAAGGTTAGCTTATAAGCGGGATCTGCTCTACTAGACTTATAAGCGTCTACTACTATTATATCTTCTAATTCTTATAACTATTAACTTTATCTTTTTAATAAGATCCTTATTACTAACACTATAGCTAACGTTTCCTGTAATAGGTATTTCTTAAGGAACTCTTATTACTATATTATATTAGATTCTTATTTAAAGTATGCTAAGTGCGTTTGTGCGGGAAAGCTATACGTTAATATATCTTAGTTATTACTAGACTAGACTAGAAAGGAGTATTAGGCGAAGGTAAATATAAATAAAAAGCTATTAGCTAAAGTAATTTTGCGTCTATTACAGAATAAGAAGATTTTAGCTTAGGCTAAGAAGCGCGCCGTAAAGAAGGCCGTGTGCCTTACCTTAAAGTTAGAAGCTAAGAGTAAGATAATAAGCGCGGAGGTGAACTATCCTCCTACTTTTATTAGAGTAGCGTTTTTATTAATAATATAGTTAACCCTATATACGCTTAACGACGCGGTAGCAGGTTATAGTGCGCTAGATGTTAAGTCGTCTTTAGACGGTTCCTTATAAGGTATGTCTTAGTTCTTTATTATTATTACTTCTATTATAGCAGTTCTTTACTAGTATAATAGTAGGCATTATATTTTATTCTTGCTATCTTAAGTAGTTACTAACAGTTCTATAGGTTAGCTTTAGGTTCCTATATATTTTCTAACTTAGAGTATCCCTTCTACTTTATAAGCTATTCCTAGTAGAAGTCGTTGTCTTAGAAGTCTTATTATTCTATTTTTTAATCGTCTCTTAGTGCCTTAACTTTATATTTATTATTCTTATCCTTTTAGTAGTAGAAGGTAGTTTAAAGGGGCGTTCTAGGGTCTGCTAGTTCTAGGGTAGACACGTAGAATACAGGGTATATTTTTTGCATCGCTAGAGAGTTAGAGTTTAAAATTTACTAGGCTAATTTATTTAAGAACTAAAAACGGTCTAACTTTTACGTAGTCTAACCCTCTACTAGGTTGTGTTATATAGAGGTTTTTTGTAAGCAGATATACTTTATCCTTCTTCTTTAGCTAAGGTGCCTTTTTTCGTTTTTAGTTATTATATTAAATGCTTTTTTATTATGCTTTTTATATATTTTGTCTTATTTTCTTATGTATTTTCTATATTTCTTATGCGGCTTTAATCGCTATTTTTATTTATACGTTTATTAGTAGAGTTCTTTTAAAGAGATATAGATATCTTCTATAGTTTAAGTAGAACAGCGTTTATCCTGTTGCTTCTAATTTTTTATTATTATATACTAGTTAGGCTATTAGTAGTAGCAATACCTAATTATTTTATAGTTTATTACTATATATTTTTAGGTATGACTTTATTATTTAGTTAGTTCGCTTCGTTTGTCTGTCTGTCTATAGGTAGTAGGCTGTTAATAGTTTTCTTTTTATTCTAATAAGCGCTATTAGCGTCGTTAAGTAGTTAAATGTAAACAGCTTATCTCTATTACTAATAATAGTCTAAAGAATTTTGTAGTGTCTAGCTAGTTAGTTAAGTATTACGAATCTAAGTTGTCTTACCGTATAGGTGTTATAGAATAAAATTATTTCTGCGTACTTAGTAAATTAATTAATAATTACTAATATCGCGTTATATAACGTGTTTATAATAAGGTTCTTAGAGTTTAGTAGTCCTATAATAAAGTCTATAAAAATATCTATCTAGGGTTTCTTAGGAATCTAAATAGCTTGCATCTCTCTATAGAGTGCGTGTGTGCTATATTTATTCTTCTAGCAGTTAGCGCATTTTTAGATATAGTTTATAACTTTCTATTTTATTCCTTTAAATTAATAGTTTTATTAGATAAGTTCTATAGTTCTTATAATACTAGAGTGTTTAAACAGGGGATTATTGTAATATTGTTAGATAACTTATTCCTATTATTTCTTACGTACCTCTTATTCTATTAGGAGGAGTGCGTTAAGTTCTTGCGCTAGTCTAAGGGTTCTATTCTTATTTTTAATTAGAATAGGGGCGCGGGTAATTATTTTATTACTAGCTAAGTTACTCCGTTAACTAAGTGCGTTAGCTTATCTATTCTCCTTGCTAGGTATATACATAATCTTAAACTTATATTATCTAAGAGTCTTAGACTATCTAGCTTATTATAGTGTAAGCTTCTTTATTATAGTAAACTATAAGAGGTTTTAGTAGTTAGTAAATATTATTAGTTCTAAGCAGCTATATGCGTAGATTCGCTACTTCTTAAGTGCTTTAATAATAGCAAATAATTTCTTATTATAGATATTATATCTTATCTCTAGTCTAGTAAGTTCGCATAAATAGTAGGCTATTAGGTGCTATTTTCTATTCTTTTTCTATTTAGCGTATGCTTTAAGGGCTTAGTCGCTTGCGTCTGTTTCTATACGTAATGGTTTATATCTTAGAAGTTAATTAGCACTAGTAGTGTAATGCATGCTAGCTTAAGTAGTTAGAACGCGCATTTCTATTTACCTATCTATATAAAGGGTACGTCCTTCTTAGTAAGCTCTGTTAGAGGCAATATAATTTTAGCATAATTCTTTATAAATTATTAGTTAAATCTATAGAACCCTAGAAATTCTTAGATATTCTTTACTATCTTAGGTTGCGGCTAGATTTAGATCTCTTTAATCTTATCTAGGCTTATGCGTATGCCTGTAGTGCTAATAATAAATCTAAGATATTCTAGTTCTTTAACGTAGAACCTGCACTTTTTTAGTTTTAAGCGCAAGTATGCTTTTTCTAGTGCTGTAAGCATAGTCTTAATATGTTACTTATAGTCTTTCTTATTTTCTAAGTAGATAAGAATATTATTAAGGTATGCTATAATAAATATGTTAAGGTATTTCTACAGTACGTTCTTAATTAATGCTTAAAAGGTTACTAATGCATTAGTAAGTCTAAATAGCATAACTAGATATTTATATAGTCTATATCTTAATCTAAATGCGGTCTTTTACTCGTCTTCTTTCTTAATTTATATAAGGTAATATCCGACTTATAGGTTAAGTAATATAAAGATCTTTGCCTTAGCAAGTCTATCCCTTAGTTTGCTAGCATTAGGTAGAGAATATCTGTTTTTTATTATAATATTATTAAGCCGCCTGTAGTCTATATATAGTTATAGTTCTCTATCCATCTTTATAGCAAAGGAGAAGGGGCTAGCTATTAGTAACCTAGAGGGTCGTATATATTCCTTTTCTAGGTTTTTCTTAATAAACTCTCTCTTCTATTTAAGTTCTTTGCCTAATTTTATGTATAGTAGTCTAAAGGATAGCGTTTTTCTAGGTTTAATATTAATTATATAATCCTAGAGTTAGTATTAAGGCAAGTTCGCCTTTTCTTCTCTTTCTTAGAATAAGTAGTTCTACTTCCTATATGCTTTAGGAATAACGTAAGGTGTGCTAGTACTTACTTTCTTACGTTATATAACCTAGTAGTTCCTACTAGCATCTTCTAAGGTTAGTTTATATTTATTAACTTCTAGTTATAAGAGTATATTAAATTCTTATTTATTTGCTATCTAGTCTAGTTAATGCGTAGGCTTTGCTTGCAATACATATTTACAGTGCGCTAGAAATATACTTCCCTTATTCTATTTAATCTTAGGGTTGTGTTATTATAACTATAGTAATCCTAGTCCTACTTTATAATTAGAGGATCTTAATATATTAAAGGTAATTTATTTCTAGTAGTTATTAATCTTAAGCGTTGCTTTAGCTTCTTGCTTAATTTATAGTATTTATAGCATTAGTGCTCTATCTCTATCGTAGAGTAGATAAGATTTTTATTTTTAGCATAGCTTAAGTTTAGCTTTCTTAATAATATCTAGTAAGATAAAGTTTACCTAGGCTCTAGAGTCTATTATTACTCTAGTTCTAATTTTTTCTAGTTAGATAGTAAGCTTAATAAGCTCTCTGTTACCTATTACGTTAAACTCTTAAAAGGCGTCTTCGCGCCTTAGTTTTAGCCTAAAAAAGGTAGTTATTTAAGTTTAGGTGCGCGGTAGTTAACACTTTATCCTCTAGTAGGTTATTGTCTTATACTATACTTAGGGTTAATCTATATAGTAAATACTTATAGGTTTAGATAAAATTTATTCTTTTTCTTCTTTATATAATGTTTTCTATATATTGCCCTATGGCAGGTTTGCTACTTATTCTAGGTACAGACGCTGTTAACTAGTAGTATGCACGCTATATTTTCTACGTTAGTCTTCTAGAGGAAGTACTATGCTTCGCGCTTATCCTAGAGGTGTTTATTATAGATATTAATAGAGTAGTTAAACTATTCTTATTTACATCAGTGCCTAGCTTCTAGAAAGTAACTTATATTTATCTTAGCTATATAGTATACCTTATAGTAGTTATCTACGCATATTTAGAAGTTTATAACCTTATACCTTAAATTACGTACGTTAGTAAAGTATATTAGATAGTAGTTAGGTAGTTTATTATTATACTTTTAAGTTTTATTTCTATATTTATAGTTATAGTCTATAGTCTCTTATATATTCTAGGTAACTAGTTAAAGCCTCTATTTATAATTATTTTATAGTTTAAGTTCCTTTCTAAGTATTCCTTATAGTAGAGCGTCTCTATCGCGTAGTTGCGTATTACTTTTCTTAATAAAGTTCTATACTATAGGCATGCCTAAATGCGAGTCCGCTGCATCTAGGTATAAGGTTAGTCTTTATTTAATAGTTTCTCTAGATCTTTGTATAGTTATTTGTCTAGTGTATCTAGTTATTTTTTAGTTCTAAGGTTAAGGTTCTTAATTTTATTAATTACATCTTGTTCTTCGTCTATTTCCTAGTCTTGCTTTATTATTACGTTTAGTTATTATTTAACTAGGTTCTTAGAATAGCAGTTTCGCGCGATATAGCCTAGTTTACTATACGCAAAACATTTACGTATCTTTACTTCTTAGGCTTATAGTTCTATTAGAGGTCCTTTAGAGTTACGCTAGTATAGCTTATAAAAGCCTAGTCCTTTCTCTTTTTCTTTCTCTAAGTTATTATTCTAGATTTTTTCTATTAACTAATATCTATAATTATTATAGTAGTTATTCTTATAGTAGCTAGCCTAGTATCTACCTAAGGTTTAAGGTTTAGCCGCGTAGCTATTAGGTAGCTTTCTAAAGCTAAGGCGTAGTTTCTATCCTCTTTAGCATAGTTTCTAATATAGTTTATACTACTCTATATTAATATAGATAGATTCTTTATAAAGGTCCTTTAGCGTTATTATAAGAGTTCTAGATTATAGTAGTTTCTTACAGATTTTAGGCTTTAATTCTTATTTATATATAACTATAAGGGTAGTTTCTTTCTAGTTAAGCTGTATAGCATACTTACGAAAGTGCATAGTATAGTCTATAATAGAATGCGTCTATTAGAGTTGCTAGATAGCTTATTTAGTAAGGGATATTTTATTCGCGATGCTAAAGAGTAATTAAAGTTCCTTCTTAAAGTTCTTATAGTTCTTAACAACTTAGTTAATTGTATTACCTTCGCGGTTTTCCTTAGCTAGATAGGCTAATAAATATAGTTAGATCTAGTTAGCTGCTTCGCCTTATATGTAGAAGGCTGCACAGATAACTTTCTTCTTACCCTCAATTTTCTATCTAGAGATATAAAAGTAGAGTTTAAACTAGAGAAGCTATTCTTTAAGTTTATTACAGTCTTTATAGTATAGGTCTAGCTTAGCTACCTTATTCTTAGGGTTAATAACTAGGGTAACGCCTTTAAAGTTGCTTATATTAGAGGTGTTTAATATGTTACGTTTCTAAGAAGTAGCTAGTCTAATAGAGGTAGAGTTAGTTCTTAGGCAGAAGTAATAAAGTAAGTAGAGGAAGTTATTACGTAAGTAAGTAATAGGTAGTTAGTATTAAAGTTATAAGACAGTTAAAATTAATAAGGCTTATAAGAATTTAAATAATAGATTATTAAATAAGCTAAATACTAGAAACTATAGGGGTTCCTAGGTTCTCTATATATATAAGGTTCTAGATTAATAGTTACTCGCAGGACTAGCAGTAGTTATAATAGAAACTATTATAACTATTAGTAGTCCTTAGCACAGCTATTAGTCACGTAACCTTGTTAGGTAGGTGCCGTGGCTAGCTATAGGTGCCTTAGCTAGCGGGTGCGCACCAATCAATTTAGCGTAAACTTATTCGGCCGCATGGTCGTAATAATTATTTACTTTATAGAAGGCAGGCCTCTCTTGCAAAGCTTATATATATAGTTAATAAGCTCTTTTTAGGTAGTTTTAAGAAATCTTTGTTTATTATAACCCTCTTCTTGGCTCTTAGTAATCCCGCGCGCGCGCCGCGATAAAGTTAACCTGTTAACGCTATACTTTTTTGTGATTTTTATGTAATTAGGCTTGTCGCATAAGGAAGAGCTTTTAATTACAGCAAGCGCGGCCTCTATATTATACGTATTAGTGGAGTTATAAGTGTTAATATAATCAGCAGAGTTTTTTAAAATCGTGCATAAGGTGGGGCCGTGCACGAGGTGGTGGATTTAGGGTGGTAAATGGGTCGGGGTTAGGTTAAGGTTAGGTTACTTTACGTAAGACCCTAACCTAACCTTAACCCTAACCTAAGTTTTTACACTAATAATAGGTATATGTTAGGTTATAGTTGCATAGACTATAGGTTAAGGTTAGGTTAGAGTTATATAGACTATAGGTTAAGGTTAGAGTAAGGTCGCACAGACTATAGGTTGTAGTTAGGTTATAGATATAAAAGATTTATACTATAGATAAATATTATATATACTTATTATAAATAGTTATTATAGCACGCAGAAGTTTGCATTTAAAGTATTAACTATAGGTTTTTACCCTATTCTATAGGTAATAGCTATTTAATTAAAACCTATATATTAAAATTTATAGTAGTAGCGTCTTGCTAGTAACAAATCCCTTATTTAAATAGTAACCCTTTTACTATAAATAGCATTTATATTACAGTCTATTAAAGTTAGTACATAGTAAATAGTATATAGATATTAAACTATACCTTTAAAGTATCTAACTAAAAATGCTTTAGTAGACTTCTAAAGAGCTTTAATTATAGTTTTCTAGAAGCGTAAACTTATATTACTAATCTAGGTTTAAGTAATTTTATAAATAAGGCGACTAAACGGTAGTTTGCGCATAAGGAGTTCGTAGGTCTTCTAAAATTACCTTATCTTCTAGAGTGCCACAGCTGCGTGCTATTAGTCTCTAACTGTAATTAAAAGCTATAATAACCTACTACCTGGCCTAAAGCGTCGCTTTTTTTCTTAAGTAGGCTGCTTCCTACTAGCTCTTGCAGGTTGTTTCTAAGTAGCTTTTATAGCTAGGGGCTTCTTTACTGCTTTGCCGCTAGTTCTTACGATATAAGACTTTATATTAAGTTTCTTTCTAGGCGCTATTATTATAGAGTTAAGAGTTAAAATTAATTAGTAAGTAACTATAGTATAAGTAGGTGGTTTATGTAACTTATATAAGTTAGGTGGCGAGAATAAGTTCGCGGTAAAGGTGATACTATAGGCAGGCGCGCGTGCACGAACCACCGCGCGTTTGCCTATTGTTACTAAACACTCTACTACTTAGCTCTAATAAATACTACTTAAATTAGTATTTTTACGTATATTTATTATAGTTAGCATAATAGATTTAATTAAGTAAGAGCGTCTTAGCTCTCTAGAGGGCTTGCTGCTAATTCCTAAGATTAAGGTCCTATAAGGTTTTAAGCGCGAGGAGTAGAAGAAGCTTACTAAAGTAATATCTATATTTATTTATAACAGTATTTGCTAACTTATATAGGGTTATACTTATAAAGAGCAAGAGGTTAATAATATTCTTGCGCAGCGCGGCTAAGGCGGATCTTAAAGGGGTTGTCTAACTAATTTAAGAGTACCTTTTAAGGGCTAGCTAAGCTATAGCTCTCGTGCTATCGCGCAGAGAGACCGAGCTGCTCTATTAAGTAGAGAGGAAAAAGTCCTTAAGAGCGCTAAATTAGCTAATCGTGCTGCTAAATATTAGCTTACTAATAAGCTTATAACTAAGAATAAGAAATACAAGTCTTATACAAGCGAAGCTAAAAAGAAAGAATATCTTAAGACTAAGCTAGAGGAGCTTATAGAAAAGCGCTATAAAGAGTAGAAGAGCGGTAAGTTAATATATTTATTTATTATATATTTTTACTAATAAACTATAGCTAAGTGGCTGCAAACCCATCTTAATTACGTTTATAAGAAATAGGAGGACATTTATTAAGAAGTTAATATAAGACATTATTAGAGAGCATTAAAAAAGGTTTTAGAAGTAGATTAAAGTAACTCTAATTCTCTGTCTTAAGGCCGTGCAATCTAATAAGTCTATAGGCTAGGTGGTGCTCTATAAAAGATTATACGCAACACCTACTAAGAAGGACTAGTAAAGCTTAACACTAATTCTTTTAAGAGTAAAGAGGCGAAAGCGAAGTAGCAATAGTTTATAGATAAGCTAACGCTAGAGGAGATAGCTATAGTAATAGATAAGAACTAGGCGTAAGTTTTAACACATTATTTTATTACGTAGATAAACTAATTAAGCTAGACAACGTAAGCCTACACCTATACTTAAGCTTCTAGGTAATCGCAATAACATTGCTCTA
This sequence comes from Lentithecium fluviatile CBS 122367, assembly GCA_010405425.1. Classification (NCBI taxonomy): domain Eukaryota; kingdom Fungi; phylum Ascomycota; class Dothideomycetes; order Pleosporales; family Lentitheciaceae; genus Lentithecium; species Lentithecium fluviatile. The sequence continues at coordinate 1,732,618 of MU005571.1, forward strand.
TATAGCGATAGACTATATATGTTAGGCAACGATAGCAATAAATATAAGAAAGAGGTTAATAATAATTTAGAGATTAATAAATACTATAATTAGATGGAAAATAAGTATAAGACTAAGGAATAGTAGGAAGAGACTTAAGTAGATACTAGTAAGACTAACTTTAAGGGCTTTACTAACTTTAAGGGCTTCTCTAATAATAATAAGGCATAAGTAGATTTTAAGGGTTAGGTAGCAGTAATTATAGCTAATAATTACGTTCTATAACCTAGCATAAAACGCTAATTACACTATTATAATATAGCTAATTTAGGCCTAACCTTAATTTAGACCTATGTTAAATGCCTTATAATTAGCGTTATTAACTAGAGTAGCTTAGCAGAGCAAGAGAGACTTTATTCTATATACTAAACTTTAAAATTATTAATAGTTTATTATAGCTTTTTATTGCAGTTTCCGCATAGCTAGACCCTCCCGCGAGCTTCCGCGAGACCTTTACTAATTCTATATAATCGCCCCCTATATTTCTAAGAGAGGGGGGAAAACAACTCTACACTTAGTTAAATACCTATCTATATATATTAGGCAAGATGTAGAAGGGGCGAATATTATATCTACGTAAAATAAATAGTAGAGTAAGACTAAATAGGCGGTAAATCCTTTAGCTAGAAATCTACGTTAGAACTCTGCTAGCCGCTCTAGTTAGATCTAGTTACAGTTTGGCGAGGCTGCAGACTCTACAAATAGCTATCTATATATATTCTGCTTTAACTGCAGCCTTATACTTTAACACCTAATAGTAAAAAGTATTAGGACTAAGCATCTTCTAAACTATCTATATACCTAGAGTTATAGGGGTATCTTAGTTCCTATTTATAATTAACTACTAACGCTTATTACCTAGTTCTCTAGAGCTTAGAATAGAACTACGCTTAGTCCTATTCTATTCTACTCTATTCTAGCCTTTAAGAAGAAGCTTATACAAGTAGTAATTAATAATAATTAGTCTTTTTAGATAATTAAGTAGCTATTATTCTAGCGCTTCCTTTAATTTTTGCGACTAGATACTATAATAATTAGCTATTATAAATTCTAAATAATATTCTAGGCCTAATTTTAAGAAGCTAAAGCATTTCTTCTTAATAACCTTAGTAAAGTAATAAAGATCTTAATTATATTAGACGCCTAGTCCGTAGCTAATTACCTTAGCTTCCTTATAATTAAGGGATACTATATTAATTACAGATAGCAACTTTAGGAGAAACTACTTAATTTTATCCTAATGCGCGGAAGACATATAGGCACTTTAATGGCGGCAGAAGTACTACAGGTGCTCTTAGACACGAAAACTAAATAGCAGCTCTTAGCTATTACCTGTAATAATGCTAGCAATAATACTACGCTTATTTATACTATTTAAATAGAACTAGAAGATAAAGATATCTGTTAGAGTGCTGTGGAAAATACGGTTCTATACCTAGCCTACGTTATTAACCTTATTATTTAAGATATTATCTATTACCTTAAGCTAGCAGCTTCTACGGAGGTTAAGGCTAGAGAGACTCTGCAGAGGCGCCATGTCTAGGAAATTAGAGTGCAGGCGTCTGTTCTAAATTCTCTTTGCAAGGTATGTACGCTGTTTATCATATATATTTATTATAAGCTAAGTAACTACTAGCTCTAGGCTATATGCATTATAATTAATCTATTACCACAGCGTTATAAGCGTTTTATCGCTACGCAATAACACCTACTAGTAAAGGACTAACTATTTATTATCCGCGACGTTAAAATATAGTAAAATTTAATATTTAACATATATAAGCGCGTAATTAAAATCTAGAGATATATTAATAAATAGCTAAAACTAGAGATTACGTTAAAGCTAGGTGTTAATATTAATAGCATACCTAATAATAGTAATATAGCTAAGGTAGACTTTTATAACCTTATATAACTTTAACTATCGTCTATAGAGTAGCACTATCTTAAGCTAATTACTAAGGTGCTTAAATAGTTTAAGGATATAACTAATTTCCTTAGTAAAAACTAAAAACCTTAGATCTAGTACATTTAGCTTATGTATAACTAACTCTTTAACTTCTTAGATAAAATATTAGAAGACCTAGATAAAGATCTAGGGAGCTAGGAGAATACAGAATGGCTAGCAGTAGTATAAGCCGCGGCTTAAAAAGGTAGAATAAAATTAAGAAAGTACTACTTAAAGACAGACGTAGAGCATAGGTTCTTATTTAATTATATAACTATCCTTAATCTAACCTAAAAACTTACAGCCTACAAGGTATAGTTATTATAGCTATTTATTATAATTTAACTCTAATTACCTAGATAGGATAGCACTTAGGATGCCTAGGATAAGCACATCTATTACTAAGAATTCTTTAATTACCTTAATTACTATAATTACTAGGGACGTATAGATTCTACTCTAGGCCTAAGCTTATATATAAGAAGGTTAAAGGGTAGTAAATAGTTTTAGAAGCCCTCTACTTTACTTTTATTATAGTTAAGCGGTCTTTTATTATAGTTAAGTAGTTTTTCTACCTTAAGCCATAGTTCTTATATGTAGGAGACTAGAGATGCGACTAGCTAAACCCTTTAGGAAGGAGAATCCTACCTTAGTACTACTTATATATTAGTAGGCAATTCTTTTAACATCCTAGAGTAGTAGTAAGTAAGCGCTAGTATATATTCTTAGTTAGCTTAGGTTGTAAAGGATATCCTAGCAGTACTAATTACTTAGGTTAGTATTAAGTATATTTTTAATACTACTAAAGATATAATTAGTAATTAAAGGCACTAACTTTCTACTAGGATAGTTTAGTAGATTATAGTCCTTAAGAATATAATTACTTAAGGGGATCTATAGGCGGAGTAGTAAATAAACGTTTTAGATATAGATATAGGTAAGAAGGAAGCACTTTATAATAAGTTTAATAATTTATTTAAACTTCTAGCACTTGTTAAGCATATAGGTAGTAAAGATTAGGATACTATAGAGGATAAGGATAGGAAGGATAGGTTATTAGATAGGCCTCCGCTACGGAAGCGCATCTGCCCTACACGATTCTATAATTAATAGCTATAATAATTATATATATTTTCTAAACTTTTTATAAGCAACTATAGTGGGTACCCCTAACCTAAGCTTTAACTACCCTAACTTAACCTTATCCCTAAGTCCGTGTAACCCTAACCTAACCTTACCCCTAAGTCTATATAACTCTAACCTAACCTTACCCCTAAGTCTGTGCGACCCTAACTTAACCTTACCTCTATGTCTGTGCGACCCTAACCTAACCTATACCTAAGATCCGTGCGACCTTAACCTAACCTATACCTAACCTTGGGTACCCCCAACCCATTTACCAGCCTAGGTGGATTACGGTACCTAGCAAAGAGAACACCAGCCACAGGCGCAGAGCCACAAGCTTAGCATTTAGGGCCACGTGTAGAATAGGTATACGCGACGATGATTATGTGGGACGTGCTGGGCGGTTTTAATTAAAGGTTCCGACTGCAGTAGCAGGTTATCCTCTATTCCTACTAGGTTCCAAAAGTGTCCCTTTAATAAAAATAGTGTTTGGCAGCCTTAGCATTTTAGTACCCAGAACAAGAACCACAACATTATAACTAGGATTAGGAGTCTTATTCACTTAAAACACGATAAGCTCGCTGTTTCTGCGAAGAGAAAGTACCAGATACTACACTGCTTGAACGATGGACGAATCAGCGAATAGATCTAATACGAACGAGCGAATATATCCCTAGTTATGCCCAACAGTCCTAGAGCTCTAATGGAAGGCTTAGAAGAGGTAGAGGAAGGCAATGCTTATGCAGAAGCTCGCTAGCCTATACAAGCATATAGATAAATTGCTTAAGAAGGAGTTAGATAGGCTAAATAAATGCATAGAGACGGAACGAGTGGGACGACTCCTATAGTAATAGCAAATTAGTTTTAAACTAACTAACTATAGCTAGTAAATCGCATATAACTTAATGCGTATATACAAAGGATCTTATAAAAGCTTAGATCTTTAAAAAAAGTTTCCTAAGCTTAATCTTCTATATTACTATCACATTGTAATAGATATTAGGTACGTAACTATAAGCATTCCGCCTCCTTGTAACTACTAGCAATAAACTTGTAAGGATGCCTGTCCGGAGTAACAAATCTGACTAGGACGGTTTGCCCGGGAGACAAAGACTAGGACGTCTCTCCGAGGCGACAAAGACTAGGATGTCTCTCCGGGGTAACAGTGACTAGGACGCTTGTCCGGGACGACAAAGACTGGGACGTCTGTCCGGGGCGACAAATTTAACCAGGATATCCGTCCGGGGCGATCGATCTGACGGGGACGATTCTCCTAGGAGAAAAAGTCGGGGATGCCTCTCCGGGGCGACTAATCCGACTAGGATGTCTATCCGGGGCAACATATCTAACAGGGATATTTTAACTAGGACACAAATCTAGGGACATTAATAGCTAATAATACATTAATAAATGGATTAGTTTAACGTTACACTATAAATACGGGCGCCCCTCTCCACTTTTAGAACCAAACTGTTCCCTCTAGTTAAGGTAACGTCTGCTTGTTACGATTCTAGTTTCACAACCTAAGTAGTTAGATTAATGGACTAGCTAGGAACGAGGGAATTAGAGACTTTATAAGCAAAGGCTAAGCAAGAGGTCACGTAACAGGGCTTAACGAGCTTAACGCAAGCCTTTTAAGCTACTATAGACAACCTATTAGAACTAACTAGATCATGCAAGGTCTTAATAAGCTTAACGTAAGCCTATTAAGCTCCTTAAGTATATAGTAAGAGCAGAAGACCTTTATAGACTTTTACGTTTAATCCTCTTAGTTATACTTAATACATTAGTTACTTAATCCTTATAGATTATACCCTTAATACTACAAGATTACTCTACACTAATACTTCTTATCTTCGCCCTAAGAATCAACCAACGAGACCTCTGCCTCTACTAACAACTACTAAGCCTTGCCTTATTCAGAATACAAGACCTAGTAGAAGTAGAACCGTGACACTGCCCTTCAAATTTCGATTTGGATCCTCTATTTATAGTTCCAATGTGGCGGTAGCGGGAAGCTATGAAGGACTGTATTAATTCTAGGGAGTTAGTAAAGTATCTAGTATTTATACTTGTTCTCTAGCTAGACGTCGGAGCTCTTAGTCTCTTCGTACTTACTATGTGCTTGACCCGAGCAGCACTAGCTGACTTGTACATGACTCTCGTACCGTTATATCTAATAACTGCTCTGCGTCTCTGAACTTGTTAGGCCTTGTTAGAACCTATATTCCTAATCCTTTACAAGACCTAATACTACTTCTAAAATTAGTTAAATTTATATTCTTGTCCTAGTAATAGGCTGTCCTTTATTATATATACTCTTTAAAGGAGCTATTCTCTATCTTCTTTACTAAGCTAATATAGATTTATGATTCTCAACGATATGAACAACGCCATGAGGTATATAGGATTTGAATCAATATTTTTCGCAATGCATGGAATTTATCCGAACATTACAGCATTTCACAGCTAGCAACACCTAGTCCAACAACGGCGCTGGGACACGCTGCTATCCTTGTTTATGTATGGCATACTAGGGATAGTAGCTATGCGAATGGATTCACGCATCGGTTCAGGCTGTGAATGGCTACTTCCCCTTTATGCAAGCCCGGGCCCATTTTACTTCATTTGTAACTTGATGATTTTCAATGACTATGCGAAATGAGATAGTATCTTTCCTATCGAACGTGTGAAAACGCGAGCACCAAACATCGTCGTGTGATAATATTCCTCAGTTACAATCGACAGTCTTTCCTTATGCGTGATCAATATTGTGCTCCAATCTCTCGTTACTTGCAAACGATATTCTGCACTAACTCTGAAGCGACTGCTCAAGCAGAACTTAGCCCCTATTGCTCCTCGCTTCCTTTTCACAAAGCTAGTATAGGACTTGGTCGGATTATATGCGCAGTTGCCTTTCAAAAAACCAATATGCAATCGGTATTTCATCTCTATTTCGACATGGTCAAGTCGAATCATTGAATCAGGAGAGCGGCAAAAAATGACCTGACCGACACCTTGGCGCGGGAGTATTCAACTACTCGAGCGCTCGCATGAATTAGCTGTTACAAGGCGTAACAAGGAAGTTAAAGCAGAGGCCATAGAAGCTCTAAGGGCCAATGAAAATACGCAAAAAATTGACATAGTCTAACCACACTCAATTCGACGCGCTTCTGCCACGGGGTCGAGCCTACAAAAGCTGGTCCCACTTTTTACCTTCTTGTGCAAGAACCCCGAAAAACATATACTGGGTTACTCTTAGGTGGCGCATTCTATCAAAGTATACATGGCAGAGATACCGTGAGACGATTTTCAAACTCACGAATAATAATAATAGCGAGAGCCACTTCTATAGCTAGAAGGTTGACTCGCTACACAGATAAGCCTGTATCACGACCTATGGAGCACTGGTCTCGCGAAATCATCTCTCAAATACAATCTCGCAAGTGGGGGGAAAGGTTGGCAGAAAACGTGATTTCTGGCTACCTAGGCACGCGAAGTATGCTATCGTCGCGTGACTTGCCAGCCCTAGCGCACGAGCGGGGCGAGATCGGCAAATAGGCGGTGACCGTTGTGTGATGCGGCGTGTTCTGCGTTCAAAGGGTCATGGACAAGGCGCGCTCGTTGCTTCGCAATAGAGGCAAGTCACGGTAAATCTAGAATTTCTCGGGGGCGGGCCGTCATCGTCGAGCAACGCGAGCCGCGCGCCTAAACGGGGCTTGGAGCCACCATGACCGGGCACGTGCACAGAGCTGACTAAGCACGTTAGTGTCACAGTCACAGCTCAATCACCTCGCCGCACGCAGGTTGCCTCTTCCATTGATGTCCCCACGATTCTTCACTCCTAGCTCCTTCATCGCTCTGCACATCTACTAGAACACGTGCTGTTATTCAATAGTACACAATACGCATCTATGATCGCTATGAAGGTTGCCAATATCACGCCTGCAGACGTCCCCACGTCTGTAAACTTCGATGCTCGTTCGTCTTCCTTCTTTCAATACTACAGCCAACTACCGTCTCCTGAGGAAGTTCGGTCACGGGCACAAGCTCAATATCTCGCCGGTACCCACTGGGGTTGGAAGACAAGAGGCGTCGCTACAGGCTACAACGCGCATCCTACGCCCGCCGTATTTGAGTTTGAGAATATCTTACTATTCGTCAAGTGGGGAAGCGATGTTCGGATTTCTGAAGCGCAAACTCTTTACACGATTAGAAAGAGCTATGGGGATTCTATACCTGTCCCCGAAATTTACGGGTGGCGTAAAGATGGCGACGAGATGTTTCTGTATATGGAGGCCATACGTGGGAAGACGTTGGAAGAGGTGTGGCCTGCGTTGAATGAAAACGAACGACTGCATATCTGCGGTGAACTTCGAACTATTCTATCCAACCTACGTCAGCTCAAACAGGACCCTTCGGATAGATTTATTGGTAAGTTAGCCTACTTCGAAGTCTCTCTTCTATTTTATGGGCACTAACGTCATTAAACTCTTAGGCAATATTACGAAAGAGAACTACTACGAGAGAGCTCTCTTTGAGGAATCTCAATCGGAGACCGGGCCGTTTCCTTCTGTGAAAGAATTTCATGATTGGTTTATACAACAGTATAAGCGAATGATGCCTGATCCAGAGACAGTGGCAGAACCCTATCGCAAGGAACTTCCTGATGATTGTGAGATTGTCTACACGCATGGCGACTTTCACCGGAGCAATATCATCATTTCATTTGCTCCATTACGAGTTGCTGCACTTATAGACTGGGAGCAATCGGCCTGGCTGCCGGCTTATTGGGAGGAATGCAAGGCGCACTGGACAGCTGATCAGTTTGATGAGTGGGCTGTCAAGTACTTGCCACTGATTTTAGATTTTCATGAAAGGATTCAAGAGGCGTGGCACTATTATACGAATCCTGTGGGTTGCTAAAACTGCACCATGTTGGAGTTGTCTCCCTCTGAAGCTAAATTTGAACTCCCTGCTTTCCCTCTGCTCTTGGCATCTTTGCATACGTAGAATTCATCTGGCGCCTGAAAATGCCTAGTCTCACAATTTTCTCTCCCCGCCCTCTAGCAAGATGCTGTGAACTTTTGAAAAGGATCATGATAGCGTAGCCTGGTTCAGGTAATGTTTTCGTAGTCTCTTAGCCGCTGATGCGTGTGTGGAGTCAATTTCCGAAAGGGTGCGGCACAGCAAACGCCTTGATGCTCAACAAGGCCCTGACATCCAACACATCTTGTCAAAGATTTTCCAAATATTATATGCGGAGATTTTACGTTTCAAGCAAGATACTATACTGATATAGGTAGGCCAAGTAATGAAAATAGAAACGCTTCAGCGGGACTTGACGTCGGATGAGCCAGCGCAGTCCAGCGGCAAATATGGGCCAACCACCAGTGATACATACCACCTGAAACACTTCAACAATATGAACAAGCCCGCGCGTATTGTGACATGCTACCGCGCGCTTATGCGCCCAGTCTGATTAAGTGCAAATACCCACGTGTTGTATACAAGTTGGTGCTGATCCATAGATGACAGGGTTTCAACCAATAGGTATTGGGTAGGTCTAAGCCTACCAAGGCTTATAAGAAATTCAGTCTCATGTACCGCGCGGTAATATATTCTGCTTCGTTTCAACGTAGCGCTGGTCGCCGTATCGTTAACCCTACTATCAATGACCTTAAGTATAAGAAGATCCCAGGTGAGTATCCAAGAGCACAAATCAAACCCAAATACCCACTTCCACAAGACTCTTCTCATTTTCTTTCTCGCATAGCTTCCTAACATTCCATTTCTTGATTCTCATACAACTTTCAATAAAATGGCTCGAGTGATCTACTTAGCCGTCTTCACCAACAGGACCAAGCCCGCTAACTGGTCTATCTGGATTCCCACTAGAGGACAAGGTTCAAAAGGAAAGATGATCAATGTCACCGGTAACCCGGCCACGGGATTCTACCTCCAATTCAAGCGCAATTACGACTTCGATTTTACGAAAACCAAACATCAAATTATCGAACTAGGTCAGATCCACGACCAATACGTTACAGATTTAGACCCCGCGCTGCCGTCAACGGTAGATACGACCGCAAGAGACCGCCTTGAATCCGTCGCCACCACTGTTCCACCTCCGCCAAAAAGTGCCAACCCATTCGATACCGCGGCCCCCAACTGCCAGAACTGGATCTTTGACTTCATCGAGAAGCTTATTGCCGACAGTGTGATTGATTCTAGTGTCCGAACTATCCTCCAGAATGCTCCTCGTGTAATCTAGGAATCCTGTCATTCGGGTCGCGTATCCCTCGTGTATTCTCACAAGAGCATGTATTCAAGTCAATTTTGTACTAGGAATCATTCAGCACCTTATACAATCAATACAATCTCGACTATTGATCGGTCCTTTTGTCTTTCCTATGAATTTTCAACCTCGATCGTGAACTTAGGAAGTTTGATTCATTTGCAGATAGGGACACTTTCACGGCCTGTACAGTCCATGCTATAGTAGCTAGTGCAAAGTCTGAGGAATTTAAGTGCAGAGAGACTATGATAGTGGCGGTACAAGTTCGTACACCTATGCTAGGTAAGCCTTAGCGTATGGTGCCTAGTTGAAATTTATATAAATTGTATACCCAAGACTACTAGGCTTACTTTAGAGAACTTATACGTGCCGCCTCTTTGGCACTTTCCTACCTCAAGCGGGTAGGAGATAATGTGACTTTCTCGCTACCCGCGCGCACGAGTAGATGCGCTTCGTCATATCACCACCTTCTTCGTACGCTTGCGGTTATCTTGCGGTTATTGGCAGGCATTGCATTGGTGCTAAGACCAAAAGGGTTGGTCTTTTGGGTAGATATTATGCTATCAGACCGCACTTGAACGCAGTACGCATTTACATATTTTTCCAAGTCAGCGGGGGCCATAGCGTCATCAAGCTAGCAGTTTGGTGTTGCACATGTTGATCAACATGTATATCCATTCTTTTTGGCCTCGGTCACATCTGTGAATGCGTCTCCGTCCCTAAATCTGCCATGAAGTCCCATCGTCCTCCAACCCAAATCTCCCAATACCCTTATTACAACTCATCTATTGGCTCTTCTTCACCTTACTATCACTGCCCCTACCAACACCTATTCCATGCTTGAAAATCAGCGAACCCCCCAGATACGCCGCAAACATGCTGATAGGCAGCACAGCGGCACTCAATGCCACATTCGTCGTACTGGGTGTAAACCCATTCTCGTTCCTCCGCGACCACCAAGTATATGCCGCGCCGAAGACGGTGATGTCGTTGACGAGGGCGTGCACCACGCCTGTCTGCGCCTTCTTGGAGCCAAGGCCGTCGCGCTGGACGACGGGCATGAATTCGAGTGCTCCGGTGATAATGGCGGGGACAGCGGTGATGATGGTGAGGATCATGGCGTAGTAGGAGAGCGTGGGGAGGAGGGTCAGCGGGATCTGGATGTCGAGCGTCTTGACTTTGAAGGGTGTGAGCTGGGTATGGGAGAGGTATCTGGCAGATACCCACAGGCAGAGGCGACAGCTTGAGACGTAGCTGGGGTGATGGAGGCAAGGTAGAGCAGGTCGAGGACGCCGGTCACCATGGTGAAGGTGATGGGGAAGTGGATCGTGGCCGGGTGCTTTGGGTGGCTGCTGGCGTGGTTAGCTGCTGGTTCGGAGAGGTGATATAGCGCTCATACCTTGCCATTGCGATTGGAGATTTGTTGCAATCGAGGAATTGGTTGGGGGCAGGCTGATGGCGTGTATGGAGAAGACTTTCAAGTGGTTACGAGGCCGAGCATTCGTCCGACGCGTGGAGAGCCGAAGGGTAGACTGCGGGATGCAGTGTACGGCCGAGAGCCAGCCAATGACAGGCCGCTTAATGTAAGACGTCATTCCATCCCAGCACTTCACGTCCTCGACTCGGACCCTTCAGCACAACACAGCGACATGGGCTCCAGGGGTCGAGCAGAATGGCCACCGAGTTATGCTCCACTCGATGGACTGTGGACAGGAACCGTTCGTCCTGCATGGGCGGTCCGGCCGATACTATGGCCGCCCTGCACCAGCTCGAGCACACTATCTCCTAGCAGGAGCGATTTTCTAAGAACGGCTGCTACTTTACGCCCTTTTTTTAGTACCTCCTCGAAGGCTAAACAGATGCCAGGGAGGCGAGAGAGGGACCGATGCTGCTAAGCGTGCCGTTCCTGGACTGGTCTGTCTAGGGCAAGCCGCCTCTACTACGATTTTAGATTAGTCCTAGGGAAGGCTACTAGTCGGCAAATACTTCTACGCACCTCGTGCGGTCTATTCTCTAGCACTTTTACCGTCTCGAGGACACGGCCGATTACGAGTCGCAGCAGGTGTTTACCAAGCACAAGCCGTGGCTGAGGGACAGAGGCCTAGATCTTAAGGTCCGCCGATGGTACGACCAGCACCCCACCAGTCTCATCGTCGACGAGCTCTAGCTGCTGGTCATCGATGAGCGCCATGTTGTCACCTTCTCTAGCAATCAATCGTGGAAATCGCCATGGCCGCCGTTGCAGTTCTCTGCTAGGATTATGGAGATTTCGTTTCGCGGCATTCGCAACGCCCACGTCAACAGTCTGCACGAGCAAGACTGCACGTCCACCACGCACGTTATCACGGCGCTCAGTGGTGCCCTGGGTATGCTGCACCGCAGTTTCTGGACCGACATAACCCTCTGTCTCTCGGACCGCTACACCAGCTACCTTGGTCACCTGCAGTACCGCCCCCACCGCAGCCCGAGCACCAAGCTGGTCATGGACTTGCTGCAGGTTCAGGAGGAGCTGAATATCATTATTCAGATCATGGAGCAGCAGAAGGAGCTCGTCTGTGATTTGCAACGGACGATGCATTCAAATTGACGAGAATCGCACAGCTCATGAGCCGGGAGTTCCGTGACGACACGCGATACGACGGCTCGGCGAATGCAGTGGCCATGACGTGGGTGGTGTCGTTCGACCATATCCGCGCGCACGATGCGGTCGCGGCAGACCTTCTGCTGTTTATATCGTGCATTGAGTGGAAAGCCATTCCGCGCTCTATCCTACTAAGCACGCGGTCGGAGGTGCGGATGGAGGAGGCAATCGGCATGCTCCGCGGGTACTCATTCCTGGCAAGACGAGGGAACGAAGAGGAGTATGACATCAATCGACTGGTGCATCTGGCGACTCGGATCTGGGCTAGACAGTATAACGACACGAGAGGGGTAGCGGAGAAGGGCATCAGGCATGTAGCCGACATTTTCCCCTTAGACGAATATGCGAACCGGACTAAATAGAGGGCATATCTGCTATACGCGCTGCGGTTGCTTGAGGGCAAGCAAGGCTCTTTAGCAAAAGAGAGGCCGGAGCTGTGTCTCTTGGTAGGACGATGTCTCCTGGTTGACGGGACCGTCAAACGTGGGCGTATTACCGGAATTGCTCTCAGAAAGTACGATGTCATGTTGCAATATCGATATCAAAATGTCCTGCGTGATCTGGATGTCGCGGCTTGCATGGACGGCACGCGCTGGGTATGAATAATGCCGTCGTAACGCAATCAAGTCTAGTGTACCGTAGCTGTCGAGCACGCTCGGATGAAGTCATCCTATTCAATCAAATGCTAGAGAGAAAAGCTGTCCAATCCTGCTCTTGCGTTTGTCGCCGATGCCACAGCCGCCATCGCTGATCCATGTTCGCATGAATTTTACGCCGCTCTGCTAGCCCGGTGGAGCAGTACTGCCTCACCATAGCTTAGCTCCACCCTCTTGTGAAAGGCTGACGTCACCAATCGCAACCGTAAGCTGATCTCTCAGCCTGGAGAAGTGCCACTGTTGCATCCAATCCTATAGCTATCCGTCGATTGCGTCTGCATGAATGCAACACACTCCATCAGCTTCCATATACCGGACATGTCCAACCCTGCCTTCGTATATACTTTCCAGGTTAGGTTCACATAAAGTAGCTCCAGGTCGGTCATGCTGGCGCAAAGACATCTCTAAGTTATTCTTATCTGGAGCTCAACCCCACTCTGCGCCTTCGTGCTGGCCCACCGAGGCCAAAAATGTCTCGCTCTGCATGATACGGATCCTTCACCACTTGTTCAGCCCGAGGAAAACTTTGATTCCCCAATAGGCCGCTATCCTCTCCCAGCTACACGCCTGGATTCTGCCGTCGCTCCGCCGGAGGCTGTCGCTCAGTTGTTGTGGCAGATAGAGTGGGCCAATGGCGGTCTTCTGTCAAGGGCTCGCCTTTAAGTCATTCGTTAGGAGGGATTCATTTCTTGGCCAGCGGTATCATTGGATTCATTTTAGCGTTAGAGCACTTCTGCTTCGCGGTTGCGCCGGGCGAGAGAGAGCGTAGGAAACGATCTGTTCTAAACCATCCAGTTGTTAGTAGGAGAGCCACGAGAGAACTAAGCACCCACCATGAAAGTAAATCCAGTACAGTGGTCGCATTTTTTCACTCTGTAGTTTCCAGAATACCATCCATGTGGATGAGAAGTTGTTTGCAAAGAATGGAGGCAGTTTCTAGGAACGTTTCGTGAGGTGTGGTCCATTTTGGTTACCCTTGCAAAGGATTCGCGATTCGGCAAGAACAGCCGGCTTTAAAGGGGCCCGAAACAGCCCCCTGTCCACACTAAACAGGGGGCGGCTCATACTGCGCAGCCTCCGCTCAGCCCGCTCGGCCTTAACTCAGGGTTCGCTCACGCTTAGCTCAGGTTAAAGCGGCGGCTGCGCAGGTTGGCAGCTGTAACTAGAACCAATTGTGTAAGAGAAGTTTAACTGTCTCTATAGGTAGTCAGTCAAATTTCTCCAGCACTATCTTTCCTGCCGTGGCTAGTAAGCAGCGCTGCTTTGCTCAGGTCCTTATCACCCTCGGCTCACCCGCTCCTCAGGCAGCTCACCCACTGCTCAGTCACGTTGGCCTGCGCTCCACGGCGGCCAATCGTACTCATTTCAACTTAACTGTACCCTCATACTTTGGTCAAGTCTAGACGAGAAGGAGGCTTAGACGTGGGTTTGGGCGATGGGGCGCGTTTTGGATGGTGGGTTACAAAATTGTCCCTCAAGGATTGGGGACAAAATAGGCCCCCCTTTATGCCCCCTCGCTCTCCTGTTGTCCCCAAATTTCAGTGCCGTCTTCCATTGGTAACGTGGCTTGTGCTATGCTTTTTTTCTATAAAGGTATGATTGCGCCGCTGGGTCAAGACTACCTGACTACCTGACTACTTCAGCCATCACTGCTACATTTTCATTTGGTTAGTAGTAGCAACGGCAGTTTTTAAACTTTGTGCTCTTATTTATTCTATTTTCATTATCTCAGCTTCTTGTACCGTTAAGATGCCGCGGAAGATTTCGCCAGAAGCCTTTTTTGAGCGTGCTAGTAACAACTTGGCCATAGAGAAGAAGGGAGCCGTTGTTAATAGAAAACAAGTTCTAAAGGAACTTCAGCCAAGCACAATAAAAAACTACAAGCGTGCATTGGAGCTATAGAGTTAGTGAGTCTACGATAATATCTCTAAGCCTAGCACACCTCGCTAAATTTTTAACACTAGCTATGAGAAGAAGAATCCTAGAGTGTGCCTAAATAATATTAAGGATTCTAAGAACTACATGTATAATGTTGCACTTAGAATTAGCGGTGGGTACGGTAATAAAAAGGCAGGTCTATGGACCGTAGTCTAGTATTACAAAGACTTCACTAGTGCCTAGAGGCGAGCTAGGATGGAAGAAGAATAAGACAACAAGGAGAAGGATAGAGAGGGAGAGAAAAAAGAGCTAGTAAAGGTAATAAGTCTAAACGTAACGCTGTCCACTTTAAACGTAAGTCTACTGCAGCTAGCCTACTATTTTATAGCGTTAGTGCTAATTACACAGGACAGTTTATTAAGTATAAGCTGTATAATATCCTTAAACTTCCTCTCTAAAAGAGACTGCGGCGATACAGCTCACAAATACATTTTCTTCACCTAGGAATACAGTAGTAGAAGATTAATTAGTTCGTGCTTCTAAAGCCGCGGCGTAGAGGCGATATTTAGGCTCTTTTTTCAGCCATTGTTTTTAGCACTACAAGAATTAGCGAATATATAGAATCTACATATCGCCTTAGATCTAATAGGGGCTTACGTTTTTAGGTAAGTCTATCTTACCGTAGCCTGCACAAACTAATAGCAACGGGTTAGGAAACAATATTTACTGTGTTTCGCGATAAGTGCGGCAATATTAAATTTACCGTACAACTCTAGCGAGACGCTAAGGGCATAACGTTTACTTTAGACAAGAGGTAAAATTAATCCTTATTACGCACGCACCTAATACTAATTGCGGAATAGACTAGAGCACGCGTTGCATAAAGGTGTTAAGACTCGCCCACTGTTTTATAATCTAATGCTTGCAATCGTCGCTATGTGCATAGTAAGAAATGCATTTAGAGATTATAAGTTAATAGACGAGGTTCTAGTACTAGAACCTCCGCAAGACGAGCAAATAATTTAACTCTACTAGAATCTAAGCGTCCTAGACCTGCCGTTCTTCTAGGGAAGTGATAGAAAGATGGAGACTATAAGCGCATTTAGCCAATATCTTTAAGAATGAGGCTTTCGTGCCGGCTATAACGAACCCCTAACGGTGCATAATTTTAGAGCAGAGGGTCTAATTCTTACCAGTACGTATACTGTTCTATGGCACTCCTTATATCTAACTTATGCTGTGTGCAGACAGAAACTATTCGCAGGATACGAGAGTAAAACAGGCCAGACAGCGAGACCTAGCGGTATATCGTGATTATTACGCAGCTAATAATGCTAGAGTAAATAGTTAGGCCACCTTCTTCCACAATAAAGACTATTACATGGATATTACGGACCTTTTTCGTTCCCTAAGTATTACTTAGAATCTAGAGCTATAGTAGTCGCTGCTAGCAGAAAAGTGGCATAAGCTTAAGCAGAGCGTTAAGTTTAAGGATATTAAAGCGAAACTTAAGGGCCTTTCTTTAGACAACGCACTATTAAAGAATAAATATAAGGAGTTACAGGCCTAGAGACGGAAGCTAATTTTAGAAGCGCTCCGTAAGTGTTAGAAAGAATAGCCTGCTTAACTAGCGGGCAAAGTCGACGCCTATAGAAAAGAATGCACTGGCCGTTATAGAACCATATTCTAGCGAGTGCGCAAACTCATGCCGGTGCGCGACCGCCTGGCGTCTAGCATGTTTACTGAGGCCACTATACGTAGTAATAAAGGCAAGGCTGTCCTTAAAGATCTAGTTAAGCTCTATTTGCAAGAAGAGGAAGTAGCATTCTAACCAGGTCTAGAGCTAGACAAATGCCACTGCCCAAAAACAGGCTTTACGCGAAAGATTCATAGGTACGCCACCCCAATTTTCGTTATAATATAGCGTCTAATTAGAGTAATAGCCAACCAGCTGCCACACAGTGGAAACACATACTCAGTTGCCATCGGAAATGGCTTAAAAACAGTCACGAGTTCGTAGAGTTTTGCTTCCTCTGCAGCGAGTGGGTCGTAGGCCAAGAGGCATAGAACGCTTATTGCCAAGCCCATTTAGACAAGCCTAAAACGATCCCCACGCAGTGCAACCCACTGGTCTACGAAGGAACACTTGCTGATCCAGGATTCTGTCCCGACTGTTTAGGCGATGAGTCCCTACCCCCTAACATGCGCATGCGGCAGTTCCCCGAGACGGCTAAATGAAAAGATTATATCCACAATTAGCATTCTAAAGATTCTAAGTCACCGATATGCCCTCTAAGCAAGCTTAATTGTGGAGAGTTATTTACGTTATTATAGGAGCTCTAGTTTTATCTTAAAGACGTCTACTGTGTCGATTTTCGGATTAGTCTTAAAAGGTCCTAGTTAGTAGATAAAGGGAAAGCTAGACCAGCTAAACGTAAACGCGCTAGCAGAAGGCGGGTATTAAGACAAAAGACAGAAGATATAGATTATAAATTTGTCAACAAAAGTAACACGTTTTAGAACCAAGGGAAGAGGTCGACATCCTGTCTTACTCTACTTAAAGCCTCGTCTTCTGCCAGCTCAGGCTCTTCGCTAATTGTAGAAATCATGTCAGATCAACACGAAAGAGAAGATAATACGCCGCTGTCCTCGTGGTGTAGCGAATTGAAGAATAACCTCGATAACAAAGATGCTCTTAGCGACGGAACCGATGATGATACGCCGCTGTCATCATGGTGTGGCGAGTTAAATAATGGTTCTGACAATAAAGATGCTCTTAGCGCCGGAGCCGGCGATGAAGATTGGGAGCTTATTGGTGAGATTAACCATCCAGAGAGCAGTTGCCCACAGAATCTGACAGATAAACAGGTGACATTTCGTCCTTAGAGACTGGAGAAGCTGGGGTAAACGGGAAAAACAATAATTTCCCGAGCACGAACGTTCACGAGGAGTCGTGGCCTGAACTTTAACTTAAGTATGCTTTAGCAGCGCCCTCCTAGGCCGACCCGGCCCCTTCCACTCAAGGGCATGAAGAAGATGAATATAAGGTCTAGCAAATTCTGACCTGCCGTTTCTTTTAGGGAAAGCTCCAATACCGCGTGAAATGGGTTAGGTATAGCGATGATCCAAAGTGGTATAATGCAGCCAACTTCAAGAATAGCCCACACAAGCTCTACGACTTCCATGAAGCCAATCTAGCCCGACCCGGGCCTCCACAAAGGCTGAATTATTAGATGAATTGCTAGAAGGAGGATAGGGACGCCGATGACCATCCAGACGACAACAAACCGGCGAATGGGTTAGTTGGGCGGCGTGGAAAACTCCGCTAAGGAGGGGGATTAGAAGTTAGGTGTTGGTGGAATGCTCTACTTAGACTGTAATAATAAGGGAGGCGTAGGGAGGAAGTTTCGCAGATTTGAATTGTCTCATATGGTTAACGTTAGAGCCTCGGTGTTACTGCTAGTTAATACAGGGATGCTAGTTCGGCTTACAAGGTCTTAACCAGACTCATTGCTGGCTTTGGCTTGGACTTCCCAGATCATGCGGGGGTGCTTGTTAGATAACAGAGAATATAGCAAGCCGAGCGGATTGGCGAGCCATTTAAAGAGTTATGGTGGAAGTAGGGTGGGAATAATAATTAGTAAACTTAGTTCCACTTAAAAACGATTCAATATCATTAAGCTAATAAAAATATGCCATTCGTTCAAATTCAGCAGTATAATACATCGACATCAATGGTGCGCACAAAATACAAATACGACACCGGACATAAATCATTCTAACAGACGTAGCCGAACAGTGACGAGAGGAGACAAGAGCATTAGGATATAGTAATAGAATCGCGGTTTCGCAGTTTCTATAACGAATGCGCTCGTTAACTTTAAACAAGAGCTGGGGCTTTTAAAGCCTTAGCCCTGCTCCTAATCCAAAGCCAGAATTTAAATGTCCCGCGGTGCTTAGCAGCGGCATTGCACAGCCACAGATTCGAACCGTTAATTACCTAAGAGGTAGGGATCAAAATTAGTCCCTACTCTATATAGACTATGCATCTCGCAGCTAGTCAGCCGAGGGCTTAGCACATTTCTAATAATTGCGAGAGGCCATTTCGGCACCCTGAACAACTACAGGGACATGACGCGGATTTTAAAGGAGGAAATCGCGCGAATCGTCTCTGCAGGAATCCACATTCCCTATCAATCTATGGCTCCAATGCGCGTAAGCAATCAGGAACGACGAGAGTGGAGGAAGAAGTGCCGCGAGGAATTATCAACACATATACGTAATACAAACCAGTTCCTGTATTTAGGGAAGCTAATAAGTTCTAGAAAGTAGGCTCGGTATTGTTATAGAGCCAGCTTAGGTTCGTCTCGTTCCCAGCCCAGACAATCCGTACGTTTGGAGATTTCTCCCTGAGAAAAAACACTTGTTCTTAAAAAATATAAGCGATCATTCTATCAGCGCATACAAGGAACTATGCGACGGCGTTAGGAAGACTTTTAAGGCCATTCCAGCCAATCAAGAAAATTCTGCCCGGTCCTTAGGTACGTTGGACGGTGCCGTAGCGCCGACTGTCGGTAAAACAGAGATCAGTTTCAGTGCTCTAATCAATCGGCTACAAGGAGAGAACGCCCTATTAAATCACTCTATAGAGGAAATGAGAACACAGATATCAGCCAAACTGGAACGCCAACAGCACGCAGAAAGGGAACTAGAGCGTCTAAAGGAAGTAAACCAGAGACTACAAGAAGAATCCGCGGAGAACTTGTCTGTTGCTATGCGGTTAAAAGGAGTGTTTAATGCTTAATTCCAAGGATTAAAATCTACTGTACAAGAGCTGCAGGCGCTACAAGAGGGGCTTATTATAACGGTTATATATACTCTATTCTTAGGAGTAGAAGGCTAGCCTTTTGCTCGCGACAGTTATGAGCCCGGAATCGCTTATTCCTGCCTAAGCATGCCAAGCATAACGTGCTTAATCAGCTGACGCACGTCCTCAGCTGGCGCACGATTTTGGGATGGTCGCCACCTACAAAGTTGAAGCTATACAGTGCCGAGGCGCGTGATGCGCGGTTTCGCGTGATGCGCGGGGAACACTACAATTAGCTTTCTGAAAAATAAGGCTCTTGAGCCACCCACAATAGCTATTATTACGAGATAATTTGGTGTAGTAGTAATTCAATGCTTGCAATTAACTTAAGCTACTTAAATTTGCTGGGAAGCTTGACGTTGCGGCTATGGCGCGTGGTAACCTGCTAAGCTGCTGATGCAGCACCTGAGCCCTCCCCCCTATCTACCACATTAACTACCTGCTTCTAACGCTTATTGCCTTGTGTGGACGGCTGTAAGGCCTTTCTCTTACCCTTCTGAGATAGTTGCAGCGCTTTAGCTGCGTCCTGAGCTTGCTTCTTACGTGCGCGCTTAGCTGCCTTAGTAGCTCTCTTAGCCTCCTCTTTCTTCCTTGCTTCTTTGGCTGCTGCTTTTGCTACACGCTTTTCTTTAGCTATCTAAAGCTTGTACCTTTTAGCACCTGCTTTAACTTCTTTGTTCTTAGCCTTTTAAAGCTTCTGCTCCTTCTCTTCTTACTCTTTAACTAATTGCTGATACTTAGCCTCCCTTAGCTTCCTTAGTAACTAAAACACAGCTCTACTATAATACTCTTGCCGCTGCTAAAGGTTAAGAGCTGTACCCTTCTTCTAATGCTTCTTCTTAACTAGTAGCGCTTCTTTAAGACTGTCTACTTTATGGTGGAGTAGCTTATTTTAAACTAACATATAGTGGAGTGACTGGCTAAGCTGCTTTGCGTCTTTACTGCTCTGATCTTAAACTACAGTGCGAATAAGCCTTTCTATCTTACGCTAGTCTTCTCTACTTAATACTAAAGTAGAGCTCTCTCGTAATTTATCCTAGTTAGTAAACTTTTGGAGTATAACCTCTAGATTGACTGGTAAGATCCCTATAGCTTTAAAAGCCTTAAAGATAGTCTGCTCTTTAAAAGAGGCTGTCTAGGCATTCTAGAATAGAGAGAAGAAGTCGCCTTTCTTAAGAGTAAGCAGTTCTTGGGTCTTGTGGAGGTAGGTTGTAAGCTCTTTAGAGTAGGTAGCTAAAAGAGGTTAAAATAATACTACATTAAGTGGCTGAAGCGTGTGGGTTAAATAAGGAGGAAAGACTATTAAGAGAATTCTATGTAGGTTATAGTATTTGATAAAGTCTATTGTTATATGGGATCTATGCCTATCTAGGATAAGAAGCCGGTGACCTCGTCCTTTGTGCTTGGTATATTGATTAAATACCTGCTTAAGCTAGGCAAGGCTGATATCATTGTTTGTCCATCTAGATGGTGATAATGTGACGTGGACTTAATGTTCTCCAACCTTAATATCCTCTACCCAGGTTGATTGGAGAGCTTTGTTGGCAGCTTAAAAGATAAGGCTTAAAGGCAACACTAATCTATTAGCGCAGACACAAGCTTGGACAGTAATCCACTCGCGTAAGCTATCTTAAAGAGCTTCTTTAACTTCTTCCTTATCCCACATTTGCCTGCTGAAGACCCGTTTCAACCGAGTAGTGATACTAATTAGAAAGCCTTTCTTATCTATATTGTATAAATACTGTGGCTTAATGTTGTACTTAGTGATCTTAGCTTAAAGAAGGTTAAAGTATAGCCTGTATTTTGCCTCTAAATTAGCTTAGTGGCGCTGGCGGTCTATTCTAGTTATCTAGTGTAGAGCAAGGTTAATAGTGTATCTCTTAAGAAAGCGGTTAACCTAGCTCTTACTTACAGGCTCCTTTGCAATAGTTAACGCGAAATTTTGTACTATCTCTTTAGTAGGTGGTAAGTAACGCCTTGTAAGCCCTTCTATGTACTTTATAAGCTCTTGCTCTTGTTGTAGGTTAAGCTTTTGCTAGTTAATCTTCTTGTCCTGTTCTAAGCTTGTTTGGCCTTGGTGCCTTCGGGCTAGGGTAGATCTTACTACACTATGCTTTGCAGCAATTTATGTATATAAGAATTTCTCTTCTAGCGCGCGCGATTCGATTTCATCAATTGCAGCATTAATTGGATCCATGGTGGTGGAGCTATTGCGTGGTAAAGATGGTGGCATTTGAGGTGTTCTGAATTACCCCGCGCATCACGCGAAACCGCGCATCACGCGCCTCGGCACTGTACAGCGTATATATATTATAAAATTGTTAGATTTTTTAGAGTAATACTTAGAGGGCCTTAAGCTATAATCCTAGCCTCTTATTAGCTACCTAAAGCGCTTAGGGAGGCGGATTTAACGGGTGCGCGTTAAGTAGCTAGAATTAGGCCCTTTAACTTTAATAATAGATAACTTAGGCTTAGCTAGCTTAATATCCTTTAGAGTTTCTGCTAGGGCCTTAAGGCGACGCCTATTACCCTTTTTAGAAGCTTTAAGCTCATCGCGAAGTTACTTTTTAATTACCCTAGCCTCCTAAAGTTCCTAAGCTTTAAGAGCCTTTTACTTACAAGCCTAAGCCCTCTCCGCTTTAGCGGCATCTCTTGCACGCCGCCTCTCCTTAAGTAAGGCGGCTTTTTAAAGCTTCTCCTACTTTTAGCGCTTTATATCCTCGCTCTTCTAAAGCTGTATTACCGCCTTAGCTGCCTCTTTTTCTACCTAAAGATTGCGAGCTTTCTGCACCTTATTTAGAGACTAAAAAATCGCTCTACTATAATAATCCTTAGGGGCTTTAAGCAGCAATGCCTTACCTCGCTAGCGCCGCTTTTTCTTATTCTAGAGGGCCTTGCAGAGCTGCTCGTTTTTAAGCTAGAAAAGGGATTTCTACGTAGCTATTATATAAATTATATAGCTAAGTTTTAACACCCTTTTATTATAAATATCCTTAATAACTTAATAAAGTAAGCGCTTAATTTTACGCTAGTCGCTCGCGCTAAGCACTAACAAGCCGCTATTACTTAAGGATAGCCGCTTATCGCCGCTAGGCTCCTATTAAGCGAGGATTTTACTAGAATTAAAAGGGCTTAGCCTAGTAGCTTTAAACGCCTTCTATATTATTTTAGGGATTAAAGTAGAGTCCTAGGCAGCTAAAAAAAGGCAGTAAAAGTCCCTCTTAGTAATACTAGAGAGGCCCTAGCAAGCGTTAATATATTAGGTAAGGCCAAAGCTATATGCGGCCGCAAGCGGCCTAAAGACGCAGACATCTAATAGCTAAAGCGTATAGGTGCTATAAGGCGGAAATACAGCTAATAGAATCTTATTATTATTATAATACTTAATAAAATCTATTATTATATAAGATCTATAGCTATTAAGGATTAAGAGGCGCTAGAACTACCTTACCTTCGCCTTCGTCTCCTAATTAAACACCTGTTTAAGCTAGCTAAGGCTAATATCGTAATTTATCTAGCCTAAAGGAGATAAGGAGAAAAAGGCCTTATCCTCTTTAGGCTTAAAATCCTACAGCTAGGTGTCTTATATATTACTAGATGCCGCCTAATAAATTAAGCTTAGCGATAGCGCTAAGCTATTAGCGCAAATACAAGCTATTATTATAATCTACTCTTAGTTGCTATCCTAGAGTGTTTTTTAAAGCTTCCTAGCGTTATATTAACGCTAGGAGAACACCCTTTTTAACTTAGTAATTATCCTAATAAGGAAGCCCTTTTTATCTATATTATATATATAGCGGCTGTTAATCTTATATTTAGCGATTTTATCCTGCAGGAGCTTAAAATACAGCTCGTATTTCTATCCTTAATTAGCCCTCTAGCGTACAGCGTTAATTCTAGAGGTCTATTATAAGATAAGTCGGTCCTTATAGCGCCCTATAAAGCGGTCAACCCAGCACTTGCCCACTTCCTTTTTAGCTATTTCTAACGCGAAGTTTCGTACCATTTGCCTTGTAGAAGGTAGCCCGCGCTTATAAAGGGCCTTAATATACTCTACAAGGGCTGATTCCTGCGAGATATTAAGGTTGCGATATTTAATAATCCTTTCCGTATTCAATCGCTGCACCCCGCGGTGGCGCTTTAAGAGAGTTAAGCGCGCAACGCCGTACTCTGCAGCAATGTAAGTATAATTAACTTTTTCGCCTCGTTTCAGCAAATTAATTGCTGCAAGAGCTGCGTTAATAGCTGCTATATTAGCTAAGTTATAGGGTGTTGAAGATATTGCGATTTTTCGGCGAACTGTGCGCTAGGTGAGGACGTGCGTCAGCTAATTAAGCACGTTAGGCTGCTAGGAAGGTGGGTAACCGCAAGCGAGCCGTACACACTACAGAAATAGCCAAGAGCACCGCGCCAGACAGCTAGGAGAGCTAAGAGCTAGCTGCCAGAGGGCCACAGACGTTAAGGCTAGATGTATAGAGCAGAATATACAGGGCATGTTGCGCTGCGGCTAATATGTATATAAACCTTAAAAAGCTACCAGCTCTACGCTATTGCTACGATCTGGGGGGGTGTGTAACGGTTATATATACTCTATTCTTAGGAGTAGAAGGCTAGCCTTTTGCTCGCGACACTTATTCTAGGGACTTAGCTTATAGAATACTGTAGTTACCTAAGCAACTCCAAGACATACAATTATGCCTGGCATATAACAGAGACCAGACGATTCCTTTTGCGACTTTGTGCTTTTCATGGAAGTTGAGTCGTTGGCACCCATCGGCGCCTTCGCGGTGTCGTGGCCAGGTCCTACTTAGCCAATGCTATTGCCCCTACCTAGCTATAACTAAGCAGATTCCTCTTAGCGCGCTGCAAGATTTCCCCGCGCCACTCTTGGTAGTCATCTTACCAAACTAAGCTAAGCGTTAAATAATAATAAGAGTGGCGTGGAGAAAACCTTATAGCGCAATAACAGAGGAAAGCCCGTTTTGCAAGCGACTGTATAACTAACAAAAGGGACTTTTAGTTAATGCGGCCGCGGGACTTGGATTAGGGCTAAAGCAGTTCCTAACGGGTACTAAAACAGGTCCTACAGTAGTATGAAGATTCGTAATGTGCTTTGGATAGGGACCCTTTTAGTCCTTACTACACGCCTATTTTTAGGTTAGTAAGTTCAAGTATAAGAATATTCCATTCCTAACTTTTCTAGAGCTACATCACGCTGATTGAAAATGCGCTCTTCTACTATTCTCGCTCTTCCAGTAGCAATCATTTCTGCTGCGGTAATACCTTCCGTGTCCATAGATCCAAGCCTGATCCCAGACTTTAGATTAACAGCTGGTCAAGACCCCAATGATAGCGGTAGCTGTGCTGGCGCTAATAATGTCTTAATCCCATGCTTTTGTCCACCTAACCGCGAGGAATTCATCGAAAAAGTAAACTCGGCCGTTGCTTCGGGGAATTTTTTAGGGAATCTAGTTACATTTAACGTTGACCCTCTCGCCTAATTAAACAAAGACAAATTTAACCGTGCTACAACGTGTCTAATCGTCTTGCAGAGCTTTAATAGCACGCGTAGCGTAGGCTGCCCTACGGCCTCCGCCCCAACTATCCTTAATTAACAGAAGCATTTTGCCAATCTACTAGAGCGAGATCTATGACACGGTAGCTAGCTTTTTGTATATACTAAATGTCGGAGTCACTAATGGATATAGAGGCATTGGTGGATTAAGTTATAGTTGTTACGGCTAGACTGTTCATAGCTCCTTGGCAGGTCCAGGCTATATAACTAGTTTTCTCTCGTTAGTTTAGAATCAACGCAATTTCCCTCTATTTAATAGAGCCCATCTGCTCTTAC
Organism: Lentithecium fluviatile CBS 122367; assembly: GCA_010405425.1. Classification (NCBI taxonomy): domain Eukaryota; kingdom Fungi; phylum Ascomycota; class Dothideomycetes; order Pleosporales; family Lentitheciaceae; genus Lentithecium; species Lentithecium fluviatile. The sequence goes on from MU005571.1 coordinate 1,757,921, forward strand.
AACAGTAAGATCGCTTACTCTGTAGCGGGTTGGATATCGCAGCATATAAAGTCTAAGTTAGTCTCCAGCCTGTTGAGATGTATTAGAGAGGGAATTAAAGACACCTAGGAGAATTTACTTATCTAACTAGTCTTATCCAATTACATAGTGTGTCCGGTAACGTAGGGAGAGATGTTAACTTAAATTAGTAGCAACGATTGGTTTTAAGAGATATAGCTGGGCGCCTCCGGAACGTGGAAGTGTAAAATTGTTTATATTATAAATTAAGTAACTTCGCATGCTAATTATTGTTAAAACTATATAAATTGTACGTTCTATTGTGCTACTAAAAGTAGAGTGGCTTAACTAACGTAATCCTTAGGCGACCTCTTAATGGGCAAAGGATAGCTGGTCTCCTAGAGCATTCTAAATATTAGTCTAAAAACGTCCTTCTAAGGTTTGTTCCCGTTAATGCCTTACAATAGCGCGTAAAGAAAGAGGCTAACAGTCGCAACTAGCAGAACGTATATTCCTAAAGTTTTCCATTTCGTTGGACCAGAACATAGACGTTAGCACTATACAGTTAGGTTAAGTTGTTCCCCTTCCTTAGTAAGCTTCTTACTATAACCTTAGAATTTATAGAATAGCGAAGAGCGGTAGTTTTGCAGGGGAGATTCGCTAAAGCGACTCTTAACAATGTTAATAAAATAATTAATAATATAGTTAAAACTGCAGTAATTTTCCTATTACAAGCCAATTACTAGAGCGTAAATAGCTAGATAATAATTTTTTTACGGCTATAGCTTAATAAATTCGCGAGTAAAAAATTAACGTGTATAAATAATAGTCTTGTCCAGTTACACAGTGTGTCCGGTAACATAGGCAGGAATGTTAGGGTATAGGGGAACTCGCGCGGAGAATATAGAGCGCTAAGGTAAGTTAATTACTAGCCTTAATGTTAAAGCTAGGGCTATTTAGCTCTGTTACGTATAGTAGAAGCTTAAGGAACTGTATTAATTATTAAGAGTTAGTCTAAGAGGCGGCTTTTATATTAGCTTAAGCTTACGTAAGCTAGCTTACGCGTACTAGGTCTAGCGTGTACGCAGCTTACGTATACCTTATATATCTAGAATTATTATTATTATGCTCTAGACTAAAACTATTATACACCCCCTTACCTTACAGTAAGTAGTAGAAAGGTAATTATAAAGAAAAAGGTAGAAGAGGTCTATAAGCCTGCGTACTGCACCCCCTAGATCTACTAAAGATAAATAGAGATATCTATAAGGCGTAGCTACCTTAGAAACTCTATATACTTCTATCTTCTAAGAATCTTTATTATACTGTTAGCGGGCATAGTACTTATATTAACCTAGGTAATATTTAATTAACTAGCCTACACCTTCTATTACACCTATAACTAATAAATATTAACATACTTTAGCTTTATATTTAACTTATCCTTCTCTTTTATAGTAATACCTATAGTCTACTAATTATTATACTATAGTATTAAGGCCTTATCTATTAAGTAAAACACCTCCCTAAAGAATTAAGTCTACTCTTCTATCTATAATCTAGCTAGTAATAGAGTAAGCAACTCTGCCTTAGTTATTAACTTAGTAATAAAACACTATATTATTAACTTCTAGTTAATAGTTATACTATATAGGCAGAATACGCATCTCTATAAGCTATAGCGTGTATTAGGCTTATTAGTAAAGGTAGCGTCTAATACCCTAAAGAAGATAGGGTCCTTATTACCCGCGTTAGTAATATATTCCTAGGCGCCCTTATTATAGGCCTTAGCCTATAGGGCTAGAAACTTAGTAGAGAGTATATATAGCTATACTTATTAAGTAGCTCTTATATAAGCTTCTTCTAGATTTATAAGGTAGTACGTAAGGATAACGTAGCACCTAGAGTAGTTTAGTTATATATAGTAGGTAAGATACCTAAGGTAACTAATAAGCTACTAATATAGCTTTATATAGGCAGCATTTAGCTCCTTTAGTAACTATTTAAGCTAGTTCTCTATTATTAGCATGTCGCAACTTTAACCTATTAGCCTAATACTAAACTAGGTAGTAACCTTATTAATATAGGTGTTCTATATTAACTAGAGTTTATAGGACCTTATATCTTATATAACATAGATCCCTAGGAACTAACTTAGTAGTCTAAGATACTTAAGGTTATAGTACTTCTCTAGAGCGCACTTAAACTTATAGTATAGATAGTAATTTAATTAGTAAAAAGCTATAATAATATTATTTATATAGATAAACAGAATTAGCTACCTATTAGTATATAGGTATAGGAATCCTAACACCTACCTTATTTCTAGTAAGTATAGTATATAACTTAGCTCTCTAAACTATAGCTGCAGGGCTTCCTTAAGCCTATATAGCGCGCATAGTACCTATAGTAGCTAACTATCTTAGTACTAAAATCTATCTAGTGTATAAATATAAAGCTTCCTATCTAATTTAGTATTAAGAAAGGTATTTAGGGCGTTATACTATATAAGCTCTAGATTAAATTAATTAGTAAGAGTAATTACTACTCTAAAGGTTCTCGCGGCTAGCGTAGTAGTATAGGTATTATTATAGGCTTATTATAGGTCGCCGCGTGCGACTAGACGTACCTTATACTTATAGAGGTAGCTATCTCTATTATATTTATATATAAATACCTATATTAATAGTAGCACCTTGCTATTAGTAGTAGCTTCCTTCTTTATTATTTTAGTAAAACAACCTTTATTCTAGATCTGCTAGTATTTAAGCTTAGCAGCCTTATAAAATTAGTAACTAAATAGATGCGTATTAAGCTTACGCAGAGATCTTAGCTCTAGTAGCAACTAGGAGTAATATAGCCTTATTATAGTGTCTAGCTTTAATATAGCTATACTAAACGTTTTTAGGTAGTTGTAGGTCTTAGGTGTCTGCTATATTATTAGCAGGTTAACCGCTAGTATTATTAGCTTACGGGTACGCTTGCCCTTAATAATGTTTAATAGGTCTATTAGATCTAGGTTACGGCGTCTAGGGGCGTTATTTTTATATTAATTAGGTATATAGTTAGTAATTTATATAGTAGAGAGCTCTTCTAGAGTTAAGGTTAATAATAGAGTGTCTTACTAGATAAATGTTATTCTATAATTACGTAACTTAGATAAACCCTTTAGATCTCTAGCATCCCTAGCTCTAAGCTATATATTAATACTCTTAACACTCTTAACACTCTTAACACTCTTAATACTTTTAACACTCTCGCCTTATATAGTTAACTTAGGTGTAAACAGTTAGCGCTTAGGCCCTAGGGGTTTATTAGCTCTCTTAGTAACCTTACCCCCTAGCTCTAACTACTAACTTATTATAGGCAGAGCTGCCTTCCTACACTAACGCGTTATAAGGAGCTTATTAATATTAATATTATTATCTAGCGTTAGCTTAGTAAACGCTAGTAACTTAATAACCTCCTTTATTATACCCTTTCTAGTATAACTATTAGGTTCCTTATAGAACTATATTAGTTTAAATATAACGTTACGCGTCTGTATTACCTTGTCTCTAATTAGTAGCTAGATCCTCTAGATATTTATTAAGTTATATCTAATAAGGTATCTAATTAGCGCTTAAGACTTTAGCTTATCTCTGCGCCTTAATAATTAATTAAGTATATATACTCTATAGCTAATAGGGTGTATATAAGCTACAGACAGCTGTTTGCCTTATATAACCTTATATAGCGTCTTCTAGTCTAACGCCTCTATTAGAGTCCTATTTAGGATATACGCTACTATCCTTATAAGCTTATAGAATAGTAATTCTAGTAAATTTACCTACAGCCTTATAGCTCTAGCGCGTACTACTAGCTGTTTACTAGCGCGCTCTGCTAGGCCATTCTACTCTAGCGTATACTTAGTACTTAGCTTATACTAAATACCTAGGTTCTTATAAGTGTCTTCTACGAATGCTCTAAGACTCTATTTATTATCTATCTATAGGGCTGTTACGTCCCTATTAAATATACGCTAGATTTTATATATACTCTAAATTAGCTAATAACTTAGTATTAGCTTTAATTAGTTTAGGAAGATATTAACCTTATACTACTTTAAGGCTTAATTAATAAGGTAGCCTGCGTACTTATTACTATTAAGATAAGCTTTGCTAGTAGGTAATAGCTATATTAGGTCTATAGTAACGTAATAGAATAGACTCTACGCGTAGTTCTTCTATAGCCTTCTTATAATTTGCTTTATAAGCTTAGCCTCTATATAAGCTAGGCAGACGTTATTGCTGTACTTATCTATAAGTTAGACTCTAGTAACACTCCCTTCTAGCTTATTAATTACCTTCTTACTAGGGTAACCTTATATTAGATAAGCTATCTTAGCAGAGACCTCCTAATTAGCCTTTACTACCTTTAAGAGTTAATAACTTATACTAAATAACCTTAGTTAGGTGCGTAAAGGGCGCTTAGTAAGGTTAGCGTTAATAAGCTAATAACCTCTATTATACTTAAGGTTAGTAATTATAGTATCTAAGGGGCTACTATATAATTAATCCCTCCTTAAGTTAAAATATACTTTATTTACTCTATATTAAGTAAGTCCTATTACGCTTATAATAAATCCTTTAATAAGCGCGACATACGTTAACACTAGACCTTTCACCCTCTATAGAGTATTAGCTATTACTTTAACGCGTCCCTAGGCTATAATATAAATACGACCTATACTAGCACTAACTGTCTTGTTAGGGCTAGCGTCCTTCTTCTGCGTTTAGCTACCCTATGCTTTACTGTTAATTATATAGGTATTAGAGCCTAGGTTAAGAATCTATTAATTAACTAGCTTATTAGTAGTTCTCTTAGTATTAGCTATAACCTAAAGGGCCCTATACAGCTATTAACTATTATCTAATATTAGATTAGTAATTTTAATATTATCTTACCTTACTGCACTGTGCGCTATATATATTATAGTATTATTCTTAACTAGCGCTAAGTTAATTAGTAATAGTATATTAATAAATATATATACGTTTAAGGATAGGTTTAATAGCAGCTTACTATTATTAAGGTTAATAGATACTATTACCCTATTCTTCTCTTACTATCTAGTAAGGGCCTAATTAATAGACTTATTAAGCTAACTATTCTTCTTATAAGTAGCTTTAATCTTCTTAAGAAGGGCTAGCTTTAGCGTAAAGCCTTTTAGACGCCTAGAATAATTTACATTAATTATCTAGTAGTCTACCTACTTATACCTTTATCTATAAGTATAGTATAGTCGCCCCCTCTAGCTATTACCTATAGGAGGGTTTATATTAGCTAGAGGGTTTATATTAGCTAAATTAGCTGCCTCTAGTATTAATGCTATAGTAGAGAGACCTATTAATATAGGCTTAATACGTTATAGGTATATTATAAACTTAGCTACGTAATTCTTAACTAACTAAGCCTCTTTAGAATTTATCTTCTTCTTATAGAGCTCTTATAGGTAAGTAGTTACCTACTTAGGGTTAATTACCTTATATGCAACTAGAAAGTCCTTCTAGGCTTATATACCTATTATCTCTACTAGCTTAAGCTTCTTACACTAGTTAGTAACGTCTACCTAGGTATAAAGCTATTTCTTTACCTTCTTTTTGCGCGCTAGTGCCTATAGGGCAGTATATTTACTAATAAGCTTATAGTAGCGTGTTATATCTATTAGTATAAGGTACTACTTAAGAGTAATAAGCCTCTTATAGGGCGTTAACTTACTCTAGAGTAAATAAAGGTAGCGCTTTACTACTATCTTACTAATTTCTAAATTAAAGTTAGCTAGTGCCCTACTCTTTCTACTCTATACTATATAGCGCTTCTTATAGCACTTATAGTTTTACTTATATAACTCTCTATTATTAGTACTAAGGCTTCTAAGACTCTTAGTACCCTTCTTATAGTTAGTAAGCTTAGGCTCTATTAGTTCCTTAAGCTTTAGTAGCTTATTAGTAGTAATATCTAGATTAACGTATAGCTAGAGGTTATTCCTCTAAGTAGTATCTTAATAAATAAATAGCTAGTTATACTAGTTACTAGACTTATTAAGCATAACAGTAATACGCGTTATTATAGGATTTAATTTAGTAGCTATTACAAGTGTAGAGTATAGGGAATAAACTTTAGAGCTTTATTAGTATATAAATATAGTTTAATTATAAACTAGGCTTATAACTGTTACGTATAGTAGAAGCTTAAGAAACTACATTAATTATTAAGAGTTAGTCTAAGAGGCGGCTTTTATATTAGCTTAAGCTTGCGTAAGCTAGCTTGCGCGTACTAGGTCTAGCGTGTACGCAGCTTGCGTATACCTTATATATCCAGAATCGTCGTCGTTATGCTCTAGACTAAAACCGTTACAGGCTCACTATAAAGTATGGTTACAATTAGAGAACAAAACACAAAGTAAATTTCTGTGATCTATTATTTGGCTTATTAGAATGTTCTGCCTAAAATTCTAGGCGACCCTTCTTACGCTGAAAATTAGATGCCGGTTTGGGTTGGCCGGCTGCTGATCCGGCCTGCGGCTCATTGTCTGGAAATTCAATGGCGTCTTTTTCCGATTCCGGAATTAGAAGTATAGTGTTTGTCCCGTCTGCCGTAACGTCCTCAAAGCATGTACGAGGATCTAGCTTCCGTAGGTTTGTGTCGTATATCTGTATGCCGTCGTACTTTGTTATATGTCTTATCGCCTGTCGCTCTATCTCATTTACCTCCAGTGGATTAGAGCGATCAACTGGAATAATGCGTTCAACTCTCCAAATTCCCTCCGCATAGATCTTGAAAGTTATAGGGACTCTTTGGGCGTCTTTCTGTTGACTGGAATCGGCTGCATCTATTGCTAGGGAGTTAGCCTTTTTCAGCGGAGTATAAGTTTACTTACCCAATTCTACTTGATCCTTTTCTGCCTGCCTACCAGTTGTAGGTTCTATAGCTTTTCCCAGGTCGATCTGGGTAATCCGTTTATTTTCTCTTCGCGTAGCACCTATACCTCTTGGGGGTCTAGGCTTCTTTCTTAATTGCTTCTCCCTGTCGGGTTGTGCTTTTGCGAGATATTTCTGTCTTTTAATCGTGCGCTTGTCTTGGATATCGTCTTCCTTTTCTGATTCTTGCTCTGCAACCCGCAATCTCTTCTTAGTTAGACTCTTTCGTTCTTCTTCAGCCTGTCGCTGCCTCTCGGCCTCTTCAGCTTGTCGCTGCCTCTCGGCCTCTTCAGCTTGTCGCTGCCTCTCTGCCTCTTCAGCTTGTTGTTGCATCTCTGCCTCAGCTTGTTTCTGTCTCTCCTTAGCTAGCATTTCTCGTTCTGGCTCGTCTTGTATCGCTAGCTGGGTTTGCTGCTGCTCGCCTTTACTAGAATTAGCGTTATTCAGCGGAGTGTAGGCTTGCTTACCTATCTCTTGTAAATCACTTCTAGGTTCTATAGATTCCCCTAGGTCAATCTGGGTAGCCCGTTTACGGTTATTTTCTCTTCTCGTAGCACCTATACCTCTTGGTGGCTTATTTTTCTCCCTACGTGTACCCACTCCACTAGGCTTTGATAGGGTAGCAGGTCGCTCTCTGTCACGTTGTGCGCTCGTAAGTTCCGGTTCTTTAGTAGTGCGTGTCTCTTCGGTATCGTCTGCCTCAAATAGCTCTTGCTCGGTTTGCCTGTGTCTTTCCTCTTCAGCTTGCCGCTGGCTTTCTTGATCTGCTAGACGGAGTCTCTCCTCCTCGGCCCGCCTCTCTTGCTCGGCTCGTTTCTGCCTCTCCCCTTCCTGCTCCAGTATTTGAGCTACCTGTTGCTGCTCATAAATCCCCTCCTTCTGCCTCGCTCTTTCCTCTGCTAGTTGAAGAAGCTCTCGTGACATAACTTGCCTCTGATCGGTTGTCCAAGCAAGCTTTCTTTTCTCAGCTCGCCTCTGTTCAGTTAGCTGAGCTAGTTGTCCTTCCTCAGC